>CM057232.1:35845911-36298411 GCA_029891385.1 Erythroxylum novogranatense | reverse complement strand
TTTAATTTATTTTGTTAGTGGTTTTTTTATTAAAAACAAATTATTTTTGAATTTATAGGAACAAAGTGAAAGAAACACAAGTAATCGATGAAATCAATTTCTGGTACAAAGTCAATTCTACAAATTGCATATGGGATGGTAAAGTTAAATTTTATTTACTTAAAATTATAATGATATTTTTCTTAAAAAATAAGTTCCAATTAATCATTAATTTCCTTTGTCTTTTCTTTTTCTTTTTTAAAAAGATAAAGATTTTGATGAGTGGCCCGACGTTGTTAAAGTTTGGAAGATATCGCGACAAAGGCCAAATGGAACTTGGTCTGTTCCAAATGGAGAAGAAATAATGGTATGAAAGTATAGTCAAATTAGATTTAAAAAAAACAATTTTAAAAATTACTTTACTAGATTTTCAAATTCTATCTAAATATGCAGAATAAGCTTCAAGAAGAGGGAGAGAAAAATAAAGAAAAGATTTTGTCTGCACCTTTACCACTCGTTGAGCATTTCGGTCTTATCCTAGAAAGAAAGTCAAGTTATTCACACGGGTTAGGTGTTAAAGGGATAACATCTAAGTCCCAAGAAAAAAGTGAAATTCTAGCTGAAGCTGAGGCTGCAAAGAAACATGCAAGTGATTTAGATAATGAAGTTGCAAGACTTACTGAAATTAAAAAGAAAACACAAAATGAAAAGATTCAAGCTCAAAATGAGAAGATTCAAGCTCAGGATGCAGCTATTGAGAAGCAAGCCACAGAAATGAAACAAATTTGTTAGGCCCGGGTCCCATTTCCTATCCCGAGGTGACCGCTCGGGGTCAGCGAGTAAGGGACATGCGAAGGAAGAATTGAAAACATCCAACATATAAAGGAACAGCAGCGGGAAGAGGAGGACTCGCCGCGGCAACAAAATGCTCACCACGGCGAGCGCCTCGCAGAAATGGTTCGCTGCGGCCAAAACTTGGCTTCGTCGCAGCGAACACCCAAGGAATGCGCCGCGACGAAGGACTGGCTCGCCGCGGCGAGCTCCCCAAAAATCGAACCCGTTTCCAACATCTTTGTAATTTCATACAAACACATACCCATACAATCCAACTAAAATTTTAACACACACAAAAACAAGGGAACTTCATGTCATTACAATTCGAAGGAATTGAACAAGCATTCATAACATAGCACAATACATAACAATGCTTAAATTCAATTACATAAGGATGCTCAATGTTGATATGCTTGGAAAACTAACCAAAAGCACTAACTTAGTACAAAAGCTTCTAACTATCTTGAAGTTTCCGATGCCTTACAAGGATCAACGATCTTCTCGTTCTACACCTGAGGAGTGGGAGGTAATAAGGTGAGCTGCGAAGCTCAGTGGCTTATACATTTATAGCCATTGGCGACGAGCCACACATTCAAGCATATATATACACAAGTATATAGGAAGTCAACACTTAACAATTTATTCACAATCTTATAGCCATCACCAGAATATGTAACGTAATTTCTGTTTCCCAACATAACAATTTATTATGTATCATACCTAACAAACCAATAATGAATGCACAACAAATGGCTCGAGAGTTCCGTGGAACAAAACGGATAAACCGAAGTTTATACCGTGAACAAAACGAGTCCGATTTTTCAGAATCTCGTGACCTCAAGCGGGCATCCGGGAGAAGGCTATATGTTGGGCCCGGGCCCCGTATGTCCGAATCCCCGAGGGAGGGCCCCTCGGGTCGCCCCGACGTCGGGCGCTCCATATACCGTCGGACCCGATCCTAACATCCATACAAAGACATATTCGATTCGTATAACAATATATATATTCGATTCACACATACATAAACATATACTCATACATACCATCGCATGCATTCTCAACATGCATTTCCATATCTCAAATTCATAAAACATATGTCATTCTCATTCGAAGAAATGTAACAGTATTCTCAAATGCAGCGTAATACAAAGTAAAATGAAATTTCAAAATACAAAAGATGCTCCATGATAAAATGCTCGGAGGGCCAATCCAAATTACTAACTTAAGGCAAAGCTCCTAATTATTTGGAAGTTTCGATGCCTCGCCAAGTCAATTATCGCCTCGATCCGCACTGAGGAGGAGAGTAATGGGGTGAGTATAAGCTCGATGGCATATACGTTTATAGCCATTGGCAACGAGCCACACAATAAAGCAATATATATATATATATATATATAATATACATATCACTAGCAAATCATAATTCATCAATTCAATTCACATTCAATCAGTATATGTCAAGCAATTTATATTTCTTATTACATCAATCATTATGCAACAAATCTATCAAATCCATCATATCTTATGCTCATCAAATCAATTGTGTATGCACAAACAATCGGCTCGAGAGTTCAGAATCCATCCGGATAACCCAAGGTAAATCCGTAATCCATCCGAAGTCGATTTCTCAAGGATCTCGTTGCCACAAGCGGGCAGCCGGGAGAAGGCTTTCAAAAATGTCAACATGCACGTGACTCCATCCGTAACTCTCTTGCCCAAACAAAGCACATAATCCATTCGATTCATGCTCAAAGCATATCATAATTTCCATTCTTTCCATTCTTTCCATTGCCATAAAGGCCCATTAATCCATGCATAATTATGATCAAAGCATATTCAGCATCTCTCATGCAATTCAATACAAATAATGTCATATAACGCAAGCAAGCACACATCATGCAATTGCCCATACACACAATAACGATAAACATATTACCCACCTAGTATCGCTGAGTATCAGACTCACTGTTGTCCTTCCTCTCGCGATTGGGTCAAATCAGCTTGGTTCCCTATAATAAACCAAGTTTCCACACAATTAATATCTATAGCAATTATTTAATAAAGCTCGAAAAGCAAAAAGTAAAGCGTTAAAAGTCTCCATCCGATTCCCATCGAAATTCCCGAACTTTCCGAAACAATTCCCAAATTTCCCTTCTTCATACAACTTGTAGTCCTTAATTTCTAGATCACAACGAATCCAAGATCACCTCATTCTGATATCTACACCAAAAGATATCCCTAACAATATAAACATCTCAATTTCGGAAACAAGGGGCTTCGCCGCAACGAAGGGACGCTCGTCGCGACGAAGGACCCTACTCGCCGCGAACCAAACGTCGCACGTCGCGACGTCTCCCTTCAAGACGTCGCGACGCTACAAAGATTTCACACGCCGCGACGAATAATCGAATTATTTACACGCCACGACGTGGCTCCCTTCTTCGTTCGCCGCGGCGTGTTCATACGCACGTCGCGACGTCTGGGTCGAGGAACTCGACTCCGAACCCAGATTTCTGCAGATTTCAACTGCTAATTCCTCCATTTACCACACTCAACACTTCTAAACAATATAACAGGTCTTAAAAGGCATTCCTAAGTCATTCTCAACTCCCAAACACATCAATCTAACGATTTAGCCATATTTTCGCCCAAAACCCTAAAACATCGTCGATTCTCACATAATCCACAATCTCAATGTTTAAACCCAATCAAAACAAGTTAAGAAGGAAGTAAACTTACCAGAAGTTGCTTCGAATCGGTCGGAAAGCTCAAAATCACGAAACTCTTCTTCTTCTCTCTTCCTCTCCACCGACGGCGTTTCTCTTCTTCTCTTTTCTTCTTTTCCTTTCCTTTTTCTTCTTTCTATTCTTTTCTTACTCTCTTCTTAAACCCTAAAGGGCTTGGGCCCTTCCTAAAAAGCCAAGGCCCAACACAATTTAATCAAACTAAGGCAAAATCACAATTATCACAATTCATGCTGAATAAGATCATAAGAAAAAAAATTCGGGATCTAGCACTATACGTCGACATGCACGTGACTAATGAAACGTTCCTCTCTCACCCAAACATAGCACATATTCATTCATTTCATGCTGATATCATTTTATCAAAAGCTTTACACTTTTCATGATCATCATGCTTCTTCATCTTTCCATTCATACAAAATGTCATAATGTTTTTCAAGGCAATACATAATCACAATCACAATACATTGTCAATAATTTCAATGCCACACACACATGCAAGCAAACAAGATAATTTGCCCATACACACAACAACTATAAATATATTACCCACCTAATATCGCTTGATAATCCAAGCTCAATGTTGTCCTTCCTCTTGCAATTGGATTAGGTCAGCTTGGTTTCCTATAACAAACCAAGTTCTCATTCAAACAAAATTCAAATGAAATTCATAAAGCTTTGAAAATCAAAAGTGCTAACACTAAAATCTATACTCGACTTCCATCTAAGTTTTCAGATCTTTAGAGGCTGATTCCTAGCTTCCTTTCTCCATAAAACTTGTAACCCTAAGGCTCTAGTTTACAACAAATCAAAAATCACCTCATTTGGACATCCACAGTAAAAGTTATACCTAAAATACCAAAATACATCTGTGCAGAAAGCTAGAGCTCGTCATGGCGAAGGTGCGCTGCTATGCACGAATGGCTGTCTTGGCGTCATGGCGCGCATGACGCAAGCCCGTAAACTCTCCCGAACTTGATTTTTCCCACATTCTTCATCCACAATCCTCCCTTGTTGCAAATACGACACAACTAAACCTTAAATCATGTCTTATACTTCAGTTCTAAACTCATTACCACCTTAAAATCAGTCACAAACACAACAAGATCATCAACCCAAAGAAATTTAACCATTTTTCCATAACCTTCTTATCAACTGAAACCTACACATTCTAAGCTATTCTAGGGTTCCATCCAACCCAAACAAGAAGAAAAGAAGCTTATACTTACCAGAAGATGCTTCAATCCCTTCAATTCTTCAAGAATCTCAAAACCCTACTTTCTCTTCTTCTCCCTTAGCTCCAACGACACTCTCCCTCTTCTCTTCTCACTCTTTCTCTTCCAATTCCTTTCCTTAAGCCTAAATGGAAAGAGCAAAAACCAATTTGCCCCTCCATGCAATGCCTTAACCTCTCCAACTTAAGTGATCTTCTCATTTTGCCTTCAAACATTTTTTTTCTCATTTCCACTTACACCACACTATACTCAACTTAATCTAAATTTTCCCTTAATACTTCCAATTTAATCAAACTAAGCAATAAGTCACACAATCAGGACAATTCATACTTAATACATTAATTAGAAAAAAATTTGGGGCCCAACAAAATTTCAGCTGTTTTTGCACATTTGACAAATACTGGAGTAAGTCCTACTTTGTTACTAATTGATGTACTAATTCTTCTGCCTTAATTGAAGATCTATCAGGTGCCACAACATCAAATACCCCAACTACTCATGTAAGTTTATAAATTTATAAAATCTTTAATAGTTATTATCATTTCTTATCATTATCATTGTATTATTATAAATGTTAGTACTAAATTATAGTTTATATTTTATAAACTAATTAAATAATTTTATTTTATTTGCTTTGTAGGAAACAAATCAACATTGAACTTCATCTTGAAGAATAGCTAAGAAATTTTACCTTTAAGAGTTTTACCTTAAATTAATACGTTGTAGTTTGAGATAATTGTAATAAATAATTTTATTGGATATTAAAATTTCTAATTTTATATTTTGAAAATTAGAATTTATACATTTTGGTTATTTTATATATTTTATATATACTAATAATTTTATTTGCTTGTCTAATAATATCTTAGCAATAAAAATCAGATCATCTGTGACAACTTCTATTTTATGGCCACCAATGTCAAAATTTATATCGATTAAGTAATTAAATTGTTAAATTTAATTATATTATTTATGACAAACACAAACACATTAGTGATAAATTTATTGTAACATATATTATGTATTTAGTGACAACATTATTGTAATATATAACTTTCATACTAGTGATGAAAACTTTTACACAATACATGCCTAATGTAATTCCATTGATGAATTGATAGTTTCATTTGTGATAATAATAAACATTGTTAGTGACAATATTTTTGAAATAATCAATATTCATTTTGTGATGAAATGACGTCGACACCATTTTATTAAAATATTAGTGACCAAGAATCAATGCACGCTAATTTAAAAATTATTAATGACAAATACTTTGACAATATTCATAATTAATTTAGTGGCGATAATGTTGTAACAATAAAAAAAATACTGTTACGACTTTATTCGTCACTGTTTTATGTTATTTGTGTCAACAAACTTGCCATAATTATATGAAATTGTTGTGACCATAATGTATTGTCACACATTCTATTTGTTTTAGTTTTGGAACTTTTGTCACAATATTATGAATAATTGTTACAACTTTATTTGTCACTATTTTACATTGTTTGTGTCCAATACTTTGTCATAAATAAATACAGTTATTGTGACCTTATAGTTTTGTCACATATTTAATAAGCTTTAGTGTCGGCAATTTTGTCACAATAAAATGAAGTTATGTTACGACTTACCTGGTCACTACTTCATATTATTTGTGATGAAAAACTTGTCATAAATATTTGAAGTTATTGTGACCATATAACTTTGTCACATATTTAACAAATTTTAGTGTCAGTATTAGTGTCACAAAAGTTTTGTATAACTGTGACCATTGTTTCAATTAGTCACAATTTTAATGGTGACGGAAGTATTTGTGACAAGAGGTAACGACTTCAAATATTGGTCACAATTACTAATAGTGACAAATATTACTACTTTTAGTTACAACTTTCACCTTCATTAAAAACACAATTTCTTGTAGTGCCACCCTGTGGCCTAACAAAAAAGACACAAAATGACATTGTTTTGTCAAATTTTTTTTCAAGAAATATGAGGTCAGGCTAGGGCACAAACCAAGTCATTGTCATCCTTATGAAGAGGAACCCTTATAACCATTTTTCTTTGTTATGGTTGAAGAGTAAACCTTTATAAATTTTATTTAAATTCAAGAGGAATATTCACAAAGTGTATCCTATGAAATTTCCTCAATTACAACAAATATACAACTCAAAAGTTCCTTATCTTAGTCATACAAATGAACAATGGTTCGATATATGTTATATAATGCATATATGAACTTTCTAACCTTTTAAATGTCTCAACAACTCTTTAGTATGTCCAATCTACCTCCTAAAACTCCTATGTAGTCTATATATATTAAAAAACCTAAAATAATTGTTAAAAATAAAAATTAATACTCACAATTGCTACTAACAATAATAATAGTTGACAATTCTGGTATATGAGTCAACCAATATAGTCACAAACTCATGGTACATATGTTAAAAATACACTGGTCACCAGATTGGATGATCAAACTTCCCGAAAAAGGTTCTTCTGAAGATCAAAACATCTCCTTTTTGTTTACAAAAACTTAATTCAAAACCATTTTAAACCTTCACTAAAAGTTTGTTTAGATTTCAAAAGGTTCCTTTAAAAATCAAAATAATTTTTCCCTTGATTATAAAAGGACTTACGCATTACGCAATAATTGGGCTCATAATTCATTGAAATGACCAAGATATGGTTACTAAAAGGTTTAGAATAATTCACTTAATTGCATATGTGCTTCACTTTACCCAATTTTTCATCCTTTGGTTATTTAATAGATTTAATTGGAACCTTTGGTCACTTTACTTTTCCAATTGAACTTGATCTTTTAAATATTAACTTAATAATATCACTAAGGATAAAAATATTACCACTAACATATTTTGTTATTAGAAAAATTATGGATTATAACATCATTTAGTCCAACATATATATTAATTAATTAATTAATGATTACTAATGATAATTATGAGTAATATAATTTAATTATTTTATTTCATAACTAATTTAAATATTTAAAATTTTCAAATAAAATTATTGTCAAATTTAATAATTATTCAATGTATAAACTTTTAATTTAAAATATCTCTAAATACATAGTTTTAAATAAAATTGGAATTAATAGTGAAAATATATATAATTAACAGTTAAATATTAGTTTATAATAAATCTTACAAATTTGGTTAATATTAGCTTTACAATTGGATTGACCAAGAACCTCAACAGAAAGCAACAAAGTAGCCACAAACACTCCCAATACAATCTTACTCACTTCTATGAATAATAACTAAATACAAATTCTCGATAACTCACTCGTCTTAGTTTAAATCACTTTTTTTTCCCCCTAAAAATCCCCCTTTATGGTTGTCTGTCTTCTAAGTTGTACCAATTTCAAGCGTGCATCAAACCACTCGTTAGAGCCTTCATATCTCATTAGGTCCTTATAAGAAAGCTAAGAATAGATGAATGCTTCATCGCATGACCCTTTCCATGTAAAGTTTTATTGGAGTTAAGTGTAACATGTAAAGAGATATATATATTTAGCCAATAAAAGGAGTGAGTGTAGCAATACCTATTTTCTTTTCATTTTTTCTTGTTATCTTAAATCATTGCAAGGTTCTCCTTTACTTGGAGTTACTTAAATTTTGCTTGATAAAGAAGCAAATGGAAACATGCTAATATGTAAGAGCTAACTAATAAAAGGGGTAAGACTGAGAATGAGGTAGGTGACTAATAATTAATGAGACTTGTGATTGGGAACATGACACCTTTGAATTCCCATCTAAAGATCACCTACACAAGATCTTCTGTCCAATTTTATGGTGTCTTATTATGTCCCATAAAATTTCAGCTATTTATTTATACAGGACTCGCGTTTATTTATGTGGGATCTACGCAGGACTTACATAAATAAATAACTGAGATTCATTGGACACAATAAGACACAATAAAATTGGACAGAAGATTTAGATTCTTTCAAATTATAGAAAGATAGAATCTTGATGAGTTTTTGACCAATCATTAGTCCATCTAACTTCTCCTCTCACCTTGATGAGTTTTTGACCAATCATTAGTCCATCTAACTTCCTCTCTCACCAACGTCAAGATTCTGTGTGTTGTTAATTACAAGGAAATCGAACTTGATTGCTAAGGATGTCAAAGGAAAAAGTGTCAACTCTCTGCTACTTGAAATTTGGAAAGTGGTTTGGGATTAGTTTCTTTTTAGAGCTAATGATGAAACATTCTTTTGGTGTGTTTGATTAAAAGAAAAGACGTGATCTAATCTAAGCATACGGAGCAGCTGAGTTTGATAGTGAGTCATTCGTGTATTTAAATAAATTGAATTGGACAATACCCGGTTGAGAATTGATAGATCCCTTTCAATTCAACCTAAACGTATCAGAAAACACACATGTGCAGATCATAACTACACTATTGTTGCACCAAACTACATTTTGGGAGTAAAGGACAAAATCCTATGTCTGGAATGTCGATCAAATCAAAACATACGTACAATTTTCTTTTGAGAAGAGTAGTATACCTGAAAATGCAACAAGTTGATCTTCGCAAGCAAGACAAATTGTGTTTCTCAAACAAAACAAAAAAGGGACAAATTGTGTGTATCGATTAGAACACAGCATGTATGATTAATCACATGATGATAGGCATGTAAGTGACCACTAAATAAACATAAGATGGTCCATCCATCAACGTTTGCGTCTAAAAATTAACATGGTTACACTAGCTGATTGGAAAGCATCTTCCTTGAATGAAACCGTGCCAAATCCAATAAGACGACTAATGCTACGAACACACGAACAATATTATCTCAAACAATAACGCAAAAAACAGCCCAAATAAAGATGATATTGTAATAGAACAGTGTAAAAAAAAAACAAAGACGTTCATGATCTGGTTACTAAGAAGGGGTTAAGGCATAAACTAGGGAGATACATATATATATATATATATATGTGTGTGTGTGTGTGTTTATGGCTAATTAATCTTCTGAGTTATGTGGTAGTGGTGGTAGCTATGTTGGTGGCTGCGGAGGGACTTTTTTTTCCTAGATTGTGCTTGTTATTGTGCATCCAAACCTTGAGGACTCTTCTCTTCACTCCAATTTCTTGACAGAACTGTTGCACCACGGCTTCTTCCTGCTTCTGTATTTTCCACCCAACTTTCTCTGCAAAGTTGAACATTTTCTCCTTCTGTTCCTGAGTGAACTTTGTCCTAAACCTTTTCTTAGCTAGCTGTGGAGGCCTAGCCAAAACAACCCCACCACCATCTTCTTGCTCATCAGAATCGGATGGAAGAGACGCCATATTGTAAGACATTATCATCTGGTGGTGTGCTGGTGCTGCTACTCTTGACGGAACAATGGTACCAGTTCCTGTGGTGTAACCTAGAGCCTCAGGGGCTAAAATGTTCCTGTGATGCCCTAAAACCATTTTCCTTCCAACTCTGCTGAAATATGGGCTACTGTTGTGATAGCAATCACAGGAGTTAGCTGCAGATTCACCTTCAATTTCTTTCCTGTGGAAGTTCCTGTGGCAATTGCAGGCTGAGCATGTGAGAGCTTCAATGCTACCCTCTGCACCACTTGGCATGAACTCTCCACAACCATCAGTGGCATTGCCTCCCATTGAAGCTGCATGGTTCTTGAGGCATTCTCTGTACCTTACCATTTTCTTGAAGGGTGCATGATGATCTTGGTGATGATCTAGACTTGATGGAATCGTAGGGCCATTGGTGGAGGAAATTTGAGGCGGTGCTGTGGTAGGAATGATATGGTTGTGGCTGCTTGGTGGTGCAGAGGGAGGATGATCATGACGATGTTGATGGATCAAGTGTCCATGCCCGTGACCATGACTGTGTCCCCCAACGTATGTACTGTTTATAGGAATGGGGATCTCTCCTTCGTGACTAGAAAGTTCCATTATTTTTTTTTGGTTTATGTTGCGTTATGTTGTCTGGATTGGAGACCAGAAGAACAAGACAGGATGAGAATTAGAAGGGCTAAATGATTAAGAGTTTAGAACTCCTAGATATTTTCACAACTGTCAACTCTCGTACAGACAACAAAGCAATTTGAAAACTGTAAATCCTAACAAAGTTGAGATTATAACCTGGAAATGGAATGACCCACCTGGTAAGAGTAGGCTTCAGGCTTTGGCCTGATGATGGGTAGAGTTGCAAAGAATTATTATGATACACAGAGGTCCACTCTTTATCTTTTGATAGCTAAAGGATGAAAGGAACAGAAGGGTGGTCAACCAGAAATAAAGAAGCAAATTTGAGAAATAATGCGGTAAACAGAAGCTGCATGCCAACTAGAGCTGCAGACCACCACAGGCAAGGCAACACAGCCAGTTCCTCTCTCTGCACATTTCCATCTTCATTTCTCCAAATTTGAAAGAGAGATAATGAACACTCGAAAAGAGGTTTACTTTCTCTTCTTGTCGACAAGAACAAAATGACTCCCAGTCCCAAAGACCAGGTTGCATCTAGAATAATGAGAAACCTCAATTACTTTGGATTATTATTGTGAGAGAAGATGGAAGACATTTTGATAAAGAAGAAAAGAGAATGAAGTGAAGGAAATTTTGAAGGAGAAGAGAGGGGAGAATAGAAGAAAGAAAGGAAAATGCAGAGAATTTTGAAGGTGAGAAGGCATTAAACAAGGAGCTTATAAGTTATAGTAGCAGGAGGAGTGGTAATAATAGTGATGTTGGGGATAAGAGAGAGAGTTGGTTTTTGAGATTTTTTTGGTTTTCTACATACAAAAGAGGAAGGCACAGTGCACAGTGCAGCTGAGTTTAAGCCAATGATAATAAAGGGAGTGGGGATGCTTGCTTTGCTTGCACTATCAGGCATCAAGCTGGTTTTTAGGAGAAGTGTTGTCAGAGAGAAATGAACATATATAAATTCATCCACCCTTTTCCTTTTCAATTGGAAGAATACTACTTCAGAGCAATTATTTAATTTTCAAAATAACAAAATGGTTAAGTACTTGTCTTTTATATATTGAATCTCCTGTTTCATTCACATTTCTCCAACAAAGATAAATTTCTAATCTAATCATATGCAGCTAGCTTCCTCTAATCTTTAATTTCCTGAACAATTTCTTAACATACTACTTTGCATACTAAATATAAACCAAAAGAAAAAAAAAAGGATAAAGGAAAAAAGATAAAGATGAAAAGAGTGCTTGGAGACATGTTATGTTGAACAGGACAAAGGCCATGTATACTTAGAGCTTGGCTGAGAATGGAAATCTTTGTTAGTGGACTTTCGCTTGCCAGACCAGTCATTCTGTTGAGAGAAATTAATAGTAATCGAGTTTTGACTAGAAAGAGGTCCTAGCTATAAGCTATATTTTATAGCATCACTATGTAATATCTTTTCAAATTTCACAGTATCATCAATAATGTTACCTAGTACCATAATTATGATCTTGGAAGGCAAAGCAGCAAGATCGATTGAAATTAAGGAGGGATGATAGAGGGCCAGACAGATGGACAGTATTGAGAATAGGTCAACTTTCTAATCTAAACTATATATATAAACTTGACTGAGATGATGTACATTTGGTGTAGTTGTCAAGAGAATTAGTAGTAATTGCACGGCCATCAATGAACTAGCTAGCTTCATGCAAACCTATATATGATCCACTACTCCATTGTAATTTGTGATGAAATTACGATTTTTTAACTCAAATCTAACTGAATTAAGTAGTCATAATCATGTTAAGAGAAGAATGTAA
This sequence comes from Erythroxylum novogranatense, assembly GCA_029891385.1. NCBI lineage: Eukaryota > Viridiplantae > Streptophyta > Magnoliopsida > Malpighiales > Erythroxylaceae > Erythroxylum > Erythroxylum novogranatense. The sequence goes on along the minus strand of CM057232.1, from coordinate 36,285,860 downwards.
GTGAGAAAATTAAAGGAAAGGATGGGGGGATTGAACTCTTCTGTCGTAAAACTTGATGTGTTTGCATGGAATTGGAGGAAAAATAAATGTGCTCTTTGATGGCCTTATTGAATATGATCATCCAAAATGACTTTATTCTTTCATTATCCACGCCTTTATTCCACATTCCACACCACATTTAGTGATCTTTATCCTTCTTCTTCTTCTTCTTTTTTTTTTTTTATCATTCTCTCCCTCCAATCCCCTTTTTTTAGTTCTTGCTTTTCTTTACATCCTCCACAACTTCTACAAAGGCAGAAAGTACAACAATTGCTGATTTTGAAATTCATTAGTTTGTCATCTTTTTACTTCATAAGGTGTAAGATACAAAAGCTATATCTAACAATTCTTTTAATGAAGAAGTAGATCTAAATCGAGGGTGTTTTCTTTGGTAAAAAATGGAGGAGATCTTGTTCGTGCCTAAGATGTAAGTTCCATCAGATGGATGGACTTCCTATTTCTTTTTTAAGCATTATGTATCTGCATTTATTACCAAATGAAGATATAGAGAGGGAGAAAGGTATGGTGAAGTGAATTATGACTCTGTGAGTAAAGGGTCCACCAGAATAAATATTTGTGGCTTGAGAGAGAGAGAGACAGGACGTACACATACATTATAATCATCAGTCACAATCAATGCCCGACCAAAATTTTACTATTCTTTAATAATAAAATTTACAAGAATTGCTTATTAACATGAACGTGGTTCATTAATTATAAGAAAAGGTTTCCACAAAAGTGAGTTATAAATGTCCATTGTTGATATTAAATCGTGACTTTTGTGTATGAAAACATGCATGCCGTACGCATCTTATCAAGTGGTTGGCTTTCAGGCATGCTTAGGACTTTGTCACCACCCACCTCTTTGCCTTATCTTAGGAAACAAAGCTTCCTTAAAGATTCCAATCATTCCTCATTTTTGTTAACAATCAAGAAACCTAGTCTCCTTGTCTACTGCTATGGTTTTCAGTTTTCACACACAAAATGTCACTCAAGAACACAACATGCATAATAATTATTTCCCATTTATCATCTTGGGTCTTTGTGTTTTGAGTGTCATTTGCTTACCCAATTGTAAACCATCTTCAACAATATATGTATCCTTTGTGCCAGAAATGAAACCCAAAAGTCATCACCACCACCACCGACCAACTGTTATGATTCTTGCTAACTTCATACTCATAATTAAGATTGCCCACTCTTACTTTATCTCTCTGTAAGCATTTGAAGTGGGATCATTTCCATTTTCTAAAAGAACAACGATTCTTACATGGGTTTCGTAATTTTGAAATGTTCAAAACTTGGCAATTTCAATTCACACACTAATATAATGTTAGGGCAAGACAAAGCTGCCATCAAGCTATCATTCTAGCTGGTTCTGCACTCTTGTTTGTTCAAATGATTATGCTAGCTACGTATCCTTCTTTTGTTATTTGTTTTTTGTATTTTTTTGGGTACCATTACAATTGTGTTATATTTTTGGACTTCCCTGCCCTCTCATGTTTTCCTTTCGCTTTTCTGTAAATGGCATGTGATTCATAACCTCTTCCATGTTTGAACTGAGGATATTTGTTGAAACACGAGTACTTATGCGTCCTAGATGAGTTGGATTTCCGCATCATAATACATTACACATGCCCTTGTGGTCCAAATAAATTATTAATCTATATACTTGTCCCAAAAGATGGATCGTCCATCCTGCGCGCCTCTTACATTTCAAATCAAACAAAATAGTGAGGAAGAAATCACTGATCGATCTCAATCAACTTTTTCAAAGGCTACCACTCTTCCCGTTGCCGAGATTCAAACCCTGGTCCTATATACTTATCTAGACCTGCGGTGATTTTTGAGTCTTCATATGTATAAGTTTTGTTAGAGAGATGAATTTATGGTTTATATACAGTATAACGTTATTTGGTCTTTTCAACAGATTTGAACTACTCCAGTAAGATCAATCATACAAGTGGCGAAGTTCAATCAAGAATTCACACAACACGACGTAAATGAAGACAAAACGAGACATAGAATCACCCTATGGCTATGGCAATATGCATGTGTATGCATATGGAGCCCTAAATGCAGTGATTAATTTGTAGGAAGTGGTTTGTGTCTTTGGTCCCCTCGGCTAGCTAATTATTGTGACCTTGATTCTTTTCTTCTTTGCTTTTAAATCCCCCCAAAACTAAAAGCAAAAGTCTAGCTAGGCGTTGGGAACATTCCCTCAAACTTTTAGATTTTTGTCTGGACTCTGGACTTAGACTTGAAGCTAGGCTTTTCTAACATTAGAGAGATGAGATGAGAGCACAAAACAAACATTCTTCCAAGAAATGGCATGAGATTCAAAGCAAGCAAGCAACAACAACGCAACAAACTCATTAAAAGCTTATATACATACAGAATTATAACAAATATACGTACCTTTTCTTTTCTTTCACACAATTCCTTGGTATCACATTCACCCCCCACTGGTCACCACCTTCCTTCCTTCCTTCCTGCTGCCTAATGTGCAATATTAACCCAAAAAAAAAAAAAAGAAAGATAAAAAGGGCAAAAGGGAATTGCCTTGATTTATTCCCTTCTACCTTTAATTCTTCTACTTTCTTTGTTTTGAGTTGATGTGCTTGTGAGCATATTCTTCACTTCTACTGGTCATGTTGGATCTTCTTTGGTTTTCTGTTGACTTTATTAATTTTGCTTTCTGAATATTCCTTGCTAACGGCTATGTATTACACCGAATATTAAATAATCAATTGTATATATATGCCTTTTCGCATCATTACTGTCAACAGAACAATTGTTTAGATTCGTAAATATTTTGCATTGAGAAGGTAACGTAAAATAACATTAAATGGAAGTCAACCACTTGTTTAACCTAAAAACCAGTATCCATGCAAAAGGATCATGAGAATTATCTTATCAAGATAAGCTGATAAGCATGAGAGCGATGGAGAAAGCAGCAGACAATTCCTTGGGGCTTGAGAATTGGGACCACAGACATAAAGCTAGCTCCTAAACACATAACCCAAAACAATAAACTCTCTTCTTTGTTTTTTCTTCAAGGAAAAGAATAATTGATAAACAAAGAAGAAAAGGCTGTTACTGTATATACTTTGCAATTATAACGTCCTTAATTAGCACATTGCAACTATATAGCTAAATTTTGTCTTTGGTTCCCACTACATTCACATAATCATAACTAATATACTGCCTGCTAATATAAGTTTCTTTCAAACCAACATGCGATCCTCTGAATTTTGAACAGCTTGAATATATAGCAACTAGTATATATATATGTTGGTGAGTTGAAGAACGTAGAATCAAGTATTAATTATTATATAAGGTAAAGTTATATATAAATGAAATAATAAACTATATATACATTATTTATGCACGCATACGTAGTACTATATATTTTCTATAATTGTACTCGACACATTTCAGGAAGAGATTCCAAAGAAAAGTAAAATGAAGAAAAGGTAATATTCTTTTGTATTTACATTTTTCATCCATAAAAAGCACACTTCTTAGACAAGAAATCGGAATGAGCTAATTAAGAATATTTGTATGTGATGTAAAAGTGTGTGCTTGGTGCCCGTACCTTTGTATAATGCAATGCAAGAAGAGTGAATGATGAGATTTTTCTTAGCGTTGAATTGGAAAAACTTGGGAATGTGAGACTGACTCAATGTCTATTTGCTTGATCCCGTAAAGTCTGTGATAAGAAAAAAAAAAAAAAAAGAGAAACGCATGCTGAAGACAGAATATGATACGAACAAGTAGCTTCAAGCTTTGTGTCTCTTTACCTGTTCTGTACATCGTTAGGCCCACCCCATTTTTCCTTCCTCCCTTTCAACCTGTAGTTTAATTTTGGTACTCCAAACACTTTAATTTTTAGGGACAAATCACTTGTTCTTATCTTTTTTTATGAGCTTTTATTGAAATAGATAAATAAATGCTCGTCAAACTATCTAATAGCTAAGGGTGGATCATAAATTAATTGATTCATCCAAAGTGTCCCTGTAAGTAGAAGCAGAGTTCTGCGGGTCACTCATAGGGGATAAGATTTTCTGTTTAATATTACTTTGTCTTATTCTATCTCATAAAATTTTAACCATTTATTTTGTGAGATCTATTCGAGACTTATATAAGAGCTACATAAATAAATGACTGAAATTCATTAGACACAATAAGACACTATAATATTAGGCAAGAATCTGAACGATACCATAATATCAGACAGGGATATGGACTCCTCACAAGGGTTGCGTTTCCCTTGAGATTTTGTACAATTGTTTTTTAATGATTTTGTTGCATCAAATCAAAGGACAGCCATTGTTGCAGCTGACAGGTGGTACTTCAGCACATGTATGTCTATGCAGCTGAACTGATGATGAAACCCCACCCATGTGCCTAATCTCTACAACAGATCCATCCACTGCAATTAAGTCATTTTGACATGCTGTAAAAAGTTGCAGAGTCAATGAATGATCATGGGTTTTATTTTTCACCTTCTTTTTCTCCTGCCATTTTGTTGAGTTACTTGGCAAGGGGTATTTATTCAAATTAATTGTGAGGAACCTAGGATAAGATACCAAAAAGAAGTTACTAAAAATAAGAAATCAGTAGTTTACTCCTTAAATCTTTATTTATTTCTATATCTATAAATTTATATATATAAAGATGAGACGAGAAAATTGGGAGTCGGGACAGTTCATTATATGTTGTGTAAGCAGCAAGTGCAAAAGGCAGAAGCATATGTTAATTTGCATTGGGTTGGGGGGGTTTCGAGTCTCTGACACAATCTGATCAATACTTAAAATTTCTGATATCATCATTCAGAGTCTGCAACACCAACAAGACTTTGCATTCTTTGTTGGTTTTGGTTAATGGCTTTGAAAATGAAAAGTTATCTTGGCACCTGCAGTCTGCATTTCATCAAAGTCACAACCAACCAACAGTATTACTCATGACACACTTTTTTTTTTTTTTTTTTTTGGAAATTGAATAGAAAATGTTTTATTATGATCATTTTCTTGCCCAGACCTTGCCTAATTGAGCAGGCAATAGTTCAGTTTTCTCCTTTTCAGTGACAGGTTTCTTGTTTCGTGATTTTGTACAATTTGATTCTGATACGATTTGGTTCAGTCGAGCACAACATAACAAAATCAAAATCCAAAAGATTTCTGGATAAAAGATATTCACTAGCTAGGGGATTTATGGTAACAAGTTAGAGAGAACACCAAGTCCATGGTAGTCTTCTCATTACAAGTTTTGGAACATTACTAGAACAATCTCTTTTATAATCTTTAACAGTATATGCAGGCGGACCACAGCAACCTAATGCCATGCCAGTTCCACATTTAAGTAATGTTTCAGTGGTCCAGTGCCACCTAGGCCTTATTAATCACCCATTTCATTTCTTGTTATCCTCATTCCATGGATCCAAGTACGATGCAGATGTAGAAGCATCCCCAGACTAGAGATTTGAACCCCCGCACGTTACATTCTAAATTGCTCTTGCGATCACATTATCATTATCATCATTATTATATACACGAGTGTATATAAGCAGCATATTTTGTTGCTTCCCAGTCTAAATCCTGCTCAACAGTCGTATTTCATTAGAAAGGATGGCTTACCAAATCTATGGAGCGTTACAAGTTTCATTTCTATATGAAACAGGAAAATTGCACAGCTCACTAGAGTTTCTGGCTAAAGCTGGGTGGCTATGATTTCACATTAAATAAGTAATTCACTAGCAATTGAGGACCTTCCGTTCAACAAGGGCTTCTCTCCATGACGCTTGGGATGGTCCATCTTCAACCTTTAATAAACATTTTTCTGAACTCATCATTAGTCTTCGACTTCCCATCTTCTTCCAAAGGCTTAGATAGGTTTGCAGGCTGACCAAGTGGCCTAACATTTCTTGGCACCGCAAATGTGTTCTTCCGTTTCAGCTCGACGCTCTCAGCTCTTTTATGTGCAGTAGAGGGCGGATTCCGAGGTGCCTGGGACTCCTTGGAAGTTTCAACAGACTGCCCAGTTTTAGATCCTCCGTTGCTTCCACTCTGGTTCCCTGTTTGAGCTGCAAGTTAATTTCATTTCACTTATTAGCTAACGTGTTCAACACATTCCCAAGGACAACAATAAAATAAATGGACGACTTGATAACAAACTTATCACACAAGCTTTCCCATCAGCTTTCCTAACTTTCTGGTTCAATTTTATCACCTTAGTAAGTTGCCTATAGTTCCAAATTCATTGTTAATGAAGATCCATAGAGTGAGGTGATTATAAGTTTAATTCCTGCCTTTCTACTACAAGTATGTGGCTTGTATGTACATTTGCATGTTTAGTGTCACTGATTTTTTATTTAAGGCTACAAGTTATCCGTAATTCTTCCCAACTTCTCATTCAACTCAGATATAGTGACCAAATGCTGAATTGTTAAGATTATTGATATCTACACACGATGCATAGATTCCTTAATTTGAGTATATCTGCAAGCACAAAGAAATACAAAAGATAAATCATTGACCTACCATGATCTTTTGAGACAACTTGATTGTTCTTTTTACTTCGTTTTGGATCTGATCGTGTAATACTTAGCTTCTTTCCAAGCAACGTCTGCTTATTCTTTGCAATAGCTTCATTAAGATATTCATCATTCGAGAAATCCACATATGCTAGCCCCTTCACAGAGAAAATAGAAGGATGGGACGCATCAGCAAGAAACAGGAAAAGCAAGCCACGTTAACAAATCAGAAAGCATGCTTAAATCTTTCTAGCCTCTTGTACCTGCAAACATTATACTATAAAATAACATTTATTTACAACAATCTGATAAGACATTCTATTAGCTGTATATTCTGTCAAGAAAGATATCAAATACCACCAAATGTTTCCTGCACAATCAAATGTAACCTGGCGAAAGCAATCAAACTTCCCGACTCTCACTTCATTAATTGGGTAAGCACGTTGCCTAATAGGGTAAAGAAAAATGCAGAGATAAAAACACTTGCATGAGCAAATGTTAGAGACAGAGAGAGACCCTTGATTTTCCTGTAAACTTATCACGCAGTATTCTGATTGAGACAAGGCCACCAACATCACTGAAGAACCTACGTAAATCTCCTTCATTTGTCTGCAGTTGTCAACAGTATCAGTAGTAAGGTCTACGCCAACTTATCAAACAATGAGAAATGCACAAGTAGAACTCTTGCTTTAACATTGGTGGTGGTTATTTACTTACCTTAAAGTTCAGGTTCGATATAAATGCAGTGCATTGATCTGTATATACTTTCATTTTTCCTGTCTGTGAGTCCATCTGTTTTCCATGAGTATCATCAGCCCCTTCAGCATTGGATTTCACCTTTTCAGCTTCTTTCATGAAAGCTGGATTCTGTACCTGATCTTTTTCCTTCTCGTATCCCATGTTTTGGGTTTGAGCTATTTTCTTCTGCCTTTTTGCTGGAGACTGCTCGTCAGCTGTGTTCAAATCACCCTTTCTCTTTTCACGAACACTTTTCTTAATGGGTTTTTCTCTTTGGTCCGTAATACTGGTAGATGCTACAGATTCTTGTTGTCTTCTATACAATTGCAACTCTTCTAGTCGAGGTGTAACCTGAAAAGTCAAAAGACTCCAATACTTCAGCCCATTTACAGCTACATCTTGCTTCAAGGTATAGATACATAATAAAATGTCAATCTTTCCGCAAGCACAATCTTGCCATTAACTTCTTATTTTAATCAAAAAAGATATTCCAATAGCCAAGGCTGAATGCGGAAGAAATACTTCAATCAACCAACCTTATTATAAAGAAAGAGAGAGTCTACAACTGCTTACATATGCATTAAATTGAAACACAATAATGGGAAACTCCTGTAACCTGAATCCCTGTTTAATTATCAGATACAAGAGAAATGGTAAAGTCTCAAACGACTCCTCAAACTAGCCTATTCTAGGAAAGAAAAAGGAATGACCCTGATATCAGCTTAACATTACTCAGATTATCAGGCGTGTGAAGTATACAAACAGAACTTATATCCAGCCCCAAGCATTTGTTTCAGTGTGCTAGAAGCAGGGCCAAGCTTCAGCTTTATAAGTTGAGGGAGTTAAAGTAACCTGGGGTTGAAGAAACTTAAAGCAGGATCAAATATAAATTATTTAGAATATGAAAAAAGGTCCTACTTCGTTAAAAACAAATAAATATGTTAGTTTGAGTTTTCTAATATGTAGATAAAGTACAGAAAACTGGGTAACATGTAAAATAATCCTGTTGCCGTTCAAGAGGCTGATTGATACATTTCTATCCCACAAGTGATAAGTTCAAACCCAGTTGTTTTCTTTTTGCTGTTTATTATGTGATATTTCAACTAGCAAAAGAAAATGTTGTTCAAACTGTGGGCCACTTGAAAGGAATTCTTACCCCCCAGGCCATTTTGCTACAAAATACAGCTTTTCAAGAAAACTATCTAACTATTTTTTTATAAAAAAAAACTATCTAACTGGTACATGCTTGTTAATAATGCCTTAACCTGCAAACAGTCACTGGTTCTTTGGTCAGTTTAGAAGGTTGGTTCAAACATAGATTTGGTATTATTAACCACCCAAGGTTTTTAAGCACACAGAAAAAACACCAACAAAAGAGGGTCAAATGAAAAGTAGTTGCTAATATTTATGGAAAAGCAGTGCCAGGACTGATTACCTAATTCCTTCAATTAAAATATGTTCAATACTTTTACAATGCACACGTAGGTTTGATTCCAATAGTTTGATTGTAGACACCTTAATACTTATAGAACAACTAACAACAAGGCTAACAAAAATCTCTGGTCATATAATGTCATTATTTCCGAGACATGGTTTAAGAACTCACAGCAATCAGCATGTTTCACATTTTCTGCGCAGACTAACAAAAAAAAAAATTAACAGTGCAGATGGTGGGATCAACTGGCCTTTAAAATGCATCATTATAACTTCAATGGAAAAGAAAACGTGCATGGTGCCAGTGTAGGGAAGCAGCAGGACATTATACCTTCTGTACAGCATGATCGAAATCTTCCAGTGTTCCATACTCCTTTTCAAAGCGCAACCAGGAATGGCATATTTCCTGAAGGATTCTGTTAATTAGGAAAGCAAGATATCTAATCCACAGTGCAGTGAATAAATGCCCAACAGCACCTCACTGACTCAAGACTCCTAGAGGAAATCAGAAAGCAAATTAATATGACCATTTCTAACACCATATCAAACATCAAGTAAATGCATGTCAGTACCAAGCAAACAATTTATCTTCACCCGTGCATACACACAATTATTACAGATAAACAGAGAGCTTATGATGCTTATGAAATTTACAAAATTCGACATCTCAAGATCAGCATTCACCTTCCAATAGTTTCTATTATAAATAATCTCTCAAAGCATTTTTTCCTACACTGAAAAGTGCACTCAATGGTTTGAAATACTCTCTTCAGTAAATGGAAAAGATGGACTATAAGCAGAGGAACACCACATACTCTTCATTAATTCAACTAATGAGGAAGTCATAGCATGGTTCATATATGTAAATGATAATTATAATTAGCAGTGATCTTGCTGGAAGGTAGAGGTTGAAACTTGGAATGAAGGACTTAAAAAGGCTGAAGTGTTTGAAACTTGGAATGAAGGACTTAGAAAGGCTGAAGTGTTCTTTTGGTAATTGAACTGGAATATTTAAAAGAGGTTTTTTTCTACCATAACGGAATTACATCCTCAATCTTTTTAAAGAAACCAGTAGTTTAGGAAGCAAGCCCGCAACTACACCAATCAAAAGATTGGTAAGTTAAAGGGGATGAAGCAGTTGATAAGACGGGCAGTTTGATATATCTCTTGCACACTAGATTAGACATGCAGTGAGTGTAATGAGTTAGTTTAAACATGCAGAAATTCTGAACAGATGTATATTATTCTCAATATATTGTTAGGTCAACACACGGGTACAAGTATAAGAGGGCTATTCTGGAAACTAATATCTGTACATAATATCCTAACTAATCTGATTTGCTAACTTTTAGGAGTCAATAATATCTGGGAGATATCCAGCTGGATATTTCAAACACTCCCCCTCAAGCTGGCTTGTATATGTCATCCATAGCCATCTTGGTAACCAGAACATTAAACTGCCTCTTGTGTAATCCCTTTGTGAGAATATTAGCTACCTGTTGTGATGTTGGAATATAGGGAACACAAATTAATCCTTTTTCAATCTTCTCCTTGACGAAATGCTTGTCAACCTCAACATGGTTTGTTCTATCATGAAGAACAAGGTTGTGAGCAATTGAAATTACAGCTTTGATGTCACAATACACTTTCATAGGAACTGAAATAGGAATTTGCAGTTCCTCCAGTACCCTTTTAATCCATAAAACTTCCCAAATTGCATGTGCCATTGAACGAAACTCAGCTTCGGCATTGCTTCTTGCAACAACACTTACACTCTGCCAAGTTACCACCAACAAATGTGCAATAGCCTGAAATTGATCTTCTATCAGTTGAACTCCCTGCCCAATCAGCATCAATATAGACTTCGACTTGAAGATTGTTCTACTTTCGAAACATTAAACCTTGCCCGAGAGTTCCTTTTAGATATCATAGTATCCTGTATACCGCATCCAAATGTTCTTGGCCTAGAGAATGCATAGACTCACTAAGCTCACGGCAAAAGCTATATCGGGTCTAGTGCATGACAAATGTATTAATCTCCCAATCAATTGCTAGTATCTCTCCTTATTAATAATATTTTCAGGTTGAATTGGTCTAAGATTTACACCAGTTTCAACAGGAGTATATAATGACTTCTTTAGCTTGCACAACTTATTTCTCCCATAGGTATCCTCAAATCTGGCAATAGGCTCATAAAGACTTCGTCTTCTAAGTCTCCATTAAGGAATGCATTTTTTACATCTAGTTGATGTAAAGTCCTCTCAAAATTTACAATCAAGGATAACAATACTTGAATAGGATTTACCTTTGCAATAGGAGCAAACGTCTCTTAGTAGTCAATACCATAGGTCTAAGTGAACCCCTTAGCAACTAATCTTGCCTTCAACCTTTCCACACTGCCATTAACCTTAAACTTAACAGTGAATAGCCATTTGCAACCTACCAACTTTTTATCTCTAGGGGAATTCACAAGTTCCCAAGTTCTATTCTTCTCAAGTGCATTTACTTCTTCCATAACAACTGATCTCCAATCCGAATTTTGAAGTGCTTCTTGAATGTTTCTTGGTACAAACAAATAAGTGATTTTAGAGATAAAGGATTTATATATGTTTGATAGTTTCCCATAAGATAGGTACTTTGATATGGGATGGTTGGTGCAAGCCTATTTCCCCTTTCTAAATGCTATGAGTAGGTAATTATCAGCAAAGAGATCAGTAGAAATATCAGTGGTAATATGTGGGTCAGTAGGTATAGATTGATCATTACTAGGTACAATAAGGGGTAAAGTAGCAGATGGGTTACCTTAATTGTTCCCAGGTTCACTCTTCGAGGGTTGAAAGAGGTTGTGCATTGTTGAGGTAGGTTGTTCTCTACTTCTCAATTGAGTCTTCCTCTTAGTATAAACACGAAGCCAGTATTTCGTTCCTTAGAAACGGATAGTAGTATTTCTCCCCCTGTGGTTGAACCAGGACTTCCTGGCATGGGCAGATTAGGAGTAATATCTTTGGCTTCATTATTAAGAATTATATTATGATCAATAATGACAGCGGGTAGGGGATTAGGAGTAATAGTAGCATCCAAAAAAAAATTTGCTTCATTAGAGTTCTCCCCCTAAAGGGTTTTTTTTTTTTTTGTAAGCCCACGAGGTGTTCTAGAAGGGTCTTAACTCATGAGAAGGCACCTTTAAGCCAACCACTCCCAGACTAATCCCCATTCGCACCGGGTCAGCCCGTAAGAGGTAAAGTGCTAGCCAAATAGATTTTTCCATTCTCAGGACTCGAACTCGAGATCTCTGGTTAAGGAATGAGAGTGCTGAACCACTCACAACAACCTATTTGGGGACATCCATGGGGACAACAATTTTTTGTGTTAAAGGGTTGTAGCACTTATAACCTCGTTGACTAGGAGCATACCCAATAATGACAATTTTCAGCTCTTGGATCTAGATTTGAGTTCCCCCTAGTCCGGTTGTGAACATACACTGTACACCCAAAGACCCAAAGAGGAAGAGTAGAGTAAAGCCGATTTTCAAGAAAGCATTGTTTAAACACATCTAAGGGTGTAGTATAATGCAAAACACGGCTGAGCATTCGATTAATTAAGTATGATGTAGTCAAAACAGCCTCACCTCAAAGGTATTTTGGCACATTCATTGTAAACTGTTGAGATACTAAAAACTGTAAATAGATTATACTTAGATATAGATAGATTGTAAATAGATAAGATAAGTTTGAAATCTCTTAAATTAAGGGATTACATTAGATAGCTTTAGATAACTTTCCAGATTTAAACTCCCACTTGTAATGTCCTATATATGGCTGTATACTCCTATTCAATATATGAGAATATAGGAAAATTCTTTCCCACATAAACATAATGGACCGAGAGACTTCCAGTAAATGTTTATCTTTCCTCTCGACAATACCATTTTGTTGAGGAGTGTTAACACGCATAGATTGGTGAACAATGCCTTTAAACTTATGAAATTTTCCAAGGACTTCATTAAAATACTTGATACCATTGTCAAAGTGAAGTATGCCAATGTGTGTGTGAAATTGAGTTTCAATCATGGTATAAAAATTTTGAAAGATATGAGCAACTTCAGATTTTTCACACATCGAATAGACCCAACATAATATGATCATCGATAAAAGTTACAAACCATTTTTTTCCACAAAGGGTTTTAACACGGGATGGAGCCCAAACATCACTATGAATCAAGTAAAATGGTTTGGAAGGTTGATATGGTTTTGTAGGATAAATAGTCTTATGACTTTTGGATAAAATGCAATGCTCACAATAAAGTTTTGAACAATTCACAGATTTAAACAAATGCGGTAATAATCTTTTGAGATAAGAGAAATTAGGATGTCCTAATCTATTATGCCAAAGTAAAATCTATTCTTTAGTAGGGGTAGAACAAATACTACTTAAGCCATAAGTTTCTCATGTTGTCATCAAAGAAGTAGTACAGACCATCTATCAACTTAGCACTGCCAATCATCTTCATCAAAGTTAGTTCCTGAAAGACACAATATGAGTCAAAAAATGTAATGGTACAATTAGAGTCACGGGCTAGTTTACTCATAGATAGCAGATTACAAGATAGTTTTGAAACATGAAGGACAAATTTAAAGCAGATATTAGAGGATAGAGTTATTGAACCTTTACCAGCTACAGCAAAAAATGATCCATCTGCTATACAGATTTTTTCATTGCTAGAACAAGGGTCATAAGAATGAAATGAATTAGAAGAACAGGTCATATGGTCAAATGCTCCTGAATCAATGATCCAAGGAGCGAAATTGTATGGAAAGGAACATGATAAGGCATTAAAATCACTATCAATTTGTGCGATAGAAGCATTATGGGCACTTGAGGATTCAGATTTTAGTTTCAGTGACTTCAGGATGTAATTAATCTACTCTTGAGAGAACTCTCCAGCATCTACTTCATGGGTTGATGGAGTTTTACTTGATTCATAGTGAGCTGAAGTTTTATTAAATTTTCATTCATGCGATCCCATCCAATTTGTAGGCTTTCCATGGAGTTTCCAGCATGTTTCATGAGTATGACAAGCTTTATTGCAATAGTCACACCAAACCCTTGAATTTTCCTCAATCTTGTTAGTATGGCCAGCAGCATTCCGAGCAACTAAGGTTGTGTTTTCAATAGTAAGATTTTGTTTGCCAAGCATCACAAATTGTCTACTCTCTTCACGTCGGACTTCTGCAAAGACTTCCCCAATGGATGGAAGTGGTTATCTTCCAATAATCCTGCCTCTAGCCTCATCAAACTCAACATTAAGTCCAATTAAGAACTTAAAAATTCGGTTATCCTCTACTGTTTTTTAAAAATAGTTATAGTCATCAGGGGATTTCCATTCATAGTCGTTAAACAAATCTAAGTCTTGCCACAAACGTTTCAGAGAATTAAAGTATTTAGTAACACTATCCTCACCTTGGTGGATCTCACCCAATTTGATAGTTAGTTCATACACTTGGGATTGGTTTCCCAAGTCAGAATACATTTGATTCACGCTGTCCTATAGCTCCTTAGCTGTGTGGTAACACATATAGTTGGAGCTAATATCCTCCTCCATAGAATTCACCAGCCATGTCATAACCATAGAATTTTCAGCATCCCATATTCCGTGTGTAGGATCATCAGTCATAGGTTCCTTCTTATCACCAGTCAAATATCCAATCTTACCTTTACCACGGATGTACATTCTAACCGACTGGGACCAACGAAGAAAACTCTCTCCATTCAGTCATATAGTAGTGATCTGAATGGAATGAGAATATGAGGTAGGATTATGAAGAGGAGGTGTTTGAACAGATGGGTTAGAGGATTTAGCAATGTCAGACATGGTTGACATAGATGGGAAAGATTAGAGACAGTAGGTAGCGGCTAGGGTTTAGGATTGTTCAGGTATGCTCTGATACCATGCAGAAATTTTGAACAGTTGTATGTTATTCTCAATATATTGCTAGGTCAATACATAGGTACAAGTATATAGAGAAATAACGAGGGCTATTCTAGGAAACTAATATCTGTACATAATATCCTAATTGATCTGATTTGTTAACTTTTAGGAGTCAATAATATCTAGGAGATATCTAGCTGGATATTTCCCAACAATCAAAAGATTGGTAAGTAAATTGGTAAGTAAAAGGGGATGAGGCAATTGATAAGGCGGGTAATTTGATATATCTCTTGCCCACTAGATTAGACATGCAGTGGCTGTAATGAGTTAGTTTAAACATTAAAGGAAAAGAACATATGCAAGCAGTTTAGAGTGTTCTATAATATTTGATGTCCCCTCTTGAGGTATAATTATTTTCAAAATATATTAGTAGATATCTAACAAATGATATACAGGTGGATTATGAAGAATGCCTAGTAAATTGAGAATCCACAACTCGATATTGTATTTTTTTTGGTGACAACTCGAGATATGGAGGAGCGAGATATACGATGTAGCTGCAAGGTCAAGTGTAGAAGTAGAGTTCAGAGCAATAACACTTGGAATTTGTTAGCTACAATGGATAAAGATCATACTTGATTTAAAAATTCAAAGTAGCTAAACAAGACTATATTGCAGTAAAAATTCTATATTTGTACCGGTCACAACGTAGAACAACATCATTAGACCAAAAATGTAGAAATTGACCGTCATTTCATAAAGGAGAAACTCAAGCAGGAGAAATTAAGGAAAAGTGTTATGAATAATGTAGGGTTTAGCATTAAATTAGAGATCTTATTCAATTGTGTGCTTAGCTAGTTTCCTTGCACTTAATTGTTTGCAGCTGTAGTTTCATGGTAGGTATATTGTATATGTAGCTAGGGTTTTCACATAATTCCTAATAGTTTTTCAATAACCTACATTCATGACGCTTTAAGAGCAATGGAATAGAAACCATTTTATTTTATCACTTGAAGAAATATTTCTTTCCATTAACAGAAACTATAGGCTATCTGTACTTGTATGCATCACTCAGCAATTATTGGGCTTTTCAAATGTTTGGGATGACTCACATTTTTGTCAAATTTCAGCAATAAAAAGTTATTTGGTAAGGATAATCAAAATACTGCTAGAAAAGGCTTTTTTCCTAAAGTATTAAGTAGTTATCTTCTGGTATTCCCACATACTCTATCTCCTTCCAGTATGGGGCTTCTCAAGTTTCTTAGTTGTTGCTCGAAGATAAAACATTTAAATATGATCATTCTCTGCAACTGGCATGCTACCAACTGCATGCTATCTCTCATCGATGTGTTAATATTCCATTTGCTTCCTTGTATTATTCCTACTTTCTTTTCCCCTTTACAATTCTCTTCCAACTAATTTGCAAAAAGCTCATACAATTTGGTACAACTCTGGTACCCCAATAAATGTATCAAAACTATAATGCATCATATTGCAGTAGTACTCTCCATCTATTTTTCACTTTACATGCAATTCCCAAAATGCATAAAAATAAATAAGCAAAAAGTTACCTTGCTTAGAAAATCAAACTACCACTACAAATCATCAAGAGCAAGGAACTAAACATTGAAGGCCTAAACAATTTGGATACATAACAAGGGATGAGGGGGAATGAATACCTCTGAGCCTGTCCCAGCAAATCTTTTGCTGTAGCATTTCTTATAAATGGCCCTAGCTTCATTGACATGACCTAACTCAATTTCCATTGCTATGTAACCTTGCCAGGCTTCCAACATTGTACCACTAGAAAGAAAGAAAATAAATTAGTAAAAGATTAAAAGTTGCAAAAAGTTTCAAAGTGATATCAAACAAAACAAAAGTGAAAAAAGGAGACATGTCAAAACCTGATTTTAAGCAACCTCTCCCAGACACCACGAGCTGCAACTAGATCTTTACCTAAATTATTCTCTAAGCGGGCCCAATAGGCGTGAAGACGCAGCAATCCTTCTGAATTCTTTATGTGTGGTGACAGGTAATCAGATGCATACTGCCATGTTACAATAAACAGTTAGAAACTGAAATAAACAGACAGTTACATGCTTGTGTAGCGTTCTTGGCACGTATAAAAGCCAGGCTGAACTTTCTAAGAATCATACAATAAATGGCCATGGGTATGTCATCCATTTGAACAAAAGAGCTTACAGAAGAACTTTTATCTACTTTATCATTCAAATTAAGCCATAGACAAAATCACACAATAAAGCACCTCTGATATGAGCAACATATGAATATCCCAAAGAAATACAGCTCATATTCTTTTGAACATTAAATTAGGCCAGATACTAGATCAAGGCTTTTAAAAATCCCATTTTCCAGTTTTTCCACATCAATGTCTTGCTGAAAAATCTACTAAATTTATTATTTAAAAAAATCCACTAAATTGACAAACTAAGGTCAGCACATCCAACATTAATACAAGCAGTTCAAGACACCACCATAAGCATATTTGCTGTGAACTATAGTTCATCATATTCCTCTTTGTGTCAAACCAAATATGTACATCAGTAGCACAGTTAAAAGAAATATCTACACCTTCCACCAAAAACTATTAGGAGAAGATAAAGTATTGCAGATAAAAGTCTTACTCTTAACAAACCATGTCAACAATAGTCAAGTTCATGAATTAGTAACACAATGATACACACCTGGAATGTTCCCCTAATTAATGAGTAATCCAACACATCCTCTGCTTCAAAACCAGATAAAATTCTTCGCCTCAAACCATCTACTCGTGTCAGAAACAGCTCCAGGTACTGTAATAAACAAAATCTAGTTAAAAAGCAGAGATATTTACTTCAAAGACAATACCCAGTGGCTAATGTTAGAAAACACAGCCAGAGTCACTTGCAAAATGAATGCGTATAGTACCTCCTCAAATGTTGAGAAGGTGCAAGTCAGGGACTTTTCATAAACCTGAAACCAATAAACAAAATTTAATCCATAATCCTAGTGAAAATAACATATTGCCAACATGTGATGGTTAAAAGTCTATTTGGCATATTCACAAATATTTTATGTTAAATAACCATTCAAAGAGGAAAAGACAATTGGTTAATGAATGGTTTTCTTGAAAGATGACAAAAGATAGTGCATTTCTCATTCTAGTAGTAGAAAAAAGATATTGCCAGAATAGATAGATCTTCAAGTTTCATCTGTACCATAGAGCAACTTGATCTCTTTGTAATTTGAAACAAAGCTCTCTTTGGAGGCAATGGAAGAGTCCATGTTATCATAGACAATCACACTAGGAGCATTAATTTTGGACTTAGCAGGTGTTTCTTTGATGCTCTGATTAATTTCTACTGTTAGTATTTCTGTTAAGATTATCTGCTTAACAGTATAGTAATAGATGTTTTAAATCATAGTTTCGACACCATATTCCTAGCCTCTGCAGTGCAAAGAAAAACAGTTAGGTTGTTAAACCTAGTTACAACTATTTTGGTAGGATTGACAAATCATTTTGCAGGAACAAATTCTAACACAAGGTAGTCATTGCCCAAACAGTTACAATCAAAGGGAATAACCAATTTCGAATGGAGCATGTCCCGAACCAGAACTCATTCACCAAAGAAAATACTTTGAAGAAGTGATAACCAATAAACATACATGAGATATCATTTTTTCAGGGGCACGTCCACGTTCCAATGAGAGCAAATACCTAACCCAGAGTTCTCCAACCCAGGGACAACTTTTTGTGGCCCTTGCATAAACATCCCTTATAACATTTCCCACCTGAAAAAGAATAAAAAGTAGAATAATTTATAAGTAATGCAAGTCAGAAGTTAGACCAGCTCCTGAAAACAAAAATAGAGGGACAACCTTCAAAGTTCTGTCCAAATATTGAGTATAATCAAGCCACAAATCAGTTGACACAGGAAACTCAGTAATTGCACGCTCATATAGAACTTGAACCCGGGTTGGGTCACCTACAGACTTTTCAAATTTCAAGTAGTTCTGCAACAAAATCAAAATCCATTTACAGTAGATTAGACCAAAAAGGCAAAAGAAGGAAGACAAGGAGACAAGTTTCCCACGTTTTTAGAACACATGTAACGAACCAGCAAAGTATAGAAAGTACAAAAAGAAGCTAAACACAAATGGCAACCAGCAATTGAAAGTATTTTTAATGGGTAGTGGAAATTAGTTGAGCCATTATTTCGTTTAATAGGTAGCTCTAATGAATTCCTTTACTTGTGAATTTCCCTTATTAGAATCTAAATTGGAGTAGGTTTATTTGGAGTCCTTATGAGGTCAGGGTTTGATATCTATCAAGGTATAAAGAGTTAGAACCATTGTCTTAGTAGGATTTAATCATCTGGATTTTATCTAAGTTTAATATTTCACTTGTGAAGAGAAGAAAGTTTTTTGGAACTTGCAGCAGGGAAATGTTATGCTTTCTTTCTAAGTGGGATGCTAGATTTAAGAGTGATTTCGAAAACCACAGAAGTGATTTCTTGGACCTATTGTTGTGGTGCTAATAGATTATATTTATTCCAAATTCCAGAAGTGATGCTTAGTTTATAAACTTTGACAATGATTTTTAGACCTATTGTTTCTGTTAACTCCCTAGTAACAAATTCCGCAACCCTAAGTTTTGAAACCTGTTTGTTTCCATCAAGCATTGAAAATCTCTGTAGTGTCCTACATTTATTCAAAAGGTCAATAGAGCATTGAATAAGCAGTCAGTGGCCATAACTTACATAAGAGATAATAGCAGCACTCCAGTGTCATCATGATGAAAAAGAAAAGAGCATTAGGTTCTGTGTACCATGAAATTTTGAAATTTTTCTACGTCAGACGCATCACTCCTGGAAACCTGCTCCTCATGCTGAACACGGGCACTATACATTTCCAAGGCCTTTTGGTAGGCTGAAGCAACATTAGGGGATACCCCATCCACATCACTCGACTCAGCATCAAGAACATTCCCCTGTTCTACTTCCCAAGCTTTATATGCAAGAAGTGTGGACCTCAAGTCAAGAAGTGGGATAGATAATTGGCGGTGGAATATATTTTGAATCCGTTGGATCTGTGATTCCTTTGCCTACAAGGGATAAAGCAATGCAACTTAACGCATAACTATTATCAATTTTTTTTGTTAAAAAGAAATTCATCAAAAAACCTTCACAGACAAAAGAAAAGATGGAACTGTCAACAGTCTAGGCAAAAAGGTGATCTGTAGCAGAGGGGGCCATTGAATAGAAATTAACCAAATGAGCACAACACACATGAAGTTATCCGCCACTATAATGAAAACTCAAATCCATAATGAACTAACAGAGCACTAAATAGCAGGACCAAAATCAATGGTTAAGTAAAGGCATATGGTTAGAGAACCACAGTGCTGCAATCAGATTGAAGATGCATCAGTTATGTCAACTTCCATATTCAGATGTTTCATAAATCTCAGAGTTCTAGGGGTTGCTGTGTAGATTGGCTCCTTTGATTGGTGGCTCAGCATTTCTGCCAAAGTTGTAAGGATGACTCATTTTAATCCACATAAAAATCAGCTTCTGACCTTTCCTCAGAAAATTGATCTATTCTGAGAAATTTAATCAAGAGAGAGCAGGTTGCTGAAATAAGCAAGTGCATGATCTAAAATATGACTTTGTTGACGTTAAATTGTTATTTGGTTACCAAGAAATGAATCGCATTCAGAAAATCTTTCCGAAAAGGAAATCTAAACCAATAAGTAACCATTCACTTAACTCTGAATAATCAATTAACTTCAATCAATACTGAAAAATGTCCTTCCCAACCAATTAACAATCTTATTTTCCTCAGGATATGTTGTGAAATGTTCAACAAATTTAACCATGTGGATCCACTATACCCTGACACTTTTAAGCTTCCATTCTGAATGTCAATTGGTCTCTAACATATTCATAATTTTCTTTTTGAGTTACAGAAAAGGAGCAAATGTGAATTTGAAAAGTAAACAATCAGTTTCAGGATCAACGTGAAAATGAAGTAATTCTATTAGATTAACTGAAAGGGAATTTCACAAGCTAAGAACGTAAAAGCAGACAGTAGCAATTCAAAACAAAAATTTCACCTTTAAATCTGTTTCATCAATGGTAAGCAAAATGGCCCGCTCAAATTCCCTGTACGCATCCCATATTTTATTTCCCTCAGCAACATGTAAACCAGCAGCAGTCAAAGCTCGCTCAAAGAGGTGCCTGGCCTTTGAAATGCCATCAATAGAGCATCCACGCACTGAAGGATCACATTCTTGTATGTAATTTAAGTAGTCACACCAAAGAGGGACAGACTGCATTCAGAAGCAAGATCACATTGAAGGGAATAGAATGAAATTTTGTACAAAGGAAATGAAAAAAAAAAAGACCCGAAATACCTAAGTTTGTTCAAACTTCAACTTACAACCACAAATCTTTTAACAGCTAGAGAAAAGTTCTTATTATTTTAAATATTGTAAATGTATTCAATCTAAATTTCCAGTTTCAAGCTTTCCTATTTTCTTTACCTACACCTTTTTTATGTCACTTACCAAACTCCTAATTTTCTATAAAATGTTCTCTTATCCAATTTGACAAGAATTGGCACTTAATTCCAATAAGCTGCCAATGTGGTTCCAACAAGTAAGCAAGCACAGGCAAACATAGCATGTGACATGTGACATCTAAATATTTTTCTCACACAAGGAAGTTTGTCATCTTAAACAAGTTGAAGGTCATATAGTCAAGTTTGTTGTTGATCAAACCATAGACATTGACTGATGATGAGATATCAAAGAGCCAAGCATTAGAGACCAGTCTAAAGAATCATGTGCGCCATCACCATGATCCACAGCCCCGTGCTCCTACAAACCTCTATAATGTCATCAAACAAGCAATCACCCTTGAGTATATAACATCTTTATCGTAATCAAATGGCTAATTGTATCATTTTTTCTCAAATACAAAAAGAGAAAAAAATAATTCTATTTCTTGTTTCTCTTTTCTTTGATCGGTCTCCTTAAGTACTAGGCTAGTGCTCCAAATATTAAAGGGTTACATGGGCTTCAATGCATCTATCAAAGGCACAACTTGTTGTATAACAATTCCCACTGATGTCTTTGTCCACATATGATCATTCTTTCCAACAATAAAATCTAGCTACAAACCTAGGCATAATCAATGGATCAGAAGCAAATCCAACCTGGCACCAATACCTCCTTCAAACTTGTCTTCATTCTTAACAAATGAAACTGAACAGGTGAAACCTTTTACCAAGTAAATCTCTTAAACAATCACAAAGAGGACAGAAAATCATGAAATGTAATTATTGAAAAGCTGCTGACTTTGATTCACTAGGAACAGTAAATTCTCAATGTGTATGCTTGATTAAATGGGAATGAGATTATAAAATGAAAAATGGAAGAGGCAAGACAGCTTCTTCCTTTAGGGACGATAGAAGATAGTGGTTCTAAGAGTAGCAAGCAAATAACTAAAATGAAGCAGGGGTGGATGGTTAATACCAGTATTGCTACTCATACGGTTTTCAGGTTCCATGTATTTTTTCAAACTGACCAACTTGCGAACCAAACGAGTAAAATCATTATTCTATAACCCATTCATTATATAACAACATCAGATATAAGCCTGTTTACAGCAAAGTTAGTTGGGGACTGACAATGAACAATTCCATTTTGAAGAACAAAAATACCCCACAAAAACCTTGTCAACGTTAAAAATTCCATGAAACAAACCACCATGTGTTTATCAAACAGAGATGTCATGTAGCACCATTTCTACTTTCGCTACCTAGTAAAATCCCTGAACATATGTGAGTTAGTAAAAGAATTGGCTAATGACCTTCAACTTGAAAAAGAATAAACTTCATATGTTGCAAGAACCTCTTTAGATAAATATTAAAGTCTCACAAGAATAAAGGCCCAATGTTGGATAAGAACAAAGTTGATATCTAACACAATATTTACACAAATATTAACTATAGTCCCAAATATGGGTCCAATATTGTTAGAACTGAAAGACCAATTAAACTGCAGGATATAAGAATATGATTACATTACATCCAATGTTCTCGTTTTTCCTATCCATCATCCCAAAAGTCATCATTTGAAACCAATAATTATACGCCACAATAAAATGAGCCAAGTCTAAAGACACCAATTGTAGTTGAAATCTGAAATGACTATACAATACACGCGCGTATGGAAGGTGAAGTGAAGTGAATATGAATACGAATATGAACATACCACATAGTCGTGAACTCCTTGCTCATAAAGTTTTTCAATTGCGGCCAAAGCCTCAGGCCTGAATATTGGTTGAGAAATTAAATAAATGGTAACAGTTCAAAAAATTAAAAAGCAACTGAAAAACATACGGGAGTCATAGGTCCAAAGACAAGGAGGTATAAGCAATTTTAAAGGTTAAGAAATACCCAGAATGAAGAGAAGCTTCATCAAGAGCCCACTGTTGCCACATGGCAGGGGTCAAAGGGAACATGGCACTCATAGCTTCCCTTGCTTCTTTGAGCTTCTCTATCTCCCCCATCTTCCTCAACAACTTAATGAGCTGCATTGAAACAAACATGATGTTGAAAAGAAAAAAATGAATTCGAAAACTAGAAGCAAAAAAAGGAAGTTTGAGATCACTTGAACATGAGCATCATAGTCGTATGGATTAAGGAGAAGTTTAGATTTTAGGGTTCCAAGCTGTGATTCTTCTTCTATATCAGACTCGGAGTCGGAATCGTCGGAAATGGGAGACTTATTAGGGTTTTGAGCTTCATTTTCGCTGTTCATTACTACTGCTATTGTTGTTAGACGCTCTCTCTCTCTCTCTCTCGAAAAGTGAAATGGAACTCGAACTCCACCTGCTGAGCACGCAGAGCTAGTTATATATACGAAACAAATCATAGATGCCGTTAATATTAAAAATAAATAGAACACTTAATGGTAATTAATATTATATAAAAATAAAATAAAAAATCAAGCCCTTAATGTTCATCGTGATAAATTATAACTAATTATGATAAACATAAAATTAAACGCTTTGTGATTTTGATTAGAAAACGAATACAAATCTAATACCTGTTCGTTTCATATTCCAAACAATATAAGTAAAAGACTTGTTAAATATCAAAAAAGAAAAACCATATGAAAATAAAAAAATTACATAAAATGATAGTCTAATTGAATATTTTGCATGCCTTTTTTCAATTCTTTTAATTTGCATACACTATTTTTTCTGTCACGTCTACATGTGGATCTAGGAAGAAATGCTCTCTACTATGTAGTAAAGAAAGATACTATCATATCTCTCCGCACTTCCACTTCACGCAGTAACTTCGATCGAGTGTAATGATGACGATAGTCTAATTAAAATGCTCATCATAAGAATATTTTAGGATCAAATTTCGAATTTATATCTTTAATATTTATTATAGAATTCTCTTTTTTACGTTAACTTTTCCATACTTTTTGTTTGTTAAATACACTTAATATGATATAATATCAATTTATATTTGTAAATTTGGTAACATTGTATTTTTTCAAAATTTGAATTTAAAATTCCTATTAAAATAAAATAGGTTGAACAATTATAGGAGCATAAAATGTTAGATATTTATTTTATTTAAGTTTTAGTTTTATAATCATGAAGTTTTATTAAAAATAAAATATTAAACATTTTAATTTTAAAATTAAGGGTTCCACAAAAATTCATTACATATTAAATTCTGAAAACATTTAAGCAAGCAAACCGAAAATATATGAAATTTGGTGGGTATTGTATATCAAGAACCCTTAAGTCGATTCGCTGATCACAATTCTTTAGTTACCGTTGACAATAAATGATAAAAGGAGAATACACATTTTAACCACAACAAAAGTAGATATTTGCATAACATTGGATGAGGTTACAATAGATAAACATGAGTTACATGCAAAATCACATGTCAAGCTTGGCTTGAGTTATAGTAAAGTTAGATCCTCCATGAACTCCTCATAGGATATGGTACAGTTAGATCCTCAAAGAATTGTATCATAAAAGTGAATTTTCATAAAGCTTATGACTTAATAAGCTTTCTAGAAGTTTTTGGACTCTATAGTCACTTTAGGAATCGGATCAAATTATGCATAACAAGAATATCATTAAGTGAGCTTATCAATAGAGAAACAAATAGATGTTTAAGGGGTGAAGAGGAGTAAGAAAAGGGGAATTCAATATCCCATACTTGTTCATCCTATACATTTCTTAAGATTAGAGTTTCAAATAATATAACAAATGCAAAAAGCTATACCTTTCCTTTGCAAATGACCTCTTAATTTTCCTTATATTAGTCAATAGCTAGCATACATTCATCCCTTGTTTTCTGGCAACGTGATTCTAGCAGTCCATGATCAAGGATATCCCAAATATCTCTGTCATTATAACTATATATTATAGCTTTTAATATTTCTATAATTAGTTAGCAGATTGTTAGCTTATTATCTTGATTATAGGATCATGATTTAGCAAGATAATAGCTCCAGAAACATGTATATATTTATGCTTTCATTGAATATAAGATTGGGCAAGTTTCTCCGATCTATTTGTGTTTCTGTCATGGTATTAGAGCACGATTCAGCCATGTCTTCCAAAACTCAACCCTCTAGCACACCTTCTTCCTCTCTTTCTCCTTCCTCACTTATTCCAACAAACCCTTCAACCTTACCACACGTGCAGTTCACTTTTTCCATTAAACTCACACCAATCAATTATCTAATATGGAAGACACAATTCAATCCAATCTTGAAAGGATACAATCTTACCTCTCACATTGATGAAACAATTGTTCCTCCAGCAACTATTATTGATCAGGAGACTCAAACAATTGTTCCCAATCCTGAATTCCAGAATTTGGTCTATCAAGATCAACTCTTGGTAAGATGGATACTTTCCTCTCTTACAAAGGAAGTATTCCCTTATGTCGTTGGGCAGGAATCAACTTATGAGGTGTGGGAAGCCCTCAAGAATGCCTTTGATGCTCAATTAAGCGCAACACATTTGCAATTGCAAAACTTATCTCTAGAATATAAGTCGATGGCTCAATTCCTCAAAGAAGCCAAAAACATCAAAGATCAACTTGCACAGGCAGGAATGCCAATTGAAATGTTGAATTTAATGCCAACATTTTCATATTGTTACCAACAGATTATCACCCTATACTTGTTGGAATTTCCTATAGGAAAGATAAAGTAAGTTTTCTTAATTGTCTCGTACGCTTATTTCACATGAGATTCGGTTGCAAAACTCACGAAAACCAGTGTCAGTGGTTGCCAATATGGCTCGACATGAATCAAATCAATACCGAAACAACAATAGCAGCTACAACAAAAATAATACCTACAAGAACAACAATAACAATAAGGGAAATTACAACAACAAATCTATAAAGAAATGGTTTGTTAATCCTTATCAGATCTGCAATATTAATAATCACCAAGCCAATACTTGTAGAAAGAGGTTTGACAGAAATTATCAGACACCTACAGCTAATGTTGCAGTCTGCAGTTCATCAGCCAAAAATAGTGACTGGTACCCTAATTTGGCAGCCAGTCATCATATGACACCAGACCTAGCAAGCTTGGATATTTCAAAAGAATACAAGGGCACAGATAATGTGATTATTGGAAATGGATCAAGTATATCTATTAAGCACATTGGTCACTCTCTTAACCAAACATAAGCCATTGTTTATGAATAACATTATTCATGTGCCTACAAATCAAAAGCAATTGATGTATGTCCATAAAATTGCCAAAGACAATAAGTGTGTTTTAAAGTTTTATGACTCACATTTTGTTAAAGGGGCCTGTTGAGGGTGGTGTGTACAAGTTCTCAGGTACACAATTACAAAATTTACAGAAGGGACCTCAAGCTTTTGTGGCTGAGCGACTTAGTTTGAAGGATTGGCATGCTCGACTTGGACATGCTTAATATGGGACGATTTCAAAAATTGTTAATGATTTTGATTTACCTTGTTCAATAAAAAACGTTCCAGTACAAACTTGTGAATCTTATTATCTTGGCATATTGAGTAGATTGCACTTACCATCAACTAGAACTGTTACTCGAAATAAATTTGACTTAGTTCATGGAGATGTATGGGGCCCTGCTCCAATGACTTCTATTGCTGGTGAAAAGTATTTTTTATTTTGGTTGATGATTTCTCTTGCTTCATTTGGCTTTACCCAATTAAATTAAAGAGAGGTGTGTATAATATAATGTGTATAATATAATCTATCAGTTTGTGGAAATGATTGATAGACAGTTTAATATGCACGTCAAGGCTTTTCAATCCGACTAGGGAGGTGAATTTCAAAATGTAAATACATTTATGAAGAACTCAGGAATAATTCATCGAGTTGTCTGTGCTCATACACATGAACATAATGGGATTGTAGAGAGAAAAATTAGGCACATTGTTGACACTGGCTTATCCATGACTCCAAAATTCCTTTGAAGTTCTGAAATCATGCTTTTGCTTTTACTGTTCACATTGTGAATCACCTACCATCCCCTGTCCTTAATAATGTCTCACCTTATGAAAAGTTGTTTGCTCACCCACCAAATTATCATGCTCTTAAAGTCTTTGGGTGTACAGCTTATCCATTGCTCCGATCTTATAAGGCCAACAAATTCTCATTTCGAAGCTCACCTTGTGTCTATCTTGGGGATGCAACTGATCATACAGGTCTTATTTGATTTGATCCTCAACATCATCGAATAGATATCTGCAAGCATTATAAGATGGATGAGACGTGATTTTGTATCATGACGCATCTCAATCTAAGGAGCCCATCTTGGGATCACCATCTGCTGCACAGACTATTCTCCTTGGCTCACATTACATGTCACGCCTCCAGTATTTTATTCATTGACGTCACATGCCAGTTCTGTTCCCTCTATCTCTTCTACTCCTCAATGCCGAATCACAAAACTCAAATCTCCTCCTTCTACTCCAGCACTGATAGACGGCTCTTCTAACACATCAATATCTCCACCAGTTCCTAGTGCTTCTAAACCACTGGCATCAGCTTAGTTATTCTCAAACAGTGAGCATCAGTCACCCATTCCGGCATCCACTAGACAACATAATCATCCAATGACTCTTCGACCCAATCCTAAGAAGAAGATTCTTTATGCAACAGCAGTTTCTTCAAGTTCCATCAATTCCAACATCTTGGAACCCACGTCATACACTTAAGCATCTAAATACAAAGAGTGGAGAGAGGTGATGGGTAGTGAGATCACAACACTACTCAAACATGGCACGTGGGACCTTGTACTAAAACCTGCTAATGCTAACATAGTGGGCAATAAATGGGTCTATAAGGTTAAACAAAATGTAGATGGGAGTCTTGAACAATTGAAGGCCAGATTGGTAGCCAAAGACTACACATAATAAAAAGGAGTTGATTACTCAACCACGTTCTCGCCAATTATCAAATCTACCACAATCAAACTACTTCTGTCCTTGGCCATCTCAAACCACTGGCATCTTCGTCAACTGGATATTTCTAATGCCTTCCTCAATGAGCATTTGGAAGAAGCAGTTTATATGGCACAATCACAAGGCTTTGTTGATCCTAGGTGTCCTGATTATGAGTGTCGGTTGCGGAGATCGCTTTATGGTCTTAAACAAACACCAAAGGCCTGGTACAATCAGCTCAGTTATTTTCTATTGCATGTTGGATTTCAATCCTCCAATACAAATGCTTCTTTGTTCATCTTATAACAGGATTCTCATGTTCTTCATTTGTTACTCTACGTAGATGGCATTGTTTTGACAGGGAGCAGTGGTACTCTTATCCATAATTTTGTCACGTGCTTATCTATATAATTTGAGCTTCGCGACTCGGGTAATCTTACATATTTTTTGGGTGTTGAAGTTCATGCCAGAGGAGATGGTTTACTGCTCAGTCAAGCTAAGTATCTCAATGATCTCTTGAAAGTTACTCACATGGATGGGGCCAAGGCTATTAAAACACCCATGTCCGTTACATATCAGCTTGATCTTTCTGAAGGAGAGCCCCTGCCTAATCCTTATATTTATAGGTAGTGTGTTGGGGCTTTACAATATGCTTGTCTGATGTGGCCTGATTTGGCCTATGCTATCAACAAGCTTAGTCAATATATGTCTAGTCCTACAGATATGCATTAGCAAGCTTGCAAAAGAGTCCTCGGGTATGTAAAAGAGACAATCAGCCAAGGACTCTTGCTTGTTCCTAGTTCCACTACAAGTTTCCAGGTCTTCACTGATGCTGATTGAGCTGGGAATCAGCGTGACAGGCGCTCCACCAATGGCTATGCAGCTTATCTTAGCAAAAATCTCATCTAATGGAATTCAAAGAAACAACAAATAGTAGCCCGGTCTTCTACAGAAGTAGAATACTGGTTTGTTACCAACGTTGTTTCTAAAGTATTGTGGTTACAATCTCTTCTTAGTGAAATTGGTCACACAGTCCATCAACTAGTTGTTCTTTTGTGCGACAACATGGGGGCTTCCTTTTTATCTCTTAATCCAGTCTTTAAGGCCAGAACGAAACACATGGAATGTGACTATCATTTTGTCCGGGAGTAATGCGCACAAGGCAAGCTTATAGTCAAGTATATCTCCTCCACAGATCAGATAGCGGATATTTTCACCAAACTGTTAAGCACACCAAGATTCTTGGCCTTAAAATCCAAGCTGCGAGTCCTTTGAAGGAGTCCTCTTGCTTTAGGGGGGGGGGGTATTAGTCAACATCTAACATACATTCATCCCCTGTTTTCTAGCAGCGTGATTCTAGCAGTCCATGATCAAGGATATCCCAAATATCTTTGTCATTATAACTGTATATTATAGCTGTTAATATTTCTATAATTAGTTAGTAGATTGTTAGCTTATTAACTTGATTATAGGATCATGATTTAGCAAGATAATATCTCCAGACAAATGTATATATTTATGCTTTTGTTGAATATAAGATTGGGCAAGTTTCTCCAATCTATTTGTGTTTCTGTCACCTTAAAGCTCATAACAAGTCTATTACCCTAAGATAACTCTTTATACCTTCAAGAAGCTATCTAGGTTAGGTTTAAATACAAAAAAAAAGATATGTGTTACTCTTTAATGATGTTGTTTATTATACAATATGGTTTTTAGTAATCAATGATATTTAGATCAAGCACATTCCCTTTAGCTATCTTGGATTACTAATATCTATAAGAAAGCTTCACTTTAGAGATTGCCTCCCTTTCCTAGAAAAGGTCCAAAGGAGATTAAACAATTGGTGTAATAAGTTATTATCATATGTTGGAAAAGTCTAATTGATAAATTCTATCTTGAACTCTTTCTATGTACATTGGTCATTGTATGTGTTCCTTTCTAAGGAACTCTCTAAGGCTATACATAGATTAATGAGGGGCTTCTTATGGTCAGGTAGATATAATAGTAAGTTTAATGCTAAGGCTGCATGGATTGAAGTCTATAAACCAAGGGCAGAAGGGGGTCTGTGAATCACACTTATAGATATTAGCAACCAAGTTTTCACGGACAAAAAATTATAAAGGCTAGTGGAGAATAAAGAATCTTTATATTTAAGATGGTCTATATGTATTTGTTGAAGGGTAAAGCATTTATAAAATCAATCGTAGGCCTTCCTTCTCATGATGTATAACCTAGCTGCTCAAGTTGATGAACAAACTAGCAAGAAATCAAATGCTTAGTAGGAAGTGAGGAAATAGCCTCTCTATACTTTGATAATTAAAGTGAAATTGGGCCTTTGTATAACACTCAACTTATGTACAAGCTAATAGATAGACACCTTGTCAACTTAAAAGTGAATACATGGATCGACAACAATCAATGGAGAAACTAACTTGTAGAACTTATATATATTTTACCAAGATATGATCCAGATCTAAAGAATGTATGCCATTATGGATAGGTTAAAGTTCCTAAACTTAACTAATAGGTTCCATCTTTGTAAGGAGAACTCTAAAAATCTTGTCCATTTATTATTTAATTGCAAATTCTCCTAGATGATCAAGAGACAAATATTGGAATTCTGTTAAATGATAAGGCTTAGCTTTATTTTGAGTTCTTGGACTGGCAATGCTCTTTGAAGAATTGCACCAAAATGGTATATACAAGTGTATATAGTACTTTTAGCGCTTGTATGTACAACATATAGACATAAAGAAACGGTAAATGTTTTAAAATGGCAAAGAAGGATGAAATATACGTGCTACCTGAGTTGATACAACAGATAAGAGAACAACTTGTGTTTAACCAAAGATGCTAAAAGTTGTAGCAAATGGATTGTAGAGGCTTAGAGGATCAATAACACTAGAAAGTAATAGAATATAACAAGGAGGAGTGTTCAAGATCGGGTAGATGTCAATGTTTCAACCTTGTTTTATTAAGTTAAAAGGAGCACCACTTGTTGTAGGTGCTCCTAAAATTTTGCAACTTTTATTCATTCATTAATATTATTTAATTTTCAAGAAAAGTAATTTGTGTATAACTAAGGGACCAATATGTTATGTAAGAAAATCTAACAATATGATCACTCAATGTTCGATTATAAAAGACAAATATTTAGACACTTATTAAACTTTTTTCTTATCAAAATTTATTAGGAAAAAAGTGTAATCTAGACTCTAACACTTTCATCAAAATACATATTAAATCAAAACATTTTAGAGTCTTCAAATGATCTATAACATTTACGAAAACATTTAAAATGAATATGGAGTAAACAAAAATTGGACATCGTTAAGTCTTTCTTTGTTATGTACCACATTAGTTTTGATATTTGATATATGAGCCCTATTGTACCATATAGTAGCCTAATTATCATATTTAGGTTATATTTTATAATTTTATTCTAAATTTTAATTAAAATTAATTAAACTACATTAATTCAATTAACCCTAATTAACTAATTAACTTAATTACTATCTGATTAAACTAAATTTCCAAAATTCCTAAATATCATGAAAAATTTCTCCATCAAAATTTCTATTTGAAAATCGGCTTATACATCACCAACTTGTTCAAGTGGTTTACGAATACAATGAGGCACCAAAGAGTGAAGGATGATACTAGCAATGTAGTCTTTACACAGGTGAATCTAAATGGAGAAACAATTGAAATTCCTTACTGTTGCCCTCCTTATTGTTTTCTTACGCTGCGTATGGTTGCTGTTTATGGTGTTTGTAGACAGAACATAACATGACGGAACAGAACAAAAACAGGAGATAGTGAGGTATTTGGTTGTGGTGGACAGAATAGAACCGTCCCGTAAACAGAATGTGTTTGGTTGCAGTGGACAGAACGAACAAATAGTGACAATGATAAAAATGCCCCTGGTCCTTAATATGATTAGAAATATGTAATTAATTGACAATTTTATTATGAACTATTTTGTGTTACTTGAAATGGGCACAAATAATAACAATTACAAATTATTATGAAATATCGAATAATATAAGAGTAATGATAATAATAATAATAACAACAACAACTACTACTACTACTAAATTAATAACAATAACAAAATAGACACACAAATGTTTCATAATAATAAATATGAATTATGATCAAGGCAAAATATACAATGATAATAACAATACTAATAATAGTAATAATAATAATATTAAATACGTAATGATGCTTGATAATAAAATTGAACATCTACATCTACGACTAATAATAATAATAATAATAATAATAATAATAATAATAATAATAATAATAATAATAATAATAATAATAATAATAATAATAATGAATTGATCATAAAATGGCTTATGCAAATTAAAAGATAACAATAATAATAAAAAGATAATAACAATCATGAACGAAAGGTCGTGGTTTAAAACTATATTTATCAATAATAATAATAATATTGATAACAATAATAATAGAAATAACAATAATGCTAATATTAATATGAATGACAATCAATACAAAATTAGTAATAATAAGGTAAGCATACATTGAATTAAACTTCTAACCATTCATGGAATTAATTAGATATTAGGTTCAACATACATTTAAATAAAACATTAAGACATTCATAACTTAATTACAATAAAGGTTCAACAATATCTAAAAGCTAAGCATTCATAGATATAGGTACATAATTGGTTCAATAAAAATTAAAGCCTTAGAATTTGTTAATTATGTCGTTAATAACAAATCCCAAAATGACACCAATGGCTATGAGTAAAAATGCTTGAGCGCATGCCATGTTTGTGTGCAAAGTTGCAACTTCATTGACAAGTTCATTTGTTGGTCGTGCGACTGGAGGCGGCATAAAGGAGGGTTCACCAACGGTTTGGACAATGGGTACATTGCGATGGGTCGGCCTATATGAGTCCATGGCATATGCAGTTTCTGCTTCATCCAATGTCCGATACCCCTTGAATCGAGCATTTGGAAATCCCTCAGTTGCTACTTTGACATCATCCCAATTGGTAAAAATACCAACTTCACGTCCAACAAATACCACATAAAAATTGTATCAGGCCATATGTTAGTACCTGAAAAGGAATCATATTATCATCATCCATACACGCAGAAAAATGACAAAAAAAAACGTTGCGTAAGTAAACCAACCATTCATAAGTAAGATAATTGTGCAAACATACATCATTGAAGATGACATGTATCAAGTTCCATCACCATGCAAATTAAAAGATAACAATAATAATACAACAACTCATATGTCATCAGCTAAAAGGCTCCTAACATAAGCCTATTTTACTTCTGGTGGTAAACCCCAGAACATATTCATTAATTCAGCATGCCTCCCGAATATCTTTTCATCTTTGACAATTTCGTCAACGGGGAAGCCCAAATTGACAAGCTCTTCACCCAACTTAGCTCCTTGCATTCCTGCAATGGCGTCCACAATAACCATAGCATTCTCTTTGCTAGTGTCAATGGCACGAGCAAATGATGTTGCAAGGCTTTCCAGCGCTTCACTATCCCGCATCTTCTGTTTCCCTTTGTTTTGTGCATTACCCGCAGTGTTGCTAGAAGATGCGACGGAACCGAAGACAAGGGCAGAAGTAGCCAGAGGAGGAGTTGTTTGTGGTGCTGGTTGATCAAAAGGGTCATCAAAAGTTGGTTCATCCGCTTGTGCTTCGCTTTCTGTTTCACCCTCATCAAGAAAGTCAACATCATCAGCAGCATTCTGAGCCCGTCCACCAGTTGCTCTGTCCCGCCCAAACACAAATTCAAGCCTTGGGTAAAGTGGGAATGGCTTGCCAGGAGTGTAGTACTTGTTCAGGTGTCTCTGGAATAAACATCAGAAAACGTCACCACGATTTACATATGATCATTCGGACACTTCTAAAAACAATCAACCATAAGGAAAGATTTACCCTAATCCATTCATCAAGGACTTGCTTGCTATCGACCTCTACGCATTGGTTGGACTCAATCCACCCAAAACCACTGCAGTTTAACATGTCAAAAGCTGTCTGATATTTGTCTTTTAACCTCTTCAGCTTATTCTTCACATGTCTCCTGTTAATCCCACACTCAGGAAACTTTTCCACCATCTGAGGAGCAATAACTTGGAAAGTACCAGGCTTGAATTGTCCATTATCTACCCTTTGACCAGCTATCACATCCTCCTCCATTAAGCTTACAAATGCATCTGTTTCACTGTCAGTCCAAATTCTTGACATTGCACCTAAACCACGCAATGTCAAGAATTCCACAACTTGCAAAATCATTCAACAGATGTTTTTAAGCAACAAAAATAGATTCCGATACGCAAATTAAAGAAGACAAGATTCAATTTGCAGACACATCCGTAACAGAAATTTAGTTGTCTGCTCATATTCAGTTTCATTCAAAACCAACAATAGAAGTAGAAATGAAAACAATCCCTCAACATAGTTACAATAATAAAAGCCTACCGCAATGAAACCCACAATTAATTAATCTTAAAACGCACACTCTAAAAGGAAGTTCACATTTTAATTGTTGCTTCTCCATTCATCATACATGTTACTCGCTAATTCATCTCTCCATTGACTCCATTCATTACTTGTCTCAACACGATCAACAGTTTCAGGCAAGGAAGCATCTTCCCTAATTGGCATATCCTCAGCTTCAAGACCAGTCAGCTCTGTTGGATCAGCACTCATATGCGACCTAATAAATTTGTGCAGAAGGGTGCATGCAAGAATAATGTGCACATGAGTAGTTGTTGAATAAAAAGACGGAGTTCTTAAGATTTTCCATCTTTTTTTCAGAAGCCTAAATGCACATTCAATTACATTTTTAGCAGATGAGTGTCTCTTATTATAGAGCTCCTCTCGGTTTCTAGGTGCCCTTCCATCTCTTGCCCACTCTTGAATATGGTATCTTGTGCCCCTAAAAGGTGCAAGAAAGCCAGGATCGTTGGCATAACCAGTATCGACTAAGTAGTAATTTCCTAAACACAAAAAAACACTATTACTATTGTGCATATTTAGCATCACACATGTGTGCAAATTTAGGAAATTGTTTAGAATTCAGAGGTTACATACCCCTTGGCACTTGAAGCCCATTCTACCTCGTTTCAGCATCGTGCAGAACCCTTGAATCCGATGCTGAGCCCTCCCATCCCGCAAGAACATAAACAAAGTTTAAGTTCTTATCACACACCCCTAACACATTTGTGCATATTTTGCCTCTCCTACCTCTGTATCTGGGTTTCTCTGCTTGGGGAACCGTAATATCTATGTAGGTCCCATCAAGAGCACCAAGGCAACCCTTTGGAACAAAATCTAGGAAAACAAAGTTATATCACTAGTTATTTACAATACTGATATTGGACAATTTGTTGTAGCTAAGAAAGTTGACTAACCTTAAACCATTTCCATCTAGGGTCAGTGCAATCATCTGGAATTGGTATGAGCTTGACATACAACAGATGTTGTAGCCTAAGTACGGCCTTCAACACACTATAGAAAGCCCTACTTATTGTTTCTCCCAATCTCATCAACCTAACTTGTAGTACTCTATTAGATTCATTTTGCGTTAATATTCTAAGGAAGATTACCACTTTCTCTTCAATAGGCACATGGCCAGTATTCGTCAACCTACCATGGGCTTGAAGCATTTCACATAACACATTGAATGTATGTAAGTCCATCCTTAAATCCCACTGACTATTCCTATCACCCTCATTCAAAATCCTATTTAAATTAGCTTGCCTTGTTGGCACTGTCAATGCCCTACTCCCTAATGCATACTCACTCCTCATCCGTTTTCTTTTGTATACTGCCAACCAATATTACCACTTTCATTAATTCCAACTGCCCATTCCAAACATCAAGAAAAGTCAAACACTTTAACATCGCTTCCCGAACCCTGTTATCCATGTTTGTAAATAAATACTATCTGCAAAGTATTTATACATTGTTATGAAAACCAAGTCCATGTTGAAATACTACCTGCAAACTCAAACATACTCAACAATCATGCTCATTTTATACATTGATCACATGATATTATTGTTTGCTGTACATTTTGTACATTGGTTATGAACTGCAAACCGTTGGATTTTGTGATGTCATATGTGTATGTGACATCACAAATGTCTCTCATCTATATCTATTCTCAGTTTCAAAGTGTTCTTTGTAATGTTTGGGAAGATGATGCAAGAACACAACAGCATTAAAGCAATTCTTTTAAAAGGCTCAAGTAAGTTAATCAATCATAATAATAATAAATAAATGAAAGCATTCTAACAACTTGACAGAAACATGAGGCTCTAGGTGGTCATACAAGTTCAACTGATTTGTAATTGTTGACCATTTTCCTAAAAACATGTAGTTTCCTACAATTTAAATTGTACATTTTAACATTTATAGTTGTATTGATATAGTTGCATCATTTTATACAAATCTATTATATTGATAGTGAAATGGCTTGCACCGATTATGTTTGAAATCTTTCCTACCTTTCTATCCCATTTCCCCTTTCCATTTCTTGTTAATGTATGTCTATGCTTTATTTGTTAATCTTAACTTAATATCCTAAAGTCTTTGAATTAGAAAAATTAAACTTTATATGATTTACGAAAATAAAATCTTTAAGTTGGGTTCTTAGATTAATTTATTTTAAATAAGACTATAAAGTCAACTACCTCTCACCATCCAAACTATAATAATACTGACTATTGTAAGCTACTAAGACGATAGCAGCTGATTAATGATATGTGGAATTAACTAAAGCACATGCAAAATATTAATGAAGGTCTCATACATGGCATGATCACCATCAGACTCTGCTTATTGATTGTTATATATATACAAGAGGAAGAAGAAGACATCAGAGGTTTAAAATGGTGGTGTTTACGACCAACCCCTTAAATTTGAAGTTGCATTTTCCTATCAGCGACTCCAATGCACCATTTACTTGGCTTCAGATTTACCAATTCACACAAGGTTCAAACCAAAATCCAGTAATTCACACAAGGATCAAAGCAAAATTCACACAAGGCAAATAACAAGATGGTTGTTCAGTCATCATAGGGCAAGCAAAGCAGAGGATGAATGCATATAACTCCCTCAGTTTGGCACAGAACATGTTCAAGTTCTGGAAACAAATTCGGGCAACATTTTTCGTAACCCTCCAAATGGGAATCTACAAACACCCAACACTCCGACTCCACAATAACATGAACAGAAACATCCTTTCCACAATATCCAGACGATGAACGAACTAGACAAATTTAGAAGCAACCAATGGATTGAAGAAAACCGAAGAGAAACTCAAGCCATGTTTCTTAATCAAGTAATGACGAGAAACGAAAGAGAATGAGAAGAAAGCAATGAATGTTACCTTGTTGATAAAAAGAACTGAAGGGAAAAAGAAAGTGACCACGCACCTGACAACGGATCGAGATCTTGGTAGATCGAAGAAGATTGAACTCCCCTTGGACTGCTCTAGTTGAAACAAAAACAAAGGAAAGACAATACAACTAAGCTACACAAAAATGGAGAAGAAGAACAGAACAATACAACCAGGTCCACAAATTCGGGCAACCAGAAATGGAGAAGCGTCGTGTTGCCCAGCGGAAATTAAAACATTAAACTTACCAGCGTCGTGTTGCCCACCGTCGTGTTGCTCAGCGTCCGATGGAGAAGCGTCTTTGGTTGCGACAGAGAAGCAAGGACGTAGCGCAGGGGTGATTTCGGAGGAGCTAAAGCCTTTTGGTCCAATAGACAGGGACAAATGGTTTTTGTCCTCTGGTTTTGCAGTGGACAGATTTCTTTGTCCATATCTACCGGAGGCAGAAGACAGAAATGTAGGGGCGTGAATCAAACAACCATGAGGGACATGATTTCTTTGTTTTGTCTATTGTCCCCATGAACGACGTCAGTAACCAAACGCTACATTAGTGTTCTTTTCATGCTTTCCCTATCTAGCCATTTTTTTTCATGCTCTTTCTTTTTTTTTTTGCTTACTCATCTCTTAAATGTTACTTCTATATATAAATTAAGCCCTACCTTGTTGTCTCTCTCCCACGTTTCTTTATTTTATCTTTTTGTGCTCTAGATGTTGCCTCCTCTCTCATCTATTTCTCTAGCCTTTTTTTTACTTTATTTATTTTCTACAATTTTGTTTTTCTTCTTCTTTTTGTAGCTCTCTCCCTTCTCAGGCATTCTACTCCATTTCTTTTCTCTCTCTTTTTTTACCGCCTCCTGTTTATGTGCTTCTTTGAGGACCCTTATCTTTTTTGTTGCTTTCCTCTCTTATGTATTCATTCTCCTTTTTGTGTTTCTCCTACCTGGCTTTTCTCGTCTCCTAATTCATACTACTCTTCTAAGTTCTATATATGATTAGATGATTGATAATCTGCAACTGGAGATGATACGCCATTTGTTGCATATTTCATATTCAGCATTTTACATAAACCATATAAACTAGCATGAACTTTACTAGATGCGAAGAGAAGTAAGAAAATGCTTACAAGAAACATTGCAGAAGAGCCATTCTTGTCTCCGTTCGTGCCCTTTTCAGGTAAATTACACAGACTCTCACTACTAAACCCTCATATGAAGATTTTCAAACGGGTAAATTCCATTATAGTAAACTTTCTCTTCTGACAAAGAGGCTTTGCTACACCATTTAAAGTTGATGTACAAAAAATTTCAAATTTCAAAGCAATTCACCTTCTAGCATTTGCTCATGGCTCTTCACCAAATCTACTATCTGCATTACTATCATAAGACTCTTTTTTTTTGTTAAACCATCCAGCATCCGATGCCATACGGGCAATCGACTAATCTGAATTTGAGCCGGATTGGACCCCTGCGGGTGACAAAGTTCTCCCTCACGAGTGTGGTTCCATTCCTAAGATTCGAAACCGAGACCTTGGTTAAAGATGGAGGAGCTCCACCCACTCCACCATAGCACTCGCGGGTGTAACACTCTTTTGGATAAAGAGAACATCCCTCTACTTTTTTAAGTAAAGCTTCATGAGTAATCTTGTTAATAGTAACCGTGGACTTCATATCCTTGCTTATTTTATCTAATGAGTCAAATTCTTAAGTAGAGAAATTGAGAATTAAGATTCTTCTGGTTACATGAAAATTTTAGGAATTTTATTTAATTATATTGTAATTAACTTAATTAGTTAACTAGGGTAATTATAATTAATTAATAGTTTAATTAGTTTTAATTATGAATTTAAAATAAAATTATAAAATAACTTAAACCTAGCACATGGGCTCCACTACGTAATGTGGATGCCATGTGATACATTAGGGCCCACATATCATATTATAAAATCTATACAACATTAGTGTTATGACACATAATATGATTAATTTCTCTC
The DNA here is from genome assembly GCA_029891385.1 of Erythroxylum novogranatense. NCBI lineage: Eukaryota > Viridiplantae > Streptophyta > Magnoliopsida > Malpighiales > Erythroxylaceae > Erythroxylum > Erythroxylum novogranatense. Next base: position 36,246,278 of record CM057232.1, on the reverse strand, counting down.
AATTTTTTGTCAACTCAAGGTTTTTGTAAATAAAAACATCATGTCTAATTTATGAATCTTATCAAATTCATAAGATCCTTCTTAGTAGAACTAAAGAATAAGTAGCCCTCATATGTCCAGAATGGGCATCATTAGTGAGATGAGTTATAAATTTTCCCCATTCCTTGCCTCATTAGAATTCTTTACAATTAATTATGAATCTTTTATTTTGTGGATATTATTCCCAAAATGATTTTACTTCATATAAACTTGACATAATAAAAGCTAACAAGGTTCTAAAGTAAGAAAGAATCATACTTAGTTACTTACATATAAGCTTGGAGAATAAAAGCTATTATAATAATTTAAGGCTATAACTAAATACGTTATGAGTCGCCAAAATTACCCTTTAACAGCTAAATGAATTAATGAATACTAAAGCAATAATTAAATGATTCACAATTTATATTTAATACACACTATCAACTTGCGAAGAGTGAGTTGGTCATGGTGATAAAGATTGATTTTCATGTACCTGTTTTGCTATTACGAATGCAATGCTGGGAAACAATTTCAAACTTTTGATGCAAGACATGCAGTGCTCAAAATTTTTCGTCATGATTTTGTGGTATCTCACGTTGATGATCAATCACAATAATTCATAACCATGTGCAACAAACAGGTTCACCCATTCTTGTCAGAATATGGTGCTGAGCAAAGATGGAAAATACTCAAGGGTAAAGTTTAATTTAACTTCCACCTGCTTTTAGGAACTTGGCAAAGGCGGCAATCCAAAAGCCATTTTGGTTCTCAAATCCTGTGACCAACTGGTGTAGAAATCTAATGAGAAAAGGATGGTTAATTGTGTCCTGCGAAAGAAACCGCACATTTGCTTTATTTCATCGCGAAGACAAACTCTATGAAGCACATGTATTTAATCTCTCGAGTTGCCGACGGTATCATTAAAGTTGACAATGCAAGTCAACGCTCGTTCAAATTCACTCGCTTCTAAGGCAAATGTGAGGCGGCAGTAGCCAGGAATTCCGGTCCAGGCACCAGTGTTGATGCATAAACCTGTAGACCTTGCAATGGCTTCCCTTATATTCCTATCGTCCAGCTTCACTTCATAAAGATCGTCAGCTGAATTTCTGATCTTAATAACTTTGTTAAGGTAACCCGAGGGCTTCGCGACCAAGGAGATGCCACCACAGGGTTGTAGCACATCCCAGCCACATTTCTGCAATGTCTGTTTGAAAAAGAAAAAGTAAATGACAAAGAAGTTGGAAATAGCGAATCTATCAATCCAGAATGAGCTTTAAAGAGAAAAGCAAAGCTGAAATATTAAATTCAACGTTAGGTAGGAACTAATAGAATGAACTGAAATTTAGGATGTAACAGTCATTTATAATATTATAAAGACAAAAGCTGAAAAATGCATGGCCTCGAGCATCACGATCTCTTACCTCCTTCAGGCGTTGGGATCTAGATTTCAACTCTTTTGTTTTCTCTGTGAGAGTGTCCAAAACGGCCCTCCAACTCAGCAATCTTTTCACTGCATATCTCACTGTGCTATGGGGCTTGCTTAATCCTGGAAAGCTAAAGAATGCATCAACCAAAAGCGGATGGTTGTAAACCACAAACCCGAATTTGAGTGCTCCACTGAGGAGCTTCAAGTCCAGACCTCCAAGCAGAGTCACACAAAAAGATGGGTTGCTAGAGTTAAGCTTTGATAATATGGGCTCCAAATTCCAGCCACCCCAGCCCTCAAATTCCAATCCTGAGAATGAAGTATCAATTACAACTCTGGCCCCAAATTTTGCACATGTAGTTAGTATGGTATCCATCTCATCTTTGCTGTAAATCAAGCCTGTGGGATTGACAGTTGGACCACATATATACACCCATGGCCTATTTGCAGCCTTGAGTACTGTTGTAAGTACATTGTCTGTCAGTTTAAATCCTACTTTAGGGTCAGTAGTAATGCTCACAATATTTGCCTTCAGAAACCTAGCAGCAGAGACAAAGTTTCCGTTCCAGCCAGATGGGAAGCAAAAAGTTCCCCCTTCTTGGATGCAGCAGAGAACCAATCTATTGAACAAAGCTTGTGAGCTGTCTGTATACACAACTTCTGTGCTGCTATCAGTCGGAAATCCATAACTGTCTTTTATATATTGTTTGATGCTAGGAGTAACATCAATTTCTGATTCAGTCATGTTCTGCCTGGCAAAACTTTCAAAAATTGCTGCCTTGACAGGAGAAGGGCTGGGCAAAAAACTTTGATCTACATCCATGTGAATCAATGAAGAATTCTCTACTTCGCCTATTGACAGTTCTGAATCATTCAGAACCAACATAGCTGGGCTTCCAATGTCTACTCCACTTGATTTGGCTTTTCCACATTCCCTCTAGAGCACATGACATACTTCAACCAATTTTGAAAAATAAAATGTAATGGTGCAAGAATCAAGACTAGATAACCAGTCAACTTACACAACCTACAAGTCGATCTGTGAGATGCAAAATCCATATGCACATGAAATAACATGAAAAGGAAGAAAAGAAAAGGATCCCTACTTCAAAAGAGGAAGGAAAAGAGAAATGAAAAACTGACGAACCTCTGCAGGAAGATGCCTGTCTGTAAGCTGAAAAGCTAGAAGCTCATGGAAAAGACAGCCATAGTAATACTGCCTAATCGGTGCTGTATTCCCTTCCAGTACTTCCACTGTTTTGGACAAGGCTTTCAATACAGCCTCTTCCTCTGAAATGACAAAAGCTACCTCTAAGTCTGAGTAAACCTGGAAAGTATGTCACTTCCATTACGATATAGATCTTCTGATTTGACAACAAACTGAATTGAGGCAATGGTAAATTTTACAACTAGGAAATTGTGATTAACCAGAATAGTAAACCTCTACATATACCTGGTTCTTCACAAGGCCACAAATAATTGCAGCATGTGAAGGCAAAGGATGTCCTGCAAGATATTTTAGGACGCCATTGGAACTAGGAAGGCTGGATAGCTCAAATTGGTCAGATATGTCTAAGAAAAGGTGGGATCCAATTTCTTTAGTGACATCTAAGAGCTGCACAAAAGCTGAACTAGTGACTGCCTCAAATTGAGCCAAACCCGTAACAACCACCTGTGGCTTCAGCTTTTTGATAAGCTCTACCATTAAATCTGATTGTCTAGGTGCTTCAATGACTGTGATGACATCCTTTCCAGTTTCCGCACCCTGCAAGTATAGTTTTTAGTTACTACATATCCAACAACCAGTATGAATTTCTATCCAGGCTTAAATTTCCAAAGCAGGACAGTTTTGATAAGAATTAACTACTATCACGTGAAGGAACCTTTATGTAATTAAACACAGAATAATTTTCATCTGGACACTGCTATTAGAGAATTCAGCAGAAACTTATTTGGTGTTTTGTTGGTAGAAACTTAGATGGTATTTTGTTGGCTATGGAGCCCAGTCATGAAAACGAACTCCAACCTGCGTTGGTCTCCAAAGACGGCAGAATTTGAGTTTATAAGAAAAACATAACAGAAGTTCAGGCTAGGGATGCCCTGGGTACGGGTCAGTGCATATATAGACATAATGATATCAATTGTGGAGGGTTCAGACTCTGTTCGCATTAGCCTGTTCCAAACCTATTTCCGCCCAATACAACGTCGTTGTATGTCTAAATGTACATATGACATAAAATGGCATCGTATTGGGGCGGAAACAGGGTTGGAATAGGCTAATGGAAACAGAGGATTTCATGCCCATCGTGGATGGTTGGAAGACATAAACAACAACAATATGATTTGAGCCAAATAGAAGTATGCATCTGCATGAACTTATAGTGCTTCACGTTCAAACTAACACAACATTGCCAGAAACCAAAGTTCTAACAATGTTTGTGACACTTAAGCAACCTGAAAAGCAGGGACTGAAATTATGCACTCCCATTAAGTTCCCAAGTACTTTACATCCAACTGAAAAGTATACATTTATCCAAGCAAAGCAACGGGTCAATGGAATTTTGAAGACTCCAATTTATAGAATCACTTAAAGAGATAAAAAAAGATGCAATACATGAACAGCTTACCATAATTTCCAAGGATGTCAACCATTGACGGGGCAGTTGTCGAGTCAAATGTTCATCAACAATTGCAAGATGAGGTGATAATAATCGCAAAGAATGCTCAATTGCTACAGTTCTTGAGGGAAAGATGATAACATTCTTGAGTGAATTGAAACAAACAAGTCAGTAATACTTCTCAGATAATGTATAACTAAAAGTAGAGAATGTCTTTACATAATAGTCATCTGTTTTAAGGGGTCATCATTCTAGAAACAGGTAGAAGTACATAAAATGCATCGCCAGCATTGTCAATTAGATATGGTATGGACAACGCAAAGCAATTTGGACTTATTAGCTGTGAAAAGGTTTCTATAAAAGTTTTACATTGGGCCAAAAAATACCATGGCAGGTAAGGATGCTATAGAATTCTGGATAACATCATTAGGACTCCAACATTGTAGCAGCTACTTCATTTTATTAACTCTTAACTATTTATAATGGCAAATATGTTTCTCCATACTTTTCCAAAAAAAAAAAAAGTTTCTCCACCAAAATCCAAAAAATTGCACAGTTATGATGCATATAGAGGAAAAATTTGGGAGAAACGTAAAATCAACTACTATCTTTTCCGTATGCAGCATGCATGAGACTAAGCCAATTATCAGTAGTGCAATTAGCAGGAGAAACACATTTGGTTCGTTTGAGAAAAACACAGAGATGCTATGTTCTACTGACATAAAATGTACCATGAGGCAGCTCCTCTATCACATTTCATTTGATGGAATAAAATTTGGAACGTTTCCATTTCCAAGAATTTGAATTTTAGTTATTCTTTTCAAGATTTCAATTCTTAGGGCAACGACAAACAACTGATATCCCAAATAACTAAATTTTCATCATAGAAATTTGCTTAATTCTAGATACTGGAATAATTAATTTGAATTACATCATCCAAAACACATCTGCTGATAAAAACACAAGGAATGTGAAACTTTAATTTGAAAGAAACATTACACAGACAAATATAAAACGCTAGCAGATAGCTTTCCACTCAACTCCTTCATAATTTAATAATTATATCTTCCTGAAATTGTTATGGCATTTATTAGGATTTAAATTAGAAATCCTTTTCCTACTAGAATAAGGATTCTAAGAACATTATATATATGTACTTAGTCTTTCATCAATAAGAAGCAATCTGAGATATTCCAGCCATATTAAACCCTAAAACCTTTAGCCTAAAATTCCAACAATCAAACCTTAAATTCCCAGCTTTACAAAATCTGAAATTTCTACATTCCTAGCCAAAATTCAACCTTGAAAACCAATATTCCAGCAGCCTAATATCAGCCATATTTCCTAATTTTGTGCTTTTAATTACAAGTTCATAATTCTTCTACTTGTCCTACATCATTTATGTGCAGAAGTTTTCACTTTATGCTGCCTTGGAGTTATTCATGCCATATTTAGTTCAATTTATATGTGGTGAGAAACATCATTCTTATAGATTCACCACTATTGAATAAATATTGTGCAAGTTTCCTAAGTTTTTTTTAGTAACATCTGTTCTTTTGATACAGAATAGTGCGCTTGCATTGTTCTTTTGATACAGAATAGTGCGAGTGCATTATCTATGGAAGTATGAAAATTGATGGTAGCAACATGAAAATATCAAGAGAAACAGAATTTTCTGGGCAACACTGTGAGTAGTTGCTAATTAAGCAGAGAAGATATTCTTACATCGGAATTGAGCGGAATATGGTAGTAAGTTTTCATGAATCCCGCAACAAGACTACGAAAACGTGTGTTTCCAGCTGGTGGCTCAAATGGGAAACATGAATGCTCTTTCAACTCATTGGCAAAATAAGCTAGGAACGGAATCTTCTCATCAGCAACCAAATCATCTTCAAAAGACAAATCCAAAGAACTGCTAATCTCTTGGTAGCCATTCTTAAGAAACTCAAATATTTTCTTAACCTGTAAATTTATATTCATAAATGACTAATCCCTGGAGAGCTAAACATTTAGTAGAACAAAACCACTGTTAATTAACTGTAAACCTGGTTTGGTTGACGAAGTTGACAACTATAAACTGATAAGGCATGAGCAATGTGGCCACCAGCCTTCCCATAGGCCCATGCAGTTCGAGCACAAATTGGCTGGTCTCCAGTCAGACCCATAAAAAATTCAAAGCGGTGTGGACTGTTCTTCTCAATTTCAACTAAAGCTGATATATCTGTGTCTGCAGCCTGGAAGAACAAAATCTCAGAGAGAGTGCATTTTGGAAGGAAAAATGATTTTCACTTGTGAATAGTTCTCATGCCTGAAGAATTTTTGTTTGCCAAAGCTTGTTCACACGAAAACCACGACGTTCAAACAAACGCTTACAAACTGCTTGTCCCGGACGGCCACCCATATTAAAGATCATAATGCCCATAGGATTGATGACAGAAATTCCTTCCTCAACAGCCCTAGCAATCAGACCCAATCCAAATTGATCCTCAACAAACCCCTACATAAAATGGAAGTCAGAAATAAATTTGCGATATGGAACGTAGGTTATCAGGTTTTACAATTAAGTCAAATTTCCTAATCACTGTCCATTTAACCATCTTCACCTACAAGACTAAAACTCAAATAAAATAAGTAAAACAAATAACTGCCATCATCCACACAAATAAAAGTAAAATATAATAAAATAAATCTAATCCAGAATCAGTTAGAAAAAAATTTACATAGTTGATGAGCTGCAAAGCTTGACCATCCAAATATGACAGAAAAGAACTATAATACACAACTTGGTTTAATTAGACATCTTTTCAGAGTTTTGACTTTGTAAAACAAATCTAAGAACCATATTTCCCCCATGCTATCCTAGTTTTTAATTTACCAAGCTTAATTAAGTTGCATATACCAAACTTTTGTGTTTTTCCATCGACGAAATAATTGTTCATATATTGACTGACTATGTTACTCAACCTGAAGAGCACAGTAGTTACTCAATGAATATAGAAACTCTTCACTTGCATTCTCCGAGATTATCTTTGACATTGCTTCTGGGTTTGGGTTAAGAATCTGCATAAAGCAAACAGACAAGATCAAGTCTGAAGCCCAGATAATAACGGAAAAGCCGATATTTTTACCGGTCACTTGATAGACTACTTACGTGTACTATCTTTATTAAAAATCCTTTTTTCAGTAAATTGTAGCAATACCTGAGGTATACATCCAACAATTCTTTCAAGCCGAATCTCATGATCTCGACAATAAGCTAGAAGATCAGATTCATGAAACTCAACCCGGTCCAGTAAGGTTTTCTTTTCTGCATCATAAATAGGTTGGCCGTTTTCATCCAAAGCATTTAAGTAAAGGTTTATATTGGAAATTCTTATAGCTCTAGGATTGATATCAAGGCCATAAACCTGCAAAAGGCTATCCAGTAATCAACCAAAGTGCAGCAAACAAGCTCTGTCAACATGTTGAATTGTGCACTCTATATATTTCATCACATAGGACGGTTAAAATTATATTTCAAAGCAAACAATGACCTTTGAAGGTAACCATTTCTCAGCAATGGCAATGGATATCCATCCATTTCCACAACCAAGTTCAGCTACAGTCTTGTCCTTGAAGATAGAGTCCGGATGTCTATTTAGACCTTCATAAAAGGTGAAAGACCAGTCTTCAGGGATGAAAATGCTTGGGATGACCATCATTGTCAGTTTCTTTCTTCCCTGGTAACCTGCACAGGGAAAATAGGTTTTCAAATTGTACACAGAATAAATAAATAATCTTTGACAGTTCCATAACAAAGAGGAATCATCAGAATGAGTTAATCATATAACAAACAGAAAAAGAATAATCATACAAACAACAGCACAACATACATTTTCTACATCCATGTGACCTAAAGAAGTACCATATTAAGTAGGTGACAAAGAATAAAATTTGGACAATGGATATTCTAGAAGATCCAGAAAGAGCTCAAAGTAGTTCATTTATGCAGGAAAGAAACCAAAGAGGATTGAACATCCTCAAAGCAAAATTAAAAAAAAATTATTAGGAAAAAAAAAGAGCAATCTCAAGGTATTTGTTGATCGTGTATTTGGCATTTAATCTGTCAGCTGATTTTCACCATCAACCCAAAAAAGAAGGAAACTCCTGTCCATGAAAAAAAAAAAGAGTTCTGCAACATGAAGATATTATTAGAAGCGTTATAGCGCTGAATCCAGAATGGTAACGGATTGATAAAAAAATTTATAGAAATCCCAGAATATTGGAAAATTTTAATCAAACGGCAAATATTGATTATCAATGTTATATAAAGAATATTCCAATATTTATTTAGACATGTCCATCTACACAGTTCTGCTACTATTGAGCTGAAAACAATGTTCAGCTTAATTCATTTCCATCACTTGGAAGCCCGTGGTTTATGATTGCATTTCCAATTTTCAGCCGTGTTTGATTACTGAATCTAAAGAACCACAGAAACATATAGAGTAAGTTAGACGGTGACAGATTAACGATTCACGTATCACTGTAAGGCTTCTGAAGTATTTAAATAAAGACAAAATCGAATAACCAAAGACTTCAACATTTGGTTCCTTTTTTAATCCATCCCAAGATTTAGAGTCATTTTCAACTAATTTAAGTGGATTGACCTTGCTATCTGTTTTCTTCGAAAACGGAACTTTAAAGGACAAACCCGATTGGCTGTCAATGAAACTTGAGCAAAATGCCAAAACTATCGCAGCAGAGAGTAGATTTATTTTAAAAACTTGAAAGAATTATTAGTTAAATAAGACAAGCGTTTACTTTCCTTTCTAAATCGTTCTGATTACACTATTTTCACAAGAAACGAACAATAGCGTAACAGATGATCGACCAACAGTGAACTTGACTTCATTCATACGTTAACACTTAAAAACACACTCAACTCCAACTCTTCCTTCGTAGCCTCTCCTCCGGTTCCTCCATTACCGGAACAACCATATACAGACAAAAAAAAAAAAAAAGGCAGACAGCTAAAAGGTACCTTCGTATTGGTCGAGAAAGATGTCCTGGATCTGGAAATGGTACATTTGGAGGCAATGGTCGGATTGGGCGACGAGTTTATGGAGATTGGAGAGGAAGATCCTGGCATGAGGTCGGGTACTGGGATCCTGAAGCCTCTCCAGCACTGATCTGAAGGCACTGTAGGCGGCGTCGCCTGACTGCTGGCACTGCTTCAAGAACTCCTCCAAGGACGACTCCATTTTAGACCAGCGTGTGTGTGTGTGTGACAGTTATAGAGAGAGATTTCGTTGCGGTGTAGTGGTTACTTAAATAAGGATGAATGTGTGTGTGTGTGTGTGTGTGTGTGTGTGGGGGAAAGACGAGAGTTTTGTTGATTTCCCGGGAAGAATGGGTAACTTATATTTATTTTCTGAGGGTGTGTGTGTATATAATATTGTTATTGATGAGACTTGGACAAAGTCACGTTGGGACTTGGGACGAGAGACGCTTCCCTTCCCGTACGTTGTGGGTTGGGTTGGGCAAGCAATGGCTTATTTTAGAAAGACAAGATTTTTTGTTCAGTATTATTCTGTCTTATTCTGTTTAATGAAATCTTAACTATTTATTTTGTAGGATCTACGCGTAATTTATGCGAGACTCATATAAATAAATGACTGAAATTTATTGGACAGAATAGAATACCATAATATTGGACAAGAGATCTGAACTCTATTTTAGGGATAACTAACTCCTGTCCAACCTTTCAAGTTTTAATGGCTCATTTAAAGATGATACTTTTCCTGTTTTTTCTACTTTATTTGTCCCTACCATTACTCTTTAATATTTAGATATATAATACGGTACCGGAATACTTTGAGTTGCTCATTTTAGATTTTAGAATCATATCAATGTCGGCATGTTAGAGCACATCGACACTAACCTACCTAACTTGTACCGTATTATGTATAAACGATCAAAACGTGAGAATTAAAAATATGTCTCATTCTAAAATATAAATAAACATTTCATATTTATTCCCTCTCGTTCGGTCCACCCAGGAAAGAGAAAAAAAGTAAATAGATAATTGGTGAATTGGTCATTTGAGACCAGACTAATCAAGACGACCGATGAATCGATCGGCCGCTCATCGAAGATCATTTCTAAGCCAAAGCCCACTTTTCCCCTACCATTAGCGAAGGAGATCTCCATGCAGATCGTAATAAGACCTAAAACGATTCTACTCACGTATATAAGGTATTATTCTCCATAATTCGGTGATGCGATCATAACCTAAGTCGTTTTCTCGAATTCATCAATCTCATCTTCACCGGAAGCTTACTTGGCGTCGGAGAAATTTAATGGACATCACTCCCACTAGCCTTCCTTGTTTTCTGGTATACTCACGTCATATTAAATGGAAGGAAGAAGGCGATGGATTTGATAAAGCACTGATTCAACCAAAATCCGGCAGAACTAATAATGTATACAATTTTATAAAAAACGAGGGGCTATACATGAGTGTAATTTTGGATGTAGTAGCCATGTGGCCATGTGTTGTTAGTTGTTACCGATTCCGACTCCTTTGGTTTCTGTATTAAAAATACAAAATATGTATTATGATGATTACTTGAATCAAAATAATATTTACTTGACATAGAAGTAGGAGAAGTTTAAAATTACGTTTAAAAAATGGAAGAAATATATATCTATGTTATGTAATTAAAATATATCATTTGTAATTTTGTAAAATAATAAAAATTAATAAAAGAACGTGAGTTAAAATATAACAATTAAATTATGCAATTTTAAAAAATGAATCAAAATTTTAAAAATAAAATACTCAAATTTTATTCATAATCATAAAATTTAGTCGAAATTGAAGAGCAGAAACTTAAATCTATAGATACGCAAATCGAATAGATGCTCAAGCTAAGGAATGAGCATATTTATTGACTTGCTTACGAATCCACATATAAGAAATATTTGATAACGATAATAACAAAATCTTACAATTATAAATAACAGTACCCAAATCGAAAAGATCAAAGTCCGATGAGCTAAGTGTGAAAAATAAAATTTGAGAATCCATAAAAATAATGGCACTTCTTTCAATGTGTTGCTGTCTTAGAAGTTGCAAGGATTGTCGAAGTGTTATTGTTTCTACAATTAAGGAATCTACACTACCAACATAATGATCAGAAAAAGTTTTAATAAACTCTCTCTTAGCGCTTTCCAATAACGCTCCAAATCTAAGCTTACTTTCATAATGAAATACTGCTCCGTTAATAAAAAGTTGCCAACCATTATTACTGCTGTCTGTCAGAAAAAAAGATGAAAAACTGACAATAATCTACTTGTTATGTATGTAAATGGAACGGGTAAGCCCAAAAAGACAGTTAATGTCACCTTTATATTCAATACAATCAAACATGTTCTCTTTGAATAATTTCATATAATGTTTCTTCGTATATATCGCCAATATTTTATTCGGTCTTTATTAATATTTTCATCATACAATAACAAGAAATATATAATTTTTTTGCCTAAAAATACATACAAGTATTTTTCATATCTATCCCGTGCCTCTACATCCAATAATATTTTACTTTTTCTATATCAAGTCAAACCTTGAGATGACAGAAGGGTCATGTCATGCCTATTATAGAATAAGTTAAAAGTAGGTCGAATGAACAGAAGTGTGTCATTTGTTAGGCAACTTGAGCATCATATATTAATTCAAGGCGCGTGTTTTGTCTGGGTAGAAATTGTTTAACTGAAGACTTTTTGGGTTCAAGGACCATATCCACACGTTTCATTTTACAAGAGAAAATATAATTAATATTCTAGTGGTGCATTGGCATGGTCTAGAGCAAGACAAGAGGCAATCCGTTTCACTATCCTGTGGAGTTTCCAAAAAGTATTAAGCATACAAGACAAAGCCAATAAAGTTGTCATATTTGTTATGCTCCAAATCAATAGTTGAACGATTTACTATGTTTTATGACCAAACCAACTGAAAAACAACAAGAGGCAAAGCATACTTACTCTTATGCAAGCTTTTTAAATCAACACAATTTGCCTTAATCCTCAATTTAAAATCTTATTCTTATTAAAAAAACAAGTTGAGTAAGCAATTTTCTGAATTAGGAAAAAATAAACTTCTAATGTCTCGTGTAAGTTGTGATGTATATATAGTATAATATTTTCCAATGGAGCTTTTGTTTATGATCTAAATGCAAATTTGCAAAATTTATGTAACCTAAAGGAATTGTGAAATTGTATACCATTTTCTTATATTTATGTGAAAACAAAAGGTTGTAAGCCTTAACATATAGGTGAAAAATCCAATAAGTAGAAAATTTATAGTGATTGATATCTATAATACAACTAATAATCTTATATGTAAAGATTTAATAGTCGAGATACATATATCTAATGTTATTAGCTCCTATCAAGCTCATGATGGTTTGTAACCATGAGCTTGTCACAAAGACAATGAAATGTCGAAGAAGATAAAAACTTGGTCATAATATTAGCAATTTAAAGTGCAGAACAAACTGGATATTAGCCACCAAGTCATGAATAAAATGGATATCAATCTCAATATGCATAGTACGAGCATCAATAACTAGATTAGAAGCAAGAAATATAGCTCTAAGATTATCGCATCAAAGACAGTGTGTAATATGAGATAAACCAATTTGTCCTAGAAGAGAAGTGATCAAAGAGAGTTTCGTCGCAGCAAGAACAATACTTTGATATTCAACTTTAATACTAGATCTAACAATAATAAGTTATTTTTTGATACTAAGAGATATCAAAACGGAGCCAAGATAAATACAATATTCAGATGTAGAATGACGATCGTCTAGACAACCAATCCAATCATCATCACAATAAGCATGTAATGTAAGTAAGGATGATATAAGAAAATGAATGTCATGAGATAATGTAGAATGAAGGTAACAGAATCTGTTTAACAGTAGTCTAATGCACATTAGTAGGGCAATGTAAAAACTGTAAGATTTTATTGATGACAAACTAAATGTTAGGACAAATAAGGTAGAGACACTGAGGAGCACCAACAGTGCTTCTAAACTCAGTGAGATCATAGAGTTGTTTGTCATGATTTTTGGATATAAAGAGAGACAGAGTAATTAAAGTGTGAACAAGTTTAGAATTATCAAAATTAGTTTAAAGAAAATCTTTAGTATATTTGGTTTGGGTAATAAGAAGAATGGTGGACATAAAAATGGCTTCTATTAAAACCTAGGAGATCTTTAGTTATGTCAGTTTTCTTCTACACTTGGTGAAATCTTCTCCATAGTTCATTATCTGAATTTTGCTTCCCTTGATGTACTTTGTTTTGCTCTTTAAAGACTTTAATACAACTTTATTTTTCTAAAAAAAATCCAAATTAGAGAATTTGAGAGAAAACAAAACATAACCTTTATCCACTTCAACTGTAGTTAACATTAACATCTCCTGAATGAAAATATCTTAAAATTTTAATTTTATTATTTGAGATAAGTAATGGATCAATTATATCATTTAGAAACAGGAATTAATTATAAAAATATGAGAAAGAGTAACAAATTTATGTTGACTAAGAAATACATCTTTGGAAATATATATGAGTATAAATTTCCAAGAAGCATTTATATCAAACATAATAATTAATTACCATGATTAATTATCATATAACAATTACTATATTAAAATGAAGCAATTGTGTGTCTAAAAAGTTCTGTTTCGAATATGTTCCACATCTGGTGCTTGGTAACGCAAAAACAATGAAGTATCAAACTCTTTTCTCTACCCAAAAGGGTATAAATAAATATAGTTCTGCGTGTGTCATTAAGCATGCAGATATATCTATAATTCTTTCCATATCATGCCCCTCTCCATCGACCACTAGCAAATGATTCCTGCATTTTGTTTTCCTTGTTTACTAAGGTATTGGAAGGCAAATGAGTGTTTGCATGAATTTGTTTTAGTTTGGAGGCGAACTTGAATCTCAAGAGCAATGAATTTGTCATGACACCAACTGAACTCAAACCCATAAGGGCTCCGGCAATGGAAGGAGTAAGCATTGTCCCTGTTACAGGCAGTAGCATGCCAGCCGCAATTGGAATTCCTAGCTGCACATATATAATAACATCACATCTGTATACCAGAAAAATACAATACTAATTTATTATTTGAGAAAGAGAGGCGTAGGAGAGGTGTTTACCAAATCTGAAGAACGACATTATACAGATTGACAGTCACAGTGAAGATGGGATACAAGCAGAAGCATGATAAATCATATATACTTTTCATACAACACAGAGGATGGTAAACTCCCTTAATGGTATACATAAAATGATGCAGTTGAACAAACAAGATTGGAGGTGAGTTGGACAAAGAATTAGAGATTAAAGACCTTAGTAAGCCCAATTACTCCCCAAAAATTCAGTTAAATTGGTCGCCAGGAAAGAAAAAAGAGTGAAAACGTCAATGTTGGACAGAGATGGAAATAATTTCAGCCGGTGCACAAGAGAGAGAGATGCAAAAGAAGAATATTGATGCCATTTAAGAAACACAACTAGAGAAGCAGAACGGGAGCTGCTAGAGAAGAACTAAGGGTGGTAAAAAAGTATTGAGGTCGCCGGCAAAGAACCATATTCAATTGAGGTTGAGTCAAATTAATAAAATAAATTTTCATTTTCAACTGAGATAGCAATTCGATGTTTATTAAATTTTGTTGGGAGCAAGGACTGGACTTCGTTCCAGTCCTAAGAACAACTTAAGAACTGATCGAATTATTGACATTACATGAATGAGCTATAAAAGACCTTACCCAAATATAACAAGTCAAGGAAAAGGTTCACTTATACAACTTGTTTTCCTTTTAGAAAAGCAGCCACTGTTATCGTGGCTTCTTCAGAATTACGTTATTTTCCATAATTGATATTGAGACATGACAAAGTGACCTAAAATAACTTTTTTGTCAATAATTGTTGAGAAGTTAGAATCATCCTTTGTGGATATGTATAAATTGCACATTTCTATAAGGCCATCTCTTGGTTTCCATGCAACATAATTCCTACAAGTCAAGAGGTTCACTTTATATTTAACTTGCTGTCTTGATTGTTTGAGGTTCTATTAGTGTCAAATTTATAGTTATAGAATGAAGAAACTCACAATGTTATATGCAAAAGCCCACCAGAGATTTTGCCTCACAGTCTCCATGGTTAGCTTGCTGAGTTCCAGTGCATCCTGCAACTGCATAAAAGTGTAATAAATAAATTGCTTTGCTCAAATATCAACAGAATTAGGATCAGCAGATCACAAATTTAGAATCGGAGGGACCTGCCAATATCAAAATCTTTCCTATAATTTACCTTGACAAAGTCAGACAGTAGTGCAAATGAATGAATTAAACAAAGCAGGGGAATACTTCGAAATGGAAAATGCAGTTATATGTAGTTTTCAAGCCAAAAGCTGAAATTGCAGCCATAGATAAAAATAGCTATGTATATAAAAATTTCTGCTTTTAGTAGTTGGCTAAGGCCATTGAGGTTCATTCCAGTGGTATAACATATAATCAGGAACATCATACGACTATAGTGCATAGTGATAGGTAGTCAATTGAAAGCTTATACAAGTCGAACAGAAGAATGCCAGACTATTTGATAATGCAGGCATAAACTGAACATAAAGTCTCTAAAACTTCAAATTTAGGGCTGAACATTAAGAAAATAGTGACAAAGAATTGAAGTAAAACATAGGTCTAGGAATCAATCCTAATGACTGTATCAAGAACTAGGAATCACACTTAGAAATTGAACAGAAACCTATTGGAAATCACTCCTAGAATTTTGGATATGACTCCTAAGTGTAATCACTCATGTGAAGTGTCATAGTTGAAAAATCAAGCTATCTTATTATTTGAACATCAAATAAATAAATACAAAGGGAAATGTCTTGAAACTCTAATCCTAATAGAATAGGAAATCCAACTAAATTTTCAAAACAAGAACAAAGTCCTATTTAATATAGGTTCTTATTATTCCCTAATAAATTTAAACCTGGACAAATTAAAAGTAGAAATACTTTCCTTCTCTAACAAGGAAAATTAAACTAACTTTTTACTCTACACCAAAGGCACAACAAATAAACCAATGCAGCAGCAGCAACTCCATACCTCTGCTTTTCAAACTAACTTTTTACTCTACACCAAAGGCACAACAAATAAACCAATGCAGCAGCAGCAACTCCATACCTCTGCTTTTCAAACTGCTAACTCAAACTACAAGACTTTGAACAACGCTGCTAGATACTCACCAAGTTAGGAAAAGATGAACACCAAGAAGAAGAGTCTCTAATTCAGAATGGATTATCCACCACGTTACCACAGCACAATTTGAGACAGTGCTGTTGGATCAGTAAGTAGGATGTTGGAAATCTTTTGGCTCTCTTTACATATTATATTTGAGGCTATTCTTTTGGAGGAGAGGAGGTTTTCCAAACCAGCTTTGAGGCTATGGAAAGATTAGTAGGCCTCTTGGACATAAATGATCTGGTGAGATCTGCTAACTTGGGAATTATAAGAGATGTGGAGGATTAAACTGAAGTCTATAAAATAGAGCCAGGCCAACAATTACGGTTCACATAGACACCAAGAAAGAGGTTTTTCCACACAATCACAGGAAACCAAATATGTGTATGTGTATGGAATATATTTCAAGACCACAAGAAGTTCCATTGACTATGAAGTAAAAATTATGAACATTTGAATTTGATGATGGGACAGAGTTAGTATTATGTGTCAAATGCTTATATTAAAATATTACTAATAATTTTGATTTCTTCACTGTTATTAATAGATGAGCTGAGACCTAGTTAGTGTTGGGCCATTCAAAACATGTTATTCACTCTCTCTTTTACATATACTACAATAATACTTCAGCTGGATGATTCTAACTGGGAAGCAACTTGAAAAATGAAAAACAAAGTGTTGTCGTTGATTGTCTTAAAGCCACCAGGAAGTCACAGCCTAGAGACATCCTACAGACACCAGCATGTGTTGAACTCTTTTTGATGATGCAAAATACACCAAATTTTATAAAGTGATCTGGAACATGAAATAACTGCTCTTTCAAAACCAGATGGACAGTTGTAATCTGGCAACTAAAAGGGTGGAAGAGAATAATCTTGTGAGCTGTTGCTATGACAATGAGAACCGAGAAAAAGGTTGCAACCACAACCTCAATTGGAGATGGGAAAACAATAGAAAACATGGAGTATTGTAGCTTGCTTGAAATACCTGTGACAGCCTGTTACCCATAAGCACGATGGAAGACACCTCACTAGCAGCTCCAACACCTCCACCCATTGCAACTCCAATGTCTGATAAAGCCAATGCAGCAGCGTCATTTATTCCATCACCGACCATAGCCACTACATTCTGATCTTTCTGAAGTTCATTAATGAATTTCTTCTTTTCATCCGGTTTTACTCCAGCTAGCACCTGCGTCAACGTTGTTTATTATGCTTCAGTGAAAGATTTACTATCCATACTTAAAGTTCTGAATATCTTAAGAGTCTAAATATATAGTAAAATCAAATTCCGAAAAGAAACAATTAGTTACAAAAATAGAAAAGGAAAATAATCAACGTTCCTACAATTGATTTCTGAGTTATATGGTTATATACATTTTAGTATAGGAGAAAAATAGGAAATAATCTCTTAATATAAGAATGAATTTCCTAAGATTCCACAATCTCCTAAATATGAAACAATCTCTTAGGATCCCAAAATTTTTGGGATGTCAAGAAATTTTCTTTCCTAAAATCTGTATACAACTAATATATAATTTCACACCCTTCCTCAAGCTGAGGAATAAATGTTTTTTATTCCAAACTAGGAAATAATATCATGAATCTCGAGATGTTTAACCCCTTCATTAGAACATTAGCTAGTTGGCTCTCCTATGGAATATATGACATGTATACGAGACCTTCCTTTAATTTCTCCTCCATGAAATATCTTTCAATGAAATATGCTTTATCTTATTATGTTAAATAGGATTATGAGTAATATTGATAACTGATTTATTGTCACAATAGAGTTTCATAAGAACTTCCCACTTTCAAGTCGTCTAAACTAATTTTCAACCACGACTTGCACAAGCCTAAAACAAATGCTCTAAACTCTGATTCTACTGATGATCTAGCTACAACATTTTGTTTCTTTCTTCTCCAAGTTACCCAAATTTCCTCTAAGGAAAGTACAGTAACCTATGGCTGATATTCAGTCCACTATAGATCTTGCATGAACCTGCATCAGTATAAGTTTCTAGGCTAAGATAATCATTTCCCTTAAACAATATTATTTTCCCTAGATTGCCTTTTGATAAAATTTAAGATTTCAAAGAATATTTTTTGAAATTGCTTGTTTAAAAATGTACAAAAGAGTCAATTATATTCCCATGAATATATGATATCCTAAGTAAGAAATCGTAAAAATATATAAAATCCTAAAATAATCATGTTGTTCCATACTCCCCCTCAAGCTAGTTAATAGGTATTCTCTACTCCTAAGACAAGATATTCTCAAAACTTGAACTACTTAACTCCTTAGTAAGTACATTAGTGTAACCGGATACGGTGGGCAAATCAAACCACTCTCCAATTTCTCTTTTATGCAATCTCTGTAAACTTCAATGTGCTTCATGCAATCAATATAGTACTAGGTTCTGAGCTATAATGATTGCAAATTTATTACCACAATAGAGTCTCATTAGGCCATCCTACTTAATCTTCAAGTCCTCTAAGATCATTTTCAACCAAAGTAGTTCATACACACCTTGACCTATTGCTCGAAATTCTACTTTTGCACTAGATCGTGCTACCACATTCTACTTCTTATTTCTCCATGTTACAAGGTTCCCAAGAAGAAAGGTGATCTCCTTCCAACAATCGATTGTGTATAATACTAGACTTCCATTTCTCCTAAACAAAATATCTTTTCCTGGTGTCCATTTCAGATATTGTTATACTCGGTGAGTTTCCTATAAATGAATTTCTTTCGGACTATGTATAAATTGATTTATCACACTCACTGCATATGCTATATCTGACAATACGTCAAACATATAAATGAGCCTCCCTACAAGGTGTTGATACATTTCCCTATCTACTACAGCATCCTCGTCTACTTTTCCAAGTTTAAAGTTCAAGTCTTTCAGAGTAGTTGCTCATTTGCAAGCTATCTTGCCCGTTTCTCTTGGGAGATCAATAACTTACTTTTGTTGAGAGATAATAATAACCTGCCTAGAATAAGCTACTCCAATGTTGAGGAAATATCTTGGCCTTCGTAAATCCTTGATATCAAACTCCTAAGTCAAACATTGACTTAGAGATTGTTTTTCCTTGTCATCTCTATTGCTATTAAGTCACTGACATACAATAAAAGTGTTATGACTCTCGCTGAAGGTGAGTGTTTAATAAACAATGTATGAACCCCTTGACTTTGTTTATATCTCATAGCTATTATCACTCTCGCAAATCTAGCAAACCATACCTGTGACAAATGTTTCAATCTATATAAGTCCTTCAAATTACATAGAGTTTGAGTAGCCAAATTATTCCTATAACCTAGTTGCATCTCTATGTAGATTTCTTCCTCGAGTTTTCCATGCAAAAATGTATGCTTGACATCAAATTGTTGCAATTCTCAACCATAATTAGCTACCAAAGATAAGAGAATTCTAACAATATTCATCTTCATAATTGGAGCAAAAGTCTCAAGGTAGTTAATTCCATAAGTTTGGGTATAATGCTTGGCCACCAATCTTTCCTTATACCTTTCAATTGATCCATATGCTTATACTTTACTATGTAAATCCATTTACTATCAATGACTTTCTCCTAGCCAAGAGCTTCACGCCTTCACCAACTCCCAAGTTTTCTATTTTCCAATGCCTCCATTTCCACATTTATAGCTTATTTTTATTTTTCATTGGTTAAAGCCTCTAATAAGGTTTTAGGGATGAATAATGGTGTTTAGGCTACAAGGAAGGCTTTAGATATGGTGAAAATATTTGAAAGAAAGGAAATAAGCAAGAGGATATTGGTACATTCCCTAGCTCTTTTACTAATAGCAATGCAAAGATCTTGATCATTATTTCATAACTAAGATTTAGTTTCACTATGCAAAGAAGGTTTAGAGATTGTTACCTTATTCTTAGGATCCAGACTGGAGTTTTGGAAATGCATAGAATTAAGAATAACCATCTTCTTCTTTGAATACATCTTGCCAAACCTCACATTATTAAAGGCAAAATCTGACTTTTCTTGTGATTTGAGTTATAGATTCAAACATAAACTTAGAGAAAGATGGTAGGTCCAGCAAGATAAAATTCTTAAGATCCCTCCTACCATTATCGTCAATTGTTGAATTCTTCCATTGAAGATAAGGAGTGATGAAATAAGACATGTTTATTGGAAGTAACATCTTCCGAGACATAAAACATTTTTGATAGAGGGTGTTAACACTTATACCCTTTTTGAGTTAAAGAATAATCCCGAAAAACATATTTCATAATCCCTGGATAAAAACTTTTGCAATTTTAGCTATGAATATGGAAAAATGACACACTCAAATACCCTAAGAATAAGGTTATTTTGTAGTTTGTAGATGAAGATATCCTGATTAGCCATTGCTTCAATTTTTCTTTTTCATCATTTCCAATCATAATTATATCATCAACATACACCAGAAGTGTAGTACAACCGTGTGCTTGATGAAGAGAGTGTGAACACCTTGGCATTGTTTATATCTTGAACCTTTCATAACTTTAGCAAATCTACCAAACCATGTTCTAGGAAATTGATTCAATCCATATAGAACCTTTTTCAACCTACAAACTTTCTTGCCTATGTTTTCTTCAAAGACTTATAGAATGTTCATGTAGATCTCTTCATTTAGATCTCTATGGAGGAAGGCATTCTTCGTATCATACAACAGAATTTGCCAATCAAAGTGAGCTGCTAAGTATAACAAAATCCTCATGGTATTCATTTCTGTCACTGAAGCAAATGTCTCTTAGTAATCGATCTCATAAGTTTGAGCATACCCTTTAGTAACTAGTCATACTTTATATCTCTTTAACGATCCATCAACTTTATATTCTTCTCTAACGCATCTATTTCTTCTCTTGTAGCATTTTTCCATTCCCTTTTTTGACAATGCCCTAAAAATAGTATTGGGTATAGAAATGGTATTTAGACTCTCAATGAACATTTTGTCATTTAGAGACATATGTTCAAGTGATATCTAGTGGGCCAAAGCATATAGTAGTCTCTAGATGCACTCTTTAGTAACTTTTCTAACAACAATAAGAAGATGCAAGTCATCTGTGGGTGTTTCAATGTATGCAAATAAGGATCAAATCTTACTGTGGGCTTATGTCTAGAATTTGTGTTAGATTCCTAGACTTGTTTTCAGTTTGGACAATTGTTCTTCTGAAATACACCTGTGATTATCTTGAAAAAATTATAGCAACACAGATGGACACAAGAGATGGCGTGTTTTTTGGAGGAGAAGTTTTTGTTTTTTAAAGGAAAATTATAGGAAAAGAGACTAAAGATAGGATTAGGACAGATACTAGAAGGTCAAGTGGTTGTGGCTCAAAAGACTCAAAAGTGCTATCTTCCATCATTGATGACTCCCCTTAAAGGTAGGACTTGCCAAAATATGTTTTGTTTTTAGTGAAGGGACAGCATAGGCATAGGACTTCTGTAAGGAAGAGTTATAGCACTTTTAACCCTTACTAACTTTCCTCTATGTTGGCTATGAATATCTACAAAGGCAATACAACCAAATACCCTAGAAGTAAGCTCCTTTAAGGTTTTGAAGTAGGTATTAAAGATTTTTCTGGGACTTTGATTGTCTAATACACATGAGGGAAGTCTTTTATCATATGCATGACAATTAGAGATGCCTCCCCCTAATAAGATTTAGGAACATTACCTTGTAAGAGTAAGTTGCATTAAGTAAATGCTTATTTTTCCTCTCAGCTACCCTATTTTATTGAGGTGTGTCAACATATAATGAGACATGAATATTTTCATTTTTCTTTTTTAGGAATATGGTGACAAAATATTGTTGGAAAATCAAAATACTTGATCTTCTCTAGATTTGATATACTTGTAAATATCTTATTAATAGCTATGATTCTGACTTACTAATTTAGGTTTATTGTAATCTTTCATTTATTTAGGCTGATTGTTTCCTAAAATAGGATAAATGACTTTGTATATATTAGTGTATTCAGTATATGAATAATGTAGTGAATAATTTCAGTTTATGTTCATGGTATCAGAGCCTCTCTATGGTAGTTTTAAATCCAAATCCTCCTCTAAATCTTGGGTACTAGTTGCCAAACTTCTTTCAATTCTTCTTCACTTAATTCTATTTTTGGCTTCTCATAATGTCATATACATCTAAGAGTCAATCTACTATTATCAGTACCAATAATGGGGCTAACGCATTAGTTCATTCAAAAGAATAATTGCAGAACATACAATCTTCTTATAGGCTCAATGGCTGAAATTATCTTCAATGGTCTCAAATGGTAAATTAAGCCATCTTATGGGAACTAATGGCATGTTTGCAAAATGGGATGAAGAAGATTCCATAATCATGTCATGGTTGTGGAACTCTATCACACCTGAAGTGAGCCGAACCTATATGTTTTTAACAATTGCATGAGAAATTTGGGAAACTTTTTGTCAAACCCATTCAAAAATGCAAAATGTTGCAGTAATTTATGAGATCCAAACCAAAATCAACAACAAAAGCAAGGTAACCTCTCGGTCACTAAGTACTATAGTCCTATGAAAAGCTTGTGGCTTGAATTGGATTACTATCGAGATGTTAAAATGAAGGGTAGAGAAGATGTTGCAATGCTTCGGAAGTTTGTTGAAAAAGAGAGAATCTTTGAACTTCTTGCAGGCCTCAACCTAAATTTTGATCGAGTTCGAGTTCGAGTTCTCAGGAAAGAAGTTCTCCCATCTCTTTCTATAATTTGGGCTAAGGAGAGTTGCTGAGGAGTGATGATTGACAATCCAATAAATGAAGGATCAGCTATGAATTCCACCAAGGATGGTTATAGTACCGAGGCCAATAAAAGGGAGAAGCAACCCAACCAAGAAGGGATCTGGTGCACTTACTGCAAGAAGGCGCGTCACACCAAGGATACTTAGGGGAAAAGGAGGTAATCGCGGTAGACAACCTAGAGGACAAGCACACATGACAAATGCTGAAGTTGTTCCTAGTGAGCAGCCAAATCAAGATGATTTGCAAACTTTTAGGGAAGAGAGAAAAATAAAAATCCATGTGGAAATTAGCTAAGATACCTGAAAGCTCTTGCTCTTTGGCTCATTCAGGTAAGCCCTCTAATTCTTATGCTCTTAGCGCCTATTTCACTGTCCCAAATAGTGCTTGGATCATAGATTTGGGTGCTTCCAACCATATGATTTTCTCACATTAGCCTTTTACCTCATATAAACCTTTTCCTAGCAACAAAAAAAATCGAAATTGAAAATGGAACTTTTAGTACTGTTGCAGGTCAGGGAACTATTCCCTTTAGTTCCACAATTATGTTAAAAGATGTCCTAGAGGTTCCTAAATTAGCTATCAATCTTTTGTCTATAAAACAAATTACATGTGACCTGAATTGCAAAGTGATCTTCTATCCCATGCATTGTATTTTAAAGGATCTAGTCTTGGGAAAGACAATTGGGCTTGCTTAGGAAAGGAACGGGCTCTATATCCTTGATAATAAGGAAGACAAAAACTGCTCCCTTTCAAAGTCTTATCTATCTAGCTATTCTGTCAACAAAAGAATATATTTGGCTCCACCATTATCGTCTTGGTTATCCACCATTTAGTTTGCTTAAAACTATGTTCCCACTGTTATTCAAAAATGTTGAAATGAGCAGTTTGCATTATGATGTGTGTGAACTTGCTAAACACAATCGTGTTTCTTATCCATTGAGTAATACTAGAAGCATGGTTCCTTTTTCACTAATCCACTCTAATATATGGGGTCCTTCTAAAATTCTAGACCTTACAGGAGCAAGGTAGTTTCTTACCTTTATAAATGATTGTAAAAGAGTAACGTGGGTATACTTAATGAAAAACAAATATGAAGTTGGGGAAACTTTTCCAAGATTTTTCCAAATGATCATAAACCAATTTGGAGAAAGAATCAAAAACTTACAGAGTGATAATGCAAGAGATTACTTTAACCAAAATATGTCATCTTTCCTTCAAAAAGAAGGAATTGTTCATTATTCATCTTATGTTAACAAAACACAACAGAATGGGGTAGTCGAGAGGAAAAATCGACACCTCTTATAAATTACATAGTTATTTCAAAATAATGTTCCCAAATCCTATTGGGGGGAATCTATCCTTATTGTTGACTAGAGATATTAGCATTGATCTTGTACTAATATTGTTATAATTACTCCTATAATCTCTCCTATAATTGAGAGATTTCCTATAGTTAATAGCTAGATTGCTTCCTAAATAGTCCTAGGAATTTTGTATATAAACCTTGTTCCTATGTACACAAAATATAGTGAATACAAATTATACTCAACACTTTCATCATGTTATTGTAAGCTCATAGGAGGAAATC
Source organism: Erythroxylum novogranatense (assembly GCA_029891385.1). Lineage (NCBI taxonomy): Eukaryota > Viridiplantae > Streptophyta > Magnoliopsida > Malpighiales > Erythroxylaceae > Erythroxylum > Erythroxylum novogranatense. The sequence continues at coordinate 36,221,532 of CM057232.1, read as the reverse complement.
TAGTCACTTGGAGAAGCAAGAAACATAACATAATTGCTAGATCCAGTGCAAAAGGCGAGTATAGAGCTATGGTTCAAAGTGTGTGCGAACTATTGTAGGTAAAGAAGCTGATGAATGAATTACAACTGAAGGATGAAGGAAGTTCATCTCTCTACTGTGATAACAAAGTTGCCATTAGTATAGCTCACAATCCTGTTCAGCATGATTGAACAAAACATATAGAAATTGACCGACACTTCGTGAAGGAGAAACTAGTGGATGGCTCTCTGCAATTATTCTATGTGGGGTCAAATGAACAACTGGGAGATGTCTTCACCAAAAGACTACAACAAACAGTTTCATAACCTTGTTTGCAAGTTGGGCATGTGCGATATCTATGTACCAACTTGAGGGGGAGTGTTGACTAAAGATATTAGCATTGATCTTGTACTAATATTGTTATAATTACTCCTATAATCTCTCCTATAATTGAGAGATTTCCTATAGTTAATAGCGAGATTGCTTCCTAAATAGTCCTAGGAATTTTGTATATAAACCTTGTTCCTATGTCCACAAAATATAGTGAATACAAATTATATTCAACACTTTCATCACTTACAACAACCCACTTGATAAGTAGGATGCCCTCTAAAGTTCTTGGTTTCAAGAGTCCAATAAGTCTATTTCATGAGTACCATCCAAATTCACAAATAGATTCCAAATTACTCCAAAAAGTCTTTGGTTGTGTGGTTTTTTTTCATATTCATGACATTAACTAAGGAAAACTCGATCCAAGAGCATTAAAATGCATCTTTGTTGGTTACTCTTCCACAAAAAAGGGGTATATGTGCTATCATCCTACTACTCGTAAAATTTTCATTTCAATGAATGTTACTTTTGTTGAGAAACAACCTTTCAATTCAAATTCTCATCCATAAGGGGAGAGTGTGAGTGAAGATAGAGAACATGAGCTATGTTTCCCTAACCTGAAACTGTTCAAACTCAAACTTCAAACTCACCACCTACACTACCCCTTGATCAGCCACATGAACAGCCTCTTAACACATCATAATCAACCCAAATTATACAACGAATAGTGAAAAAACCCCCAATTCCACTCAATTGCAAGTTTAAATTTAACTCTGGAATCAGGTACACAGTAAGAATTTCCCTCTTAATTCATTGATGATTTAGATGTTCCCATAGCTATTAGGAAAGGAGCTAGAAATTCTCACTTTGTTTCTATGAATAAATTTCTCATAAACACCATTGTTTTCTCACTAATTCAGATACAATTCCTATTCCCCATAACTTCAATAAGGCACTTAGAGATGAGAATTGGAAACTTGCCATAAATGAGGAAATGAGTGCACTCAATAAAAATCATACATGGGAAATTGTTGATTGTCCAAAAGACAAGAAATTAATAGGCTGTAAGTGAGTGTATGCAATTAAATTTAAAGCAGATGGATCAGTAGAGAGGTACAAGGCTAGGTTAGTAGCCAAAGGGTATATTCAAACACAAGGAGTAGGCTATGAGGAGACTTTTGCTCCGGTAGCTAAGATGAACATAGTCTGCATTCTTTTATCTTTCGTTGCTAATTTCAATTGGTGTTTGCAGCAATTTGATGTTAAAAATGCTTTTTTAGGCAGTGATCTTGAAGAAGAGGTATATGTATGAAGCCTCCACAGGGTTCTGAGAAATACTTTGAAAATAACCAGGTGTGCAAGTTGAGAAAAGCACTTTATGGGCGTAAGCAATCACTGCAGGCCTAGTTTGGAAAGTTTGCAAAAATAATGCTTGGCATTGGCTACAAACAAAGCCAAGGGGATCATACTCTCTTCTTAAGACACTCGGCAGTAGGGAAACTTATAGTTTTAATAGTATATGATGATAATATCATTGTGACGGGTGACGGGTGACGGGTGACGATGACGAGGAAATTCTAAAGCTTAAGGCCAGACTTGTGAAAGCATTTGAAATTAAAGAGCTTGGAAAACTGAAATATTTTCTAAGAATTGAAGTGGCTCAATCTAAAGAAGGCATATATATTTCCCAACAAAATCATATTTTAGATCTTCTATGAGAGACAGGAATGATAGGATGTAAGCCCATTGATACACCAATTGAAAAGACTCATCGATTGAGTGAAGCAAGAGATGATGAAGCGGTTAATAAAGGAAGGTATCAAAAGCTGGCCGGAAAACTAATATACTTGTCTCATACACGTCCCGATATTGCATATGTTGTGAGCTTGATAAGTCAATTTATGCATAATCCTAAGAAAGTTCATTTACAAGCTACCTATAGAGCAATTGATACGTGAAAGCTAATTCCAAAAAAGGAATCATGTTTAGGAAAGGAGCATAATTAACTGTAGAAGTCTACACAGATGCAGACTATGCTGGTTCGCTATCAGATCGACACTCAACAATTGACTATTGTACTTTGATTGGAGGAAACTTAGAGAAGCAAAAACCAAGCAGCAGTATCTAGATCAAGTGCAGCAAGGAATTTGTCTACTCTTATGGATAAAGAAAATTTTAGAAGGCTTGCAAATTAAATGGCATGGACCTATGAAGTTGTATTAGGACAACAAGCTTGTTATAAGCATTGCACATAATCTAGTTCAACATGAAAGAACAAAGCATATTGAGATAGACAGACACTTCATCAAGGAAAAGATTGAAAGGGGACTAATCTGTACACCTTATGTTCCTAGCAATGGCCAAATGGCAAACATACAAAGGGACTGGACAGCTTAAATTTTCAGAACATTTCTAGCAAGCTAGGAATAGAAAACATTTATTCTCTAGCTTGAGGGGAGTGTTAGAAAATCAGAATATTTGATCTTCTATGAGAATGGATATACTTGTAAATATCTGATTAATAGCTATGAATCTGATTTAGTAATTTAGGTTGATTGTAATCTTTCATTTATTTAGGCTGATTGTTTCCTAAAATAGGACAAATGACTTTGTATATATTAGTGTATTCAATATATGAATAGAGTAGAAAAGAATTTCTGTTTCTGTTCAAATATGATTAATCTCTAGCATTGTCTAAACTAAATTTTTTAACCTTAACCTCTAATTGGTTTTGAATCACGGAATGAAAATTAGGAACAACAATGCTAACATAAAATTTTCTTTATTAAGTAAGAAAAGCCATGTAACTCAAGTACAATGATCAATTAAGGAGACAAATCAACAAGTCCCAAAAATATTAGGAACCCCAAATATCACTATGATTAAATGCAAAGCATGAGGACTTCTTTTAGTACTAATAGGAAAGCATATACGAGTCGTTTTGCCAATTCACGAATTCATAATGAAAGAGTAACATATCTTATCTTTTGAACAAATGTGGAAACTTGACTTCTAAAAGATAGATGACTAAGGCGTAAATAGTAAAGCCAAATGACATCTTTATTTGAAGTACTAAGAAATGACATGGAAAAATTATTCATGATTTTCTAAAAAGATTCAAGATGATTGAGACAATTTCTTCTCTTAGCAAGTCCAATCCTCCTCTTTGAGCCCTAGTCCTAAAAAACACAATAAGAAGAGAGAAAATTTGTATAATATTTAAGGTCATGTAAGTTTTTGGATAGATACAAGGTTGGCTAATAGTTTTGGCATATGAATAACGCTTTCTAAAGAGAGGTGTGCTATATACATCTCTACTCTTGCCGCAATAGCAAAAGAACCATTGGCCACTTCAATCCTCCTATTATTATGGAAAAAGGTATAGGTATGTAAAGAGGAGCAAGTCATATGACTTGTGGCATTGGGGTCAATTATCTAAGCATTGACATAATACTTGTCTGAGGCAGTCATACAAAAAGAAAATAAAATTTTACTTACGAGAGCCAAAGAACCAATTCCAAAAGGCTTCTGCCGAGATCTCAATGAATTCCTCAATTTTTTAATCTCTTCACTACTAAAATCTCCTTTATTTACCAAAAAAAAAAGCTCATTTATTCGAACTGTCAATTGTTTTGAGCTACTCACTTAGGTGTGCTTGAAACCTTTGCTGCTCCTCGCAGGCTTTCCACTCTCAACTTGTTGGCTTTTCATTCAACTTCCAATAATTCTCCTTCGTATGCCTCAATTTTTTGCTACACCACAAGCTATCTTTTCCAAAATTATTTAGCAAGTCACCTTTCCCTTTCTCCCGATGGTCCTTCTCGGTGACCAATGTTGAGCCTTCCATAATTTAAGATTCAAGCATGACACTCCTTCAACTTTTCTTTGCTCTAGATATGGAAATTGTCTCCTCCATAAAAGGAATTTCCTCCTTGCTAAGAGTCTAGATTTTAATGTAATTGACTTTAGGATTTAATCCAACTAGAAAATCATACACAAGGTCTCTTTCAATGAAATTCTTCAAATTGCAACATCACTGAGGCACTTCATCTTAAATACTCAACAATGATCAAGTTCCTGCCAGAAACTTTGCAACAAGTTGGCATATTCAGTGAAAATTTTGTATCCCTATTTAGTCACCCTAGTTTTGGTCTTGACGGTCTTGACCTTTGATAAGAAACAAGGTATTTTGTTTTCATGCTTTATATAGAGTATTGATACTTATTATAGTAATTTAAGAGTAACTAATTACAAAATAATATAAGCAAGCATAATATCAATCTTAATTGATACAATTATATCTGATCTAACCAGATTATTTGATCCTATCTAATATGTAACACTCCCCCTCAAGTTGGAGCATAGATATTAATGATGCTTAGCTTGTTATAAATATAATTACCTCAAGCTCTAGCTAAAGCTTTTGTTAAAATACCGCTAAGTTGTTCTCTAGTTTTGACATAACCTATAGAGATCAAGTTTTATCGTCCTTTTTCACGAACGAAGTGACAATCTATCTCAACATGTTTAGTTTGTTCATGGAACACAAGATTAGAAGCAATACGTAAGGCAACTTGATTATCACATTACAACTTTGCTAGTAGTGAAACTTTAAAACCAATTTCTGTTGAGAGCTAGTATATCCACATTATCCTATATGACTATACCATAGCTCTATATTCAGACTTTGCACTAGATCTGGACGTGCATGTTGCTTCTACTTTTCTAAGACACTAAGTTTCCTCCAATAAATACACAATAACTAATAGTGGATTTTCGGTTAATCTTAGAGCCTGCCTAATCAACATATGAAAAACACTCAATATGAGTATGTCCATGATTTTTTTATACTATCCCTAGACCATGAGCTCTCTTTAGGTAACATAATATTTGTTCTAAAGCAGCCCAATGACGAATGGCTAAAGAAGAAACAAAATGACTTACAACATTGATAGAATATGCAATATAAAGGCAAGTTACAATGAGATAATTCAGTTTCCAGCCGATCTCCTATACTTCTCTGTGTCTTCAAACAAGTCTCCATCTTTGGTGATTTGTAAATTATGGATCATTGGTGCATTGCATGGATTAGCTCCAATCTTTTCAGTCTTAGTTAATAGATCAGAACAACTAATACCTTACTTCCTTCATAATATGGTATCAAAGCAACTAAATACAGAATAATCTCTTATAATCAAGCACAATATTGATCCTAACTAATACGGTCATATCTGATCTAATCAGATTTTATGATCCTATCTAATCTAAAATAATCTCGTACACTTTGGCAACATCACAAGTCTTTGAATAAGGGTGACAAATTAAGTCTCAATATCTCCTTTGTATTAGCCAAGAACATACAGATATCACTGATTATTACGTCCATAAAGTCTTAAAGCCATGACATAATCATAAATTCTTCCTCATCCCACGCAATGGATCTCCCTTCACTAATCCCCTTCCAAGAAGATGCTTGTCTACCTTTGCCCTTCAGGTATGTACAAACAAATTGAGATCATTTCAGACAGTTCATTCTATTAGGCCTATACAAACCCCAAATGTTCTGTAGATCTTTGGTCTTCTGATTGTTACCTTCTTCGAATGCGTTAGGAGAGTTGAAGATGGTAATTTCAAATGCAAACATATTGAGCACAAGGAGATTGACAAAGGAAGAAGACAAAAACATGCAACAATGAAGGTTGCTCGAAGAAGAGTTCCCAATAAAAAACCATAAGGCTTTAATACCATGACACAAAATAGAAGGAAAATAATTTGTCTTCTTACAATTGATTTTGATTGCCACGGTTATATACAACTTAGCATGGGAGAAGAAAAGGAAACAAACTCTTAAGATAGGAATCAATCTCCTAGGATCCCACAATCTCCTAGGATAGAAACAATCTCGTGGGATCCCAAAATCTTTGGGATATCAAGAAATTACTTTCTTAAATCCTATATAAAACTAATATACAACTCGACATAAAAACAACAATGTTTGTATCTAAGAAGTTCAAAATTAACCATGTATTACAGTTTGCATGCAAATAAATATTTACTCGAGAAGGATGATTAAATGACTCCACCCAGAAAATGCAACTTGCAAAGCAAATAGCAAGCAAGCCTAAACAATGTTGCAGCTTCCACATGCAAATAGCTGCAAGAATAACAGCACATTACCTTATCTTTAGGAATACTAACAACTGATGCAACATGCTCAGCAGTATTTCGTTTGTCGCCAGACAGCATATATACATTAATTCCTTGGCTATACAAAGATTCAACAACATGTCTGGCATCTTCTCTGATTTGATCTTCAAGGTAAATAAGACCAACAAGAGTATTATCTACTCCAATGTAGACAACAGATTGATTTGTCATATCCTCCAACTCCTGCAATGAATTCTTAACAACCCCATTCCTGTAATTAAATATGTCAAGAGCACGTAACATATATGTTAGTACATCCTAAGTTGAAGATCATCACTTTTATCAAGTAATTTTTGTCTAAGAGAAGTTATACCTCACAATAAGACTTTATGTAATCATGACAGTGTATAAAGTTCTGAGTTTGCTTTTCCGAAACATGGAACCAACTCCCGACATCAATACAACTAATACAGTGAAACATGGATAGATCTACACAAAATTTGACAGTCACAAACAAAGTGGTGTTTATTATGAAGAGCATTAACCTGTGTAGGTGAGCAGACAACAATACATGAATACTGACCACATTACATTCGAAGATATCTTCAGCATTACGATCACTATTAAAAGAATTTTTTCTCCCACAAAAGTAACATAGTGCTTGCTTTAAAATGCATCTAAACAATCATACTGGTATACCTATCAAAATGCAACCAAGGTTATTTATGTAGAGAACAATGAACAAATTACCTCTGAAGCCAGTCTAGTGTTCCAACAGACACCTTCTTGTCATCAATGATACCTGATGTGCCAGAACCAGGTTCCTCCACGAACGTCCCATCTTTCACCTGACCAAAGTGAAATAAAACTTGTTGGAACTTCACAATAAAGGTTTGATATTACCTATACACAAAACCTAAAATCATAAATGACATCCATGTGAAGAACAATCTAGATTAGACATGTGGACATATACTAGGAAAAAAAGTGTAATTTTATTTTTAGTTTGTCAACCTGCTGAAATTTTAATCATCCAAATATAGCTTATCCCTCATCAAATCAACACACTTTTGAATCACAAACAAATTGGACGGCTCTTCAAAGGCTAATTCTTCACCTCTTCAACCCAACAATAAGAATTACTGCTCTTAGTACCTTCATTGTCTTACAACCCAAAGCCTGAGCAGCTTCTACTATAGCTTTTCCAATTGGGTGAACAGTATTTGATTCTATACCAGCAGCTAATGTCAATACTTCAATTTCAAACGATTGATGGTTAAAATCTAACCTGCATCAAAAGCAAACTTATCTGAATGTAAATGAGCATCAGAGCACACAAATTCTCAGTGATGATAATGATGGAGATTATGACGGGCCACAAGAAAATTAACTAGTGATGGAAGAAAAATATGATTGAATGGATAAATTGTCAACGAGTATCTGAAGACTATCTTACTTTAGTATATGAATGATTGGGTGCTCTAGCATATAGTTTTTAGTTCATTAGAAAAGAAAACACCAAAGCTATTTCGTCTATTTACTAAATGGTCAATAATCAAAAACCAAGTAGTTATCAAAGATGCGTGTACAAATTCTCAGTGATGATAATGATGGAGATTATGACAGGCCACAAGAAAATTAACTAGTGATGGAAGAAAGATATGATTGAATGGATAAATTGTCAACGAGTATCTGAAGACTATCTTACTTTAGTATATGAATGATTGGGTGCTCTAGCATATAGTTTCTAGTTCATTAGAAAAGAAAACACCAAAGCTATTTCGTCTATTTACTAAATGGTCAATAATCAAAAACCAAGTAGTTATCAAAGATGCGTGTACAAATCCTACAATGACTCCGCAGTCTAGAACAATTTAAATTTATGACTTCCAGTAAATTATATAAGGAGAATGCAAACAATTTTCATCCATGTTCATGCTGTTATTGTGAAATTGCATTCTGGTAGGCACAAATAAACTATAAGGCCCATGGCTATGATCTGTTATTGGAACATTCATTTCTCTAACTTTCTTTAACTTCTAGGTTTGCATGGATGCGCATACTGCTTAAGCAGAAAAAGCAGTCATGTAAAACTGCTTTGGCATTTTGAGGTTGAGCTTTTGACAATGACAAAGTAAAATTGAAAGATAATCATTAAGCAAGATATAGACAATCAAACAAGAAAAATTTATGTGCTGAAGAAACAGATTAAGTGAATTCATCAACAGTTAAGGTTAATTCCTGTAAAAACTCAACTGTTTATCTGTTAGTTGTATGCCTTTAGGCATAACAACCTTTACCACAACAGGTTTTCCAATAGTCAGGGTCCCTGTCTTGTCAAACACAACTGTGTTCACCAGTGAAAATTTCTCTAATATATTTCCACCGCGCAATAGCAATCCTTTTGTTGCACCCAGTGAGGTTCCGATCTTAATAAGAGAGGAAATTGTGAAAACCATATTAATTAAAATCCCAAAATTAAACATGGAGAAATCATCATCTGTATGAAACAGCAATGGCATAGAAACACTACCAGTACAGCTGTGGGTGTGGCCAAGCCAAGTGCACATGGACAAGCAACAACCTGCATATAGTTTAGGTATGGTTAACATGTTCCAAAATGGATCCAGCAGAAGATCTATAGTCCAAAATCAACATTCAAGGCATGAAAAAGATGCAAGCAAACAATTACATGAAATGCACAAACATAAACAGACATGAGGACAAATTGTGTACATGTGTGTCTGTGTGTTTTTGTCTGTTTGTCAATTCAACCAGATTTTTATTAAGTCTCATCTTGGTAACATCAATTTTGATGATGACATAAAATGATTATTCAAAGCTCAAAAACAAGAACATTGTAAAATACATAATAAGGCTAAATTTAAAATAGTTACCTCACTATGTTTATCAAATCATCATAACAGTGATTTCATTTCATACAGAAAAAATAAACATCACTTAATCTACTTTTGAACATCCAAGCTTGCCACTGCCACCTGATTGTTTAGTGATTATACCAGAAATTTTACTAGATAAATCTAAGTATGTTCGACCTATCCATAGCATGGTCCTGCATCAAGTCTATTCTAGAAAATAATCATCAAAGCTATTCAGGAAGTAAACAAAATCTTCCTGCCAATACTTTTGAAAGTTAACTTCAGAATGTATCAATTCCATAACAGATGCCCTCAATGAATTCATAATACGTAAATCATGGCATGGACCAAAACGATGATCCGTGAGAAAGGATTAAATGCCACAAATATGTTAAAATAGAAAGGTCAACTAAACAGATAAGTTTCTTTGCCTCAAAATAGCAGAATGGCATGGATGAGTATGTTATTGTCAATGGCAAAGAATTTCCATAAAGCATAGATAAGTGTACAAGCTTTTGAAAAGGGTTAAGTCCTGGGATTGCTAAATGATAATGTGACACTTTAGCATCCTACCAGAACACTACAAGATAATTGTAGGGCAAGTGAAACTGGGTTTCCTTGGTGAAAGGCAGCAGGGAGTATCTGTGTTCCCCAGAAATTCCAGAACATAAAGGTTGCAGCTGAGAGTGCCATAACTCCATAAGTAAAGTATCCAGAAACCTGGCACAGCCAAATTAAATAAATAAACAATTAAATAAATAAATAGATCATTAAAAACTGTGACTATATCTACATGACTACATGGAAATGACTAGACATATACCAATTTCCATTCTGGTACATTTCAGTTCTGATACAAGATTGATAAAAATAACTCAAAGAAAAAAAAAAAAAAAGAAATGCCAGAAATCAGATAAGGATTTGATTATAGTGGCACTATTGATAGGGATGTATTACACAATTACTTACAAAGTTGGGATAGATATGCATAATCTTCTTGACAGACAAAATGAAGGAGCATCACATGTTTGAATCAATCTACTGAATTAAAACCAAGAGCAGACCAACTTGAAATAGTGCGTTCACCACATTTTAGTGAAATCGAGTACAAAGTACCTTTCAGATTGCATTTACAACAATTGCTTTCTTTGTTTAACATGTCTAAGTGTAAACATAACCTTGGGCTTGAAGGAGATGATTACTTTAGGCTGCTGCAATGATATGGTCAAATGGTGGCCTCATGGGTTTTTAATGCTAAGAAGGAATTGTGTAATGGTCCTACCCTAAACAATCATCGTTCATGTTTTCCGTCATTATATCAGAAATCTTATCCTTAATTACAAGAAGAAACCAGCCTTCTGCTGAGCAATGGTCCAGTATGTAAGAAATTAAATGCTATTTTCTTTCACTAGGAAATAAAAAGGGAAACATCATACCAGACAAGTAACACCCTAGAACATTAATAGTAGTAGTGAAAGATATCAGGAAGGAACCTTGTCAGCTAAACGTTGCACAGGAGCTTCCCTGCTCTGGGCTTCTTCTACCAACCGAACAATGTCGCCAATGGCAGTCTCTCCACCTGCTCTCCGTACTTCAACTGTAAGAGTTCCATTAAGGTTTATACTTCCAGCTGCAAGTTCACTCTGCAACAGACAAAAATCAACTTAGACAACATGAAAGTAACTTCAAAAAAATGAAGGGAGAATAGTTAAACAATCAATCATGCTTGTATTCAATAGAATTATTAATTTCCATATGAAAATAAAAAAAGTACCCCAGGTAGTTTGGTAACTGGCAATGGCTCCCCTGTGAAACTTGACTCATCTACAGTGCTTCTACCAGCTGTTACTGTTCCATCGGCTGGAACACGGTCCTAGGACAATTGTAGAACAGTTGGAAGTTTCATATAACCAAAGTTTTAAATAAAGCAATCAGTATCGCAACATTTACAGCATAAATAGGGAAGGAAATGTAGAAAAGGTCTGAGGCCACAATGACAAGGAAGACATTCCAACTTTGAAGTTCATACACTCTAAACATCCATTACTCTAGAAAGAGAATCTCTGGTAACCTTTATCCCCTTCTCTTTTATATGTTTTTCTAACTGGAGTTCTTTCCCACCTGGTTTCTTATTTTTGAATAACCTCTTCACAGGTTAGCTTGGGGATAGTGGTAAGAACCACTAAAAGAAACTCTTAGACTATTTTGCTTTCCCTATTTTCCTGTTCGGCGGTTTTTCTTCAAGTCTGAAAGCACCTTTCATAGTTGGTCTTTCATTGTCTTCATTTTTTCGTATTTACCTTTTAAATCTCATTTAATATGCTCAGAAAATATCATATATCTGAGATAATTGTATGTTTGGTTTTCTTCTCCTGCTTGTGTCATCTTTATATGTAGCTATCCATTCTTCACTCAAAGGCTAAAATCCTCTGTTTAGAAGCTTTGATCCCCTTTTGGGGATTTTTCATGTAGGTCAGTTTCTGATGATACCGGTTCTCATAGAAGTTTTGCAGCTAGATTTGTCACAAAACTACTGTTGAATCCTGCTGCAATGCATGCTGTGAGTGGACATCAAAATCATGAAGCAATTTACAATGTTTTGCTGACTTGTATGTATACTTACTGGAAATTCCCATTGTTATTGTCATTATGATCTTAATATTAATGTGCTATTCTCTACTTGATTTTGTACAGTTTGAAGATGATAGAATCAGAAGATGTTTTGCTTATTAAAAATTAATGATTGTTGAAGGAAAAGGCTGTATATATGAAAGGCACAAAATAATAGAAAGAATGAAAGATAAAGCAAGAGGCCTTACTCCAGGTAGTACCACAATTTGGTCTCCAATAGAAAGACTAGTGCAGGGAACTTCCACAGTTGGACCCAGGTCCTTTGCATCAGTATCAACCACAAGTCGAGCCTTTGAAGGTAAAACATCTAAAAGTCCCGTCATATCACTTGTTGCTTTAATCTTAGCTCTTTGTTCAAGATTTCTTCCTAACAAGACAAAAGCTATCAACATGATTGGCTCCTCGAAGAACGCTTTCCATCCCTGCTCACATGACCAATTCATGTATTCAACAACTAACTCACCAACACATTGAATCATTTGCATGCCAAATTATTCATGTATAAAGAAGAAGGATTAAACTAGGCAAAACATTCCTCGGAAAGAACATTCATTTATAGCCTATAACTTGATTTGTATCATAAAAAGTTCAATTTTGATTCCCAAATGTGCCCATAGTCAGCCTCTATCCAAATTTCTATTAACCTAATCAACCAATCCTGTCACATATCACGTCAAGTTCCAAAATATTGAGTAATAAGTGCATAATATTAGCAAAAATACATATCACCAATTCAATTTCTAAATCCTTAGATATTTCGAAAAGAAAATGGAAAGGAAAATTTTGGAGATTTATAGGAGCTAACTACACCTTTCTAAACCTATAGCAGGATCAGTGTATTGATTTGGGGGTGCTTGGTTCAAGAGTTTGGAAGACACTAATGGGTATGGGAATGAAAAACGTTGGTTGCTTATATATTATCATTGCAAGAACAGTATTTTGAGATATAAGTTTTACGGATTACTCCATACCTCCCAAATATGTGAGGAATGAAAGCCATTCCTTTCTTTTTTTAGTAAATAATATCATTTATGAGAATATATTAAATATAATTAATTAAAATTAAATATATTCTAAATAAAATTAATTATATATAATTAATTAGAATATATTAAAATTAAATATAATTAATTAGAATATATTAAATTTTGATACAAAATTTTAACAAATTTTCTTTTCCTTTTTAGCAAAACAATATAATTAATTAAATATCATTAATTAGAATATATTAAATTAAATATAATTAATTAGAATATATTAAAATTTGATGCAAAATAAAATTTTAATTAATTTTATTTTAACAAAAGTATAATTAATTAAATATAATTAAATATAATATATTAAAATTAAATATAATTAATTAGAATATATTAAAATTTCATTTAAAATTTAACCAATTTTATTTTTTCTTTTGAGCAAACCAATATAATTAATTAAATATGATTAATTAGAATATATTAAAATTAAATATAATTAATTAAAATGTATTAAAATTTGATGTAAAACAAAAAATTCTTTTTAGTAAAACAATATAATTAATTAGAATATATTAAAATTATAATATATTTCTCAAGATTTTAACAAACCAATTACTATCAATGGTAATAGTAATTATTCCTTCATCCTAACCAACCATCATAATTATAATAATTACATTCATTCTCATTTTTCACTATATTCATTATCATTCCTATTGCTATTATTAACCCATGTGAACCAACTGCCCCCTTAATATTATTTTTGGATGAAGGCTGATAGTTGGGCACTATTGGAAAAGGTCAAATTGAATTATAAGCTTTAATTTAAGAAAAAAAAACAAGTTCAGACAATGGTTCGTCTGTTCTATATTGACAGAAGACTAGAAATGATACTAAAGCAATGCAAGGTAAAGGTAGAGGAACTTACAAGCTTTGGTACTAATACAGCTAAAGAACTAACGGCAAAAGATGATAAAGCCCCAAGACCAACCAAAGTATTCATGTTTGGAGCTCCCTTGAAAAGGTTTTTAACACCATCAAGGATAAGTTGGCGTCCAGGACCAAGCAATGTGAACAGAGACAAGGACAGATGGAATCCTGTGGAGTGCAAGATATGGATCCATGAAGCCCTTGCAGCCAAAATATGAGAAAGATGGCCAAAAAGACACACAGCACATAGAGCCCAAGAGACAGCAAGCTCACGACCTACATAACACATCCATTTTGCATTAAATTTTGATATATCATCAAGCTCAACCTATATGACTAGAGTGGCAGCTGCAATATCAGTAAATTGGAAAGGGAAATAACTTTCACACAAATAGCAATGTAATGAGATATGTACCACTTTCTTTTAGACGAATGTGCTTCTCCTCCATCTTCCTTTCAAAAACTTGAAAAAACTTCTCTCTTCCTGCATCTGCATTTAAGTATGAATCCAACTAGTGTCTATATTACAAGGACTATAGTATGCGTAAAAACATGTTAAACAATCAAGAACAAAATAAATTCAACACACATGTAGCCAAGAAAATAGACATGAAAATAATTGCACCTCTTTGCCAAGAGCTGTAAGAATGCTTAAATATTTTTGAAGGTGGATTTATGTAGCAGCAATATTATAAAATGAAAGGAGTTGCAGTTGGGAACACAAATCAAACATCAGATAATAGACTTTTTTCTGAATGAATTGCAAACTGAAAGATATTCCATCTTATGCCAAAGTGGAAAGAAGTTTAGCACAAACATTAACCCACAGTGCACAGAAATTACTCGAAAAGTATCCAATAGAAGAAAAAACAACATACCAAACACAAGAACTCTTACTATGCACCATATTACATTGTAGAAGAGAGGTAAATTTTACCTCCCAGGAAGAAGAGTCCTAAAAGAGCAATCATGCCCCATCTATCTCTCTCTCACTCTGCCTCTTTCCCACGCTCTTACTCCCTCTCTCTCTCTCTCTCTCTCTCTCTCTCATCGTCAAAATGCATCTTACATCACCTCTAAATGTCGCCTATGCAAATAATCAAATTGCACATGACCAAAACCACATTGAAAATGCAAAAGTATGAGGAGTCTAGCATGTAACATGAGATTACCATAGCAAAGAATAGAAAGCTTAGTTCAAAACCATTCAGATAGTTCTTCCGTCCGTCACAAAAAAAAAAAATCAAGATAAAGATCAAAAATAGCTTTTCCCAGTATATTGAAAAAATTACGTGACCTCAATAAGGACAATTATGCCTAATATTTACTAACTGGTATTCTATAGCGCTTTCAGGAATGCAGGGGTTTGAATGCAGGTGATTCATCTCATGTCACTTCTAAATCTCAATTCTGTCCTGGCTCAAGAATTTACCTGAAGGATTAAAATTCCACTATTACAACTGACAACCAGAAAAATCAACTACCTAAAAGTCACAGCCTGAAGAACTGAAAGATCCAGATAAAGGAAGTTTTACTACACTCAAGCTCTTGATATGTGTATACATTCAAACTATTCACCTCAGAAGCTACAATATTTTGGGTTTCTCACTAAAGAAATTACAGATATAGATTGTAATATTAGTTCTACAAACACCAAAGCTGTGGCCTTTAAAGAAATTGTTACAGGTCTTTCAAGTGTCACTCTATTTACTTGCATTAGAAGCTCCCAATAACTAAGTTGTGAGTATATGTATCAACTCAGACTCTTGCTAAGCACTTTCTCACACAATCAACATTAAATTATGCTTAAATTACAAATTGTACATAAAATGACATAAAATCAGATCTAACGTTCAAAACCTTGTTTGCATTGTTCAATAAGACAAGTCAAGTTGAACAAATTTCTGGCACAGTCATTCATGGTACTAGAATACTAGTGTTGACAATAAATTTCGAATGTAGAAACAAAGGAAAGGACTCCATAAATATGGCAGTTCTGATCACATAATTACTACGCAATGGAAGAAACAAATTAAACATGCAATGATCAAGGGCACACATAGAAGTACCACATATTAGCAGCTTAAGCCAAAAGGTAACTATCTGGTCCAAGTTTCTCACTTATTCACCTTTATTTTGTTTGAAGAGACATAATTTTGATGGAACTGTCATCCCATTTCCCAAAAAGAAAAGTCACAAAAGGAGGATAACAGATAAAATACTGCCAATTGAAAACAAACATTAACAAATATGACAAAAGGAGGCTCTATAATTGCTGGCAGTCGGTATAGTCAGAGAACAGCTTCGAAACATTAGAAAGCAAGTTCTACAAAATTAACAGCATTATTTCAAGATACATAATGCTTTAAAGCGCAAATATGGTGCTTTCCATGATACAAGGCCTTTGCAATAACCTAAAAGGAAAGGACTACAAGTAGTGGACCTTCCCTTACACCTGGGAAAACTGTAAAAATTAATACATCGACATTGCCATTGCTGACTCGCTACATCTAGATATTCAATAAATATTCGCTAAGAATTATCCTGGAGCTCTCCAATAATCCGTAAACTATGGTTGTACAACAAAAAGCTCCTCAACTTGAATCTTCCTTGGTTCAGAAACTTCTCTTCAACTCAATCCACAAGTAGCTGCTGAGGCTCACCTATTGAAGGGGGAATTCATTTTGTTAATAACTTTTCAACCATTCCTTCATGCCTATATAGTGGAGATGATATTTTCATGATTCTGCTTATGTAATAAGTTATTATGATATCGAAATTCAATGAAGCAGGGACGTACCGCAAAAATATCACAATTGCTTCTCCCAAAACTTTCTAAGGTCAAACATCTCCTTCAGTAGCTCCTTGACCTGCCACTACCCCACCAAACTCCACATGAATACAGAAAGGCATCCTGAATATATCTTAACACCTACTCTGGTTTAAATTTTTAGGAACTAAATACTTAATAACTTGTAATTGAAGGAACACTCATGGAAGTGTAAATCAATAGATACATTTACATATTAGGCAACATCATGCCTAGTGGAGAACAGCATAATTATTAATCCAGTGGCTCAGCATTCAACAAGTCTCCCACAGTTACCAACGCAAATTACCATCCTGTGTGAAAATAAGATGAATCGATATATAAACATATCATTAGAGCAAAGTCCTAAAACGGTAATAGTTGAAGGCTTTTTACGATGGGTTTGTATGAGGGACAGAACGGGAAAGTTCAAGGTTGATTTTCTAAGATATCCACAAGAAGGGGAGGCCCAGAAAATCTGATATATTTCATCCATGTGCTATTTAGTTATGACAAATCAAGGCTTTCTGATGGAGATTACGCAAATTTCTGTTTCCATACAACATCTATTTTATGCAGATTTCTTTTTCCTTAATTTTTTTCGTTTATAGTAGATTAGATCAAGTTAATATTGTAGAGTTGAAGTCTAATTTCAGTTAGGAGAAGACAAGACCAATTAAGGTTAGATTAGAATAGCTCGTTAAAGCCTAATTTCCCCAAAAGTGATTATTGGATAATTCGGAGTGAATCCTAAAACCAAGTCTTAGAGTTATCCCTCTATTTATTCTTTTAAAAGTTACCAGTCCTTATCTAAAATTTAATCAGCTGGTTCTCCTTCATCTGTCCTACATCTTTAAAATTTCAACAGCCTAGTTCTCCTTTCAACAGCCTAGTTCTCCTTTCTCTGTCCTACATCATGCTTACAGAGACAGATGAAGAAGGAAGAGAGTGTATTAGAGTTTATGGTGAGGCATTATTGGTGTTTGTAATAATGGATGAATCTAAAAGTGGATCAAGAGAAGAATGAAAATTTTAAACTGTGACTACAAAGTAGGGACATAGGATTCATGGTTGGTTTGCGGCAAAAAATGCCATTGAATATTGCATTTTGCTAGCAACAAAGTTATTGAGCACCGCCTTGCCCTATAGTGTGGTTCAAGAAACTGGAATTTTGAAGGGATTAACCAATACTAACGTAAATGCTGCACACAAGAAGCAATAGGCAAATCAGTATCGATGGCTTTGCACCAACAAAAAGCACTAGATAGCTGCAAGACTTCGAATGGCATATGGCACAAAGGTAACAGTATACAAAAATTCTTTGTATTATCATCCCATGAACACCCCCCCTACACATATCCATCATGTCCCACAAATTAAGATCCAGAAAAATTTTAGGGGCCTAAACAAGCCTGTCAGTCACCAACTGCCCTTATGTGATTGGTAAATCCATCAACAAGCATTCCACCATAATCAATTTTAAATCCAAAAACCAACAATACAGACTGCAGTCCACTTATTTTTTCCAATCCAAGCATGTTCATAACAACTAAATCTCACACATAGCACCAACAAAACTCTTACTAGATTACCAAAGCTCAAGAAAATGATCTACAATTATGGGGAACAATGAGAAACCTATAGCCACATGGCAATCATTACTAGCATTGTCACCACCGAGTCAAATCTCAATATCAATCCATAATACTCATTATATAAAAACGCCCAAAGATCTAAATCAAATGTAATGCTTCAAAGCAAAGATCATGAAGCAGATGACTCTATCCAAAGGTACATGCCATACACATAGGCATACTCAAATCCTTTAACAACCACTTAAATTTTTCATTGTATCTATTTTTCTACCTTTTATTGCACTTGGCATTGCACCTGTTCATTTATTTTTTCTCAAGTGATGAGCTTGTGAACAAATTTACTATTTATTGCTGCATGTAAGTGAAAAATCATCTAATCTGCAAGTTTAACAATAGATGCTTCTTCATAGCTCACGTAACTTTACCACTATGCTAAGTAAGATACATGATGCAAGGTTAAAATATATATTCCAATAAATCTTATCGTTCTACATGAAAGGATTTAATTAGTATGTACTTTTCTCCTCACATTTTTTGCCAAAATTTTCTTTCCTTTTTGTACTAAGTTGCTTCTCTTGCACATGTTATGCACTTTGATGACACCAAAGTTGTTAATATTACAATGAACAATAATACCAGTATTTGAGTCTCAAAAACATCTGCCAAGATGTGAAGTATCTCTTAGCACTGCCTAATTTTGAGTAACCTACTTCTAACAATCATCATGCACGTATGAGACAAAATATATGCATCTTGAGGTGGAAAACAGTAGCAAAAATGCCTATGACAACCAAGTATTGTCAATGTTCTTACCACGAAGGTTAGACTTGAATCCACAATTTGTTAGATGCTTTGCAAGTGACTCTCCTAACTGTTTTTGCCAGTTTGGTGCAACTTTGGCTTCAGATATGGGCCACACTATTGCAGTCTCAGTAGTGAGATTGACACTGGCAGAAGACACTTGTGGCTGTTCATGATTATGTTAAACAAAGAACAAACAACATTCACTAAGAATCCAGAAATAAATCTGAAGCGCTAGAACAAGATATTCACAAAAAAGAAAGAAGAACATTCAGCAGTCCTTTTCTGACTCATCAGAACTAAAAGCTGGACCAGCTCAATTCGCCTAACATCTTGAAAATTAGTGAAATATGCATGAGCTTTTTCATACAACACATCCTGAAAATAAACCCTCCAAGAGAAAGACCTAACGGCACCAGAATCATATAGAATCTTTGAATAAAATGTCTCTGCACATCCGGAAACTATGATCAACTTTTCTCAGTATAAAATTCCTGCTCATAAGAACGATCATATTTCTAATTTGACTTCTAACGGTCGACCAACATAGGCAATCCAATCTTCTAGAGATAAGATCCAAGAAAGTTAAAGATCTTTTGTTAGCAGAAACCACTCAGTAAGCAACCAGACATGCTTAAAACAACATAAACTGATTTTAAACAATCCAATTCAACGATGAAAAAGAAAAATCTACCTAATTCCCTATTCCCATGTGCAAGAAAATGTGATAAACTGCATTGACATTAATACACTCCTTTAGAGTAACCAAAACAGAAAGTTAAAGAAGAAAGAACCAGATCATTTACTTGACTTTCCAGTATTCTCTTGACACTGGCAGCGCATCCCCCGCATGTCATTCCCTAAAATCATAGCCAGGAAAAAAAAAAATTTTTTAGAATTTCAAGGTGGTGGATGCACGTTAGACACTTAATAGTTACATACAAATAAGAACAAAAGGCGGCAAGCAGGTAGGCTCAGAAATTCAGAATTTTGATACAATAGCAGAGGAAGAACATACGCCGACGTCGAGTATGATGACATCGTGAGATAGAACTGACAAGTCATCCGCCCCTCCGGAGACCAAATTGGACTTGGCGCCTCCACCGTCAGAAGATCCATCACCGCCACCACCCCCTCCACCGCCGCCAGGTCCAAAGCCACTGTCATTTCCACCACCAAGCGACGCTGCCGCTGGAGATGCGGAGAAGCACTGCAAACGTCGGCCGAGCAATGGCGTCGCGGCGGACAAGCCTCTCAGAGAGGAAAAATCAGAAGAGGAGGAGGAGGAGGAAGAGGGAAGGTGTAGTTTAGGGTAGAGAGAGGCAATGAGGCGGCAAGAGTGGTGTGGTCGGGAGGCGAAGTGGCGGTTAAGAGCTTTGGAAATGGTTAGCATTGTAAGTGTTGTGGCTGCTGCCGGGACTGAGGATTCCATAATTTTTCCTCTCTTTTTCTATCCTATTCTGCTGTTTCTGCATCCAAACGCAAACTTACATGTTTTGGTCTCCGAAGATGGGTTAGATGGTTGGTTGGCTGGCATTTATTGCTAGAGTGTACTAAACATAAAAATGTGAAAAAAGTTTATAAGTGATAAGGAAATACCTAATTTTAGTTATTTGGACAATAATTAATCAAAGTCTAATTTTTATAAAAGGACTCTACACTTTATTAATATTAAAAATTTAATATGATATCAGAACAAGTTTTGTTTGGATTATTAATTTTTCGGTTGTTCGTTCGGATGTCAGGTCCCAAATGATCGATGCTCTATTATCGTATATTTCAAGAATAACCTGGATGTCAGGTCACAAGCTACACTGACGAAGAGTGTTAGAGTGTCCTGTATTGACTAAACATAAAAATGTTAAAAAAATTTATAAATGATAAGTGTCAACTATCTAAACAACTAGTTCTGATTATTTAAACAATAATTAACCGAAGCTCAATTTTTATAAGTGATTCTACACTTTATCAATATTAAAAATTCAATATTTATGTGATGCTTTAATTGAAATACCCAACAAAATTCAAACCAAGTAACGAGGCCGTAAGGATTGGATTGGGTCCCCAATACAAATAAAAGTTCAAAATGTCACATCATTACACTTCTGTACATGTACGTTTCCCATTAATCCTGAGAAACAATGAGTAAAAGCAAGTTATTATATTTCAGTACCCTCAAGTAACGAAAATCGCATTTGTCTCATAAAAGAAAATTCTGAAGTTAATAGCATCTGCCGACAATTTCACAAACTCATCCTTAATATGTTCTCAGTATTTATCATATCCTTCGAATATTGAATATTTTTTGAATAAATTTAATTACCATTTGTTTTCATTTTTATTTTTATTTTTATTTTTATTTTCAAATTCAGTAAAAAATCTATTTGTTTGAGTTTTAGTTTATGTTTTTTGTTTGGTTTTTCTGATTTTCAAAAATCATGAAAACTATAAAAGTAGTTTTGTTTTCAGCTTTTGTTTTTTTTCATAATTTGAATTATTATCATTTAAATATATATTATATAATTATTAATAAAATTATGAATAATTTAATTCAAGATTATATATTTAATAAATTAAAATAATTATTAATAAAATTATGAATAATTTTATTTTATTTAAGTTTTATAATTAATTTATATGTAATTAAATTTTAATAATTATTAATTAGTATAATTAAATTTAAAATATATAAATATTCAAATAAATTTTGATTTAATAATTAAAATATATTTCAAATAAATATTAATTTATAAATAAAATGTTAATTTATAAATTATTTATTTTATTAAAATAACATAATTTTATTAATAATTTGTTAATAAATATTATAAAATATTAAATAAATTTATTTAATTAAAAATAATTTATCTTTAATTTTATTTAAAATGTAATTATTATCATGATAAAATACATCTACACTAACATTAATAACCAAATAGGTTTTTGTTTTTAAGAAAAACAAAAACTAAAGACTACAACAGAAAAACAGAAATAGAATCAAACGACCTCTTACTAAACATTGACATTTTTACCAAAATACTAAAACCTGTAGTCGTTAACATACTCATGTGGATGAGAGGAAAAAATGTCATCTCCTTCAAACTATTATATTTTCTAATTTTGTACCAATTCAATATTGGGATAGAGTTATATTAACTGTAGTTATTTAATAAATCATCTTCCATCCAAAGTCATTAATTTTATATTCTTTTAACCTTGCTTTCTATTACATATACTTGTATTCTCCTTCTAAATTTCATTCCATTAAACTTGTTTATTTACATAACATATATCTTCAAAATAAATCCTTTTAATCATAAACTTTAACAAAAAGCCACCAGGTTTATATTTGTTGGATCCTTTCTTAAGCAATAATGTAACATCCCATCTCCCATAGGATAGGTTTATTGGTGATTGGGACGGGTTAGAGGTATTAAATTCTATTTTGGCATGAACATACAGCATATAGCCTCTATGATTGATGATTGGTTGCACATGCACATAGTATATATGCATTCATGATATTTCCCGGCTTAGGTTTCAAATTGAGATCTTTTGTGAAATTTATGGGATAATTGTATTTGAAAAATTATTTGGGGTGCGCCATAAATTGTTTTACATTTTTAGGGATTTATGAGAATTTTTCTGGAATTTTTCGGGGTTCTTTCTTGGATCGGAGAATTTCCAACGGGCTAGCTGAGTGGGCTTTTCTGTACTGAAAAGGGGTTGCCTAATGACATGAGATTAGTGAATAAATAATTGTGGGAATTATGTTAGAGCCATGATTAGTGAGATTAATGTGAGTTTGTGATTAAAATAAGTTAATTTAACTTAGATATTTTTCTTTGTCTTTTCTCATTTATCAAAGCCAAGTGGCTCTTCCTTTAAGACTTTTGTCTTTTTATACTCATCACTTACGGCTTCTCCTTGGCCAAGTAATACATAAAGTCATTTGGAAAGGTTAATTAAGCTCCTTCATTCGAAAGTTGCATCTTTGGTGTGCTTCATCTTCTCCTCCTTCGACTACTTCTTTCCCCTCCCATATAAATTCCTCTTGTTATTTGCTTGCTTCTCCACTAGTCACAGCCAAGACCAAGCTTAAACTTTGAATTGATAATGCTCTTTGGGATGCTTGTCATAACCGTGGATGGGGTTTGAAACAAAAGAAGTTGGTGTGAACTTAGAGCTTGGAGGAAAGTAGAGCTTGTAACTTATTTAAGGTAAGAGTTGTATTTGTTGTTATCCTTTTGGTAGTTAGAAGCATTTATAGGCATCCTTTGAGCATTTATTTGATTATGGAAGTGGTAGGTTTGAATGGGTTTAATGTATGCTTGTGTGAGGGAATTGGTTATGGTAGTTAAAACATGTGATAAGAGTGTTATCAATGATATTTGTGATGAGTAATGAATGAAAAAAAAAAGGTATGGAAGTGTGTAAGTATGTGCTGCCAATTGTTGTATCATTAGAGAAGTATATGTTGTGATGAATTGTGGTTGAATTAGAGGTAAAAATGGATGCTTAGTGATGTGTTATTGATGTTAGAAGTGATAGGAAATAGGTAGTAGTTGAAAAGCTGGAAAATGCATTTTGACCTATTATAATGTTTTGATCATAACTAATTGTGTAGGTGTGCAAATGAGGTAAGGTTTGTGCCCAATGAAACTTTGGGATGTTGGGTTCAATTTAGTGTGAAATAGGTGTTGTTGAATTGTAATGTTAGAGGGTCGAAATTTTGCATGGGAAGTTACTGTTTTATTGCCTATGAACAGTAACTGAAACCTTAACCTATGAGCTTTGCTGATTTTTATAAATTAATTGATATGGAATTTAGGAAAATGGTCTTCATGAAAGTTGTAGAATATTGAGTTAGCTTTCCATTGCCACTAATTTTGCAATTTTTCGATATGGATAGTAGGAGTTATGGACTGATAACTATGGACTATTTTTATGCATGAGTGAAACCTAGCTGGATTAGCAGATTTGGTGTACATTCTGTTTTGGAGTAATTTTAGTGATTTTTGTGGACTGAACTGGTTTTAGGGATGTACTGAAGAGTTCTAGATGATACATTGATCTTGGAAATGATATATGGCTTATAATTTTTTGGAAATCAGATGTGGGAGATATGGAATTTCAAAGGCTGAACCTACATTGTGATGTTATGTGCTGATTAGGTCAGAAACTTGCATAACATATTTGAAACTGTTAGAAACTGAATTGGAGTTTGGTTATTTCAGGAAGAATTGAAGTTTGAAGATTTATCTTTTCAGGGATGTAAAGTTCTGATTTTTCTGACTTGTGTACAGGGAGTTATGCTTGTTATAAGTTTACTGCTCAAAGTGAATGGTTTCAGGGACAGCAACATTGAGGGAATTAATTGACTTGTTTAGCAATGGATTTTGATTTTGGGTTGTTCATGAAAGTTGTAGATGACATTGTGAACTTATTGGGAATATTTATGTGGTAATTTTTAGCTGAAGAATCAGTGAGTCCTTGAATTTGCAAAGTACTATCCTGTGTTGGTAGATTTTGAGTAGGTCAGTAGCTTTGATGGGATATTTGACACCCTTAGGGTTGGAATTGATTTTTTTGGTCTTCTTAAGAATTGTAGAGCTTTTCATGACCTTTCCAACAAGCTATTGTTTGTAGTTTTCCGATTTGTGTGTTAAGAATTATGGTTGTTGGAAATTCAGATTGACAATAAGAAAGAAAGGGGAAAGAAGAGAGGTAGAATTTTAATGGCATTAAGTGACCTACTTGCTTCTTTTGTCAATTTCTTTTCCGTCCGACGTCCGATTGACCTGATTCTTGAGGCATCAGCTTCATAGAATATTGAATTTCATTTTGTGAGAAATTGGGAATTTTTAGATGGAAAATTGACGTGGCCCCGGGTAATTGTCCGGTGATTACTGTTTTAGCATTTTTGGGCCGATTGAAGTCCAAATTGGGTGCCGTCAGTGGCTATAGCTTTCTAATTTGTAGATGGAATTTTTATGATGGGAAAATTTTGGATTAGAGCTGGGAATGCCATAAACATGCATTATACACGTTTTAATTATTCCATGTGCATTGTTTGGTTATTCTAACTATACAGTTGGTAATGCTTACCTATTTTAATTGCTATAGAGGCTCAGTTGGACCGTAGATCCACGGACGTGGCAGAGACTTCCCGGCATTAGCTCGGAAGTTATTAGGTGAGTAACCTAGTTGGTTTCTCAATCTTGATGTGTTTAATATTACGCGTTGATGACATGTGGAGATAATGGTTGGGTATATGTGTGTTTGATTTTGATTGATTTCGGACCATAGGTGTCTGAAATACTTGGTATGAGATATCGAAGTGCTACAGGTGTGATCTTCATGTGATTACTTGGAAATGACTTGTATGAATACGTGGAATGGGAATTAGTTATGATATTGGTTTTGTATTAATTGGACATATGCATTTCATGCATAATTGCATGATCGGTAATTGACAGTTGTGACCAGAGCAGCCAACGAGAGCTTAAAGCTCAACGTGATTGGGCCTTGAGCCCATAGTGATTCAGAGCCTACGGCTCACCGTTTAATGCGCCCTTAATGGGACAGCTTTTAGCGCCGATCACAACAACGTAATAAATTGGAAAAGAGTCACATACGCATTTCATGTGCATTTGAATTGGTTTCTTGACTGATATAATAATCATGTGGTACTTCTGAATGTGTTTAGTAAAATAACTATATGTATATGTGATATACTATGTATATGCATGAATTGGGTGAACCATCGATGATGGTTCCTCACTGAGTTCGCAAACTCACCCAAAATTGCAAATTATTTTTCAGGACCGAGAGAGTAGACTTATAGCTCCAGAAGGACTTTTCCTGCCGTGTAGATTGAGTGGGCAAGAGAAGTCATGGCACACAGGTCGGTCAGCTGGCATTTTTTTGAGGGATGACCTAGCTAGCTTTCTGTTTGATTTTCTTTTGGACTAATGTACAGAAAATTGTATAAATTTACTGCTTTGAGGTTATGAAATGATAAATTTATGGTTTAAAAAATTAGTGGATTTCATATTAATGCTTTATGATACTTGGATGCCATGTGGAGTGTTAGTTTGTTCGTAGCGCATCCTTATCGTCGGGTGTGTATCGGAATGACCTACGGGCGTCCCGGTACATATCCTATGGTAAGGGGGTGCTACAAATAAGGACACAAATTCTATTGTCCCATTAGGAAAAACTTTTGTCTCTTGTAGAGGAAAACATCAAAAGAAAAGTTTCAATGAGATCCGACTATTTCTCTACCAAGTTTTAATCAAATGAAAACACCACAAAATGTTGGAGAAACTAACACACAATAAAATTTATCTCATCACATCAAATCATAATATGAACAATTTCAATCTATTAACTTGAGATGATAATTTAAAGATAAGAAATAGAACATGAACAACCTATTTTAGTATATTCCACAATACAAAAACATTTTGCTCCTCAGACTTAGAAATTAGTGCAATCTGAGATTAGTCCACCAAGGGAAGGACCAAATGTTCAAAATGATGTAGATGTTCCCATTATTGTTTAAAAGGGGTAAAAACATGTACTTAATATCGATAGTTGTGAATAAAATATTTGACATTATGACAATGTGGAATTTCCATGAGATATTGAAGAAGTTTTTAAGGATCCAAATTGGAAAATTACTATTATGAAGGCGATGAAGGCACTAATTACAAACAATACTTAGGATACTATTGAGTTACCTAAAGATAAGAAAATGGTGGGTGGCAAATGGGTTTTACTATTAAAGAAAGTCATATGGGAGTATTGACAAGTATAAGGCCATATTGTGGTGTAAGGATTTACTAAAACCCATATGACATATTATGAAGGTACTTTTTCCTTTGTAGAAAAATTAAATTCTATATAGATGTTACTATCTGTTATTGTTAATTTGGATTAGAAAGTTTTAATTAAACATCAAGAATGCTTACCTCAATGATGAATTGGAAAAGGAGATTCATATGAACTTTTGTTTTTGGTGGAGAAAAAGGGTTTTAAAACGTGTGATATTTGATTCTCTTTATGAACTAAAGCAGTTCCTTAGGGCTTGGTTTTAAAAAATTAGCTTTATTTTAATTTAATTTACATATATGCAAGGATATAAAGATCATACTTTATTCACTAAACATGAAATTTGTAGGAGGCAACCTATATTAATTATGTATGTATATGATCTCATGATCATATGTAACACATCATGACCATAGTGCTTATGCCCGAACATCCATAGATTATCCGAGAATTTACCCTATAGGAATGGTATGTTAGAGCAATCACATTCACTTATTAAGGCATCATACATAACACAAGTATTTAAGAAGATCAAAACTTCCCATTTTATTCATAAACATGAACATACATTGTAGCATTACAGTACATAATCTATATATATACATTGCCAACAACATCTAAGAGTTTGCTACTCTTTGTCAGATGTTCTACATAAAGTGGGATGTTAAACCAAAATATCCTATTTAGACTCTTTAGTGTCAGTTGACAGACCTTTGAGTCATTTTTGCTCCAAAATACAAGTACTAGATTTCTACTCGATTTATTTAGGAGTTAGAATTCCTTTGAACTTGAAAAAAAAACATTGCAATTTTGATGAGTTTGTGAACTTAGTGAGTGAACAACCATTGATATGCTCACTTATATCAGCACTCAATAACACATATATAGTCTAGTTTACAAAATATGTCATATAAATGAATAATTTACATCACATCGCATACTTCATTGATTTTAACCATTCAATATTTCATCTTAGTTCAATGGGCATATTAATTCAATTAGTCAATATGGTATATCCATTCAATCATTTAATAAATAAGGATGCATATGCAAATGCACATGTGGCTCCACTTCATTTTTACTTTATTATGATCGGGTGCCTATTTAACTGTCTCGTATCTGTTGAAGATATTAGACTCATTTTATACACTGTCCCATACCTATTATGAATACTAGGATCATTGATAATTGAGTTTGTAGCTCTTTGTAAACATTTCTGAGCTTTAAGTTCTTTTTCACTTGGGTCACTCGGGTCACAACTCCTTTATCTAGTCATGCAATTCAATGTAATAAGATGAAACAATTCACATATGATGCATTCATTATTTCACATTTGATATATTCTAGTCATATATCACATTCTTCGGATCTAAGTTCAACATTCAATATTCACTTGAGAACACATATTTCCATATTCACATACATTTACAAAAACACTTTCAATACATTCCCGAATATCAATCTCCTCGGACAATTGATGGTCTAGAATTATCACAATCACACGAGTAGCAATTCAATAACTAAATTTTAAATAAAGCAACTAGATTATGGTAAGAGAACATCTAGGTTAACTCACATGATGCTCCAGAATAGCTATTGCCTTGAAAAAATGTCTAAATGCGATCAGTCAATTTGTGCTTCTATATCATGTAATACACACATATGTATACATTACTAACTTGTTTAATCAAATGGATACTCAATCATGCACACGTAGATGTGTCATGTTTAATGTCTGCTAAATTGACTATCTCAGGTATGTAACCTTATTCACAAATCTAGTTCATTCATTTGTCATATCTTGTACATAACTTATTGGTGATTAGATTGATGCCTTAAGAAATCTCAATTACTCTAAATTCATTCAACCATACATTTATTCATCCCTTCCTAACATTCCATCCTCACACAACTTCCTAATTCTCATTTAGTCATGCCTAATTCATGACTTATGTTCCTTGCATCACATTTGCATTCATAAGAACACCTTCATTTCTTTAACAACTCATACTTCTCAAATTCATTGACATTGATATCAATCAATCCATTCCTTAATTCTAACATCAATTTTCAAGTTAAACTTATCAAACCCTTAATCAATCAATCAAACAAGCATCTAAGTTCATTTCAAACCTTAATCAAATCCAAATACACCAAAGTAAGTAACTTATCCTTAGTTGGTCCAACAATCACACAAAACAGGGTTTTTCACTTCCCAAGCATTTCCCACGATTGTGGGTACCTTTCCACGATCATGGAAAGACAAAACAGAAGCTTTTCTTCTCTAAGGCATTTCCCACAATCGTGGGAAGGAGCTCATGCTGCTTCCACGATTGTGGAATGGGTGAACAGGCGGTTCACCATCCCTTTCCTTATATCTTTTTCCAAATTTTAACACCATCATACTAATCCATCAATTTTACCTTAAAGATACTTCAAATCCTCATCAATTCATCCTTAAATCCAATTCAAAATCATTCAATTGATAACTCATAAATCATAGTCTTTCATGCATCATAATTAAAATAGAACCATGATTCACCTTCATACAAATAACCCTAACTTGTCAATTTCAGGAACACTCCTAATACAGTCATTTTTCTGCATAGTTACATCATCATTTACACTTCAAATCTCAACCTAAGCCATCTATATAATCCACTATTTTCAAGCATAAAAAACAAAATAGAAACCATACAAACCATACATTCCTCCATCAAATTCCATCATAAGTTCAAAATTAACCCTACATATCACTCATCTTAATTTAATCATCATGAATGTTTCTATTTTAACATGCCATAGAGATAAAAAAAAATGACTTACTTGATTAGCCCTAATTCCACCTTGATCTTCAAGTTAACTTAATCTTCCAACAAGCATGGACACTCCAAGAACAAGATGGAAATAGAAAGGGGTTTCAATCCCAAAATGAAGGCTGCAGAAATTTTGGAGTAGAAAAGTGTAGAACTTTGGGAAAATTTCAAAGTGTGAGGGTGTAGCGCCCCCTTACCGTAGGGTATGCACCGAGACGCCCGTAGGTCATTCCGATACATAACCCACGATGAGGGTGCACTACGATTCGATCATTTCTATATTCCACATGGCATCGATATAATTAAACCATAATATCAAACTCGCTAAATTTTAAAACCCAAGAATTTCATTGCATAACCTTAAAACATAATTTACAAGTCTATCAGTTTCCATAAATTATACAGATACTTCCAAAAAGGAACTGAGACAAAATCCTAAACTAGGTCATCCCCAAAATCAACCCCAGCTGACCGACCTGTGAGCCATACTTCTCGAGCCAACGTGCTCACACAGCGGAAAAGTCGAACCCTGGAGTTATGAGTCTACAATCGCTGTCCTGAAAAATAATCGCAATGTTGGGTGAGTTTGCGAACTCAGCGAGAAACCATCATCGATGGTTCACCCAACTCATGCATATACACACATTTGAACATTATATCATATATTATCACAACCAGAGAATCACATGCATTCAATTTCACATTTATAAGGCGATTCGCCTTTCATACAATTCACATTTGAACATTCATATATGCGATGTACATATGACTCTTTCATTTTATTTCGTTGTTGTGACCGTGCGCTTGAACTTATTAACGTTGAGCCAGTGGCTCTGAATTTCATTGAGTTTGAAGCCCTAATACATTGAGCCTGAGGCTCTAAAATCGTTGGGCTCGAGGCTCTGATGCGTTGAGCTTGAAGCTCTGAAAATACGGTGGCTGCACCGGTCATAACCGTCTTTATCTGATCATACTTTTATGCATGTATGCATATGTTCAATTCACAATACTTGTGTCACAGTCTATCACACTGATTGGGCCCAAGTTTAATATATAATTAGCTACACTTTCATGGTTGTTAATGCACTTTTTGACTCTTAATTCATGATTTTTGTGTTTAAATTAGTCTCTTACGGTGAGCTTATGCTAGTAAAATTGTACAAACTGACATTAATTGCATTATAATTTTTCTAAGAACAATTGATACTGCAAATTGTTATTTTATATTGTAGGAGAAAAGGAGTCAAAAAGGATCTGAAGTGTTGGGCTCGGGCTCCGGATCCTCGATTCCCGAGGCGGCCCCTCGGGTTGCGCCGGCGACGGGCGCCCAAATACCGTCAGACCCGATCCCAACATTTACACATATATCCATTCGATTCACATATACATATACTCAGATAATTCCCACATAAAACTTACACATGCATCTAAACATGAATTAACTCATGCCATTACAATCCGCAGAAATGTCTCAAGTATTCAAAATTATCCAAAATACAAAATAAGTTTCAACCCAAAAATACATGAAAATGCTCTATGATAATATGCTCGGAGGGCCAACCAAAATACGAACTTAATACAAAACTCCTAACTAGCTCGAAGTTTCCGATGCCTCGCAAGTTCAAAGATCGTCCTGCTCTGCACCTGAGGAGGGAAAAAATAATGGGTTGAGCTACACAGCTCAGTGGCTAATATAATTATAGCCATTGGCAACTAACACAAATCCCAACATATGAATGTATATATATTATATCTATACAGACATCAAGTCAATCATTCACATGCTACTCGAACAATTTACGTATTCAATATAATTAATTCAATTCATAAATATGTCACAAAGTATGCTTCACCATGAACAATTCACATATGCAATGCACATCACAATGGCTCGAGGGTTCCATGGAAACAAAAGGGAGAAACCGAAGTTTACACCCTGAACAAAATGAGTCCATTCGGAGCCCATATGCCACAAGCGGGCAGCCGGGAGAAGGCTCTTGTCTATGTGCACATGACGAACGAAATGGTTCCACTCTCGCCCAAACAAAAGCACATAATCATGCTCATAATCATTTCATCATATGATATTCTTTCATATCTTGCATTTAGTCAAAATGCCATGACCGAAGTCGAGGCATAACATGAGCAGAATCAAAATGTAATGCTATCAATTCTTATGATTCTTTCAAAATATATGAACTCAAAATCATTCAATTCATCACATTTAAACATGCATAGCATATAACATATATTCATACATAGGCAAGAAATTGCCTAGTCACACAATAACTATAAGTATATTACCCACCTAAGATCGCTCGAGTAGTCGACTCACTGGTGTCCTTCCTCTTGCGATGAAATCGGGTCAGCTTGGTCTCCTAAAACAACCAAGTTTCCATCCAATCAATTTCCATAGTAAATAATCAAAGCTTGAAAATCCAAAATAAAGCATTAAAAGTCTACATTCGTCTTCCTCCTAAAATTTCAACCCTCATGCACTAATTCAACTTCCTTTTCATACAACTTCAGAGTCCTTGATCTCTAGTTCACAACGAATCCAAAATCACCTCAATTGGGCATCCTTACCAAAAGATATGCTAAAAAAAATATCAAAATTTCTCTTTCGAAAATAGGGGCTCGCCGTGACGTCTGAGCGCTCGCCGCGGCGAACGAATCATGCTCGCTGCGGCGTGCACACGCCGCGACGTCTGCTCCTCGCGGCGAACCAAATGTCGCACGTCGCGACGTGCGTCGCGACGTCTCCCTTCGCACGTCGCGACGTCCACGATGATTTCACACGTCGCGGCGAATAAAATATTTACACTTCGCGACGTGGTCTCCTTCCTCGCACGCCGCGGCGTGTTCATACACACGTCGCGACGTCTGGGTCGAGAGACCAACCCTGAACTCCAATTTTCTAGCTTTTCTCACTTCAATCCTTTCCCAAACACAAATGCAACACACATAAGTCTTAGATCAGGTCCTATACTACAGTTCTAACTCATGAGCAACACAAAATCAGTCACAAACACAACAACCCACAAAATCTAACCATTTCTACCCTAAAACCCTAAAACCTTCGATTCGCCACATTTCAAGTTATCATAGGGTTTAATCCAACCGAAAACAAAAAGAAACGAAACTAACTTACCCGGAATGAGCTTCAAATCCATCGGAAATCACAAAAATCACAACTCTCTTTTCCTCCCTTCTTCCTCTCCACCGTCGGCCTCTTCCTCTTCTTTTCTTCTTTCCTCTTCTTTCTTCTCTTCTTTTCTTTCTTCTATTTCCTTCTAATGACCTACTTAAGTTAAAGGAAACATATAGACCATTATACCCCTTCTTGCAAAGCTTAAATTTGTCTAACTCAAGCAGTATTCCCAAAATGCCCTCAAACATTTCATTTCCTTTAATTCCCATTTAAACCACATCATAACGAATTAAGCTCAAATAAACCGAATTTATCCACTAATACTCCCAATTTAATCAAACTAAGGCATAAAACCAAAATTATCACAATTCATGTTTAATATCATCATGAAAAAAAATTTGGGGTCTAACATTTTTCCCCCTCTTAAAAGAAATTTCGTCATCGAAATTTACCTGAATCATCGAAGAGGTGCGGATACTTCTCCCGCATGGCTTCCAATGGCTCCCATGTAGCCTCCTCTACCGAATGGTTCATCCACAGGACCTTGACTAACTGAACCGTCTTGTTCCTGAGAACCTTGTCCTTGGTATCCAAAATCTGCACTGAAAGCTCCTCATAGCTCAAATCATCCCTCAGCTGAACCTCACTAGTCTGAATGATGTGAGAAGGATCCGATCTATATCTCCTCAACATAGACACATGAAAAACATCATGAATCTGCGATAACTCCGGAGGTAACGCTAATCAGAGGCGAGTGGTCCAATCCTCTCAAGGATCTCATAAGGACCCACATACCCGGACTCAACTTCCCTTTCTTGCCGAATCTCAATACTCCTTTCCAAGGAGATGTCTTAAGGAACACTTTCTCACCGACTTCATACTCCATCTCCTTTCGGTGAGCATCAACATAACTCTTCATCCTATCATGTGCTGCCTTAAGTCGCTGCTTAACCAAATTGATTTTCTCAACTGTCATCTGAATCAATTCTGGTCCCACCAATTGCCTATCTCCTTCTTCATCCCAACAGATCGGAGTCCTACACCTCTGCCCATACAAAGCCTCATACGGAGCCATCTGAATGCTCGAATGGTACGAATTGTTATAAGCAAATTCGACCAACGGCAAATGCTCATCCTATGCTCCTCTGAAATCCATCACACAAGCCCGAAGCATCCCCTCAAGTGTCCGAATGGTCCTCTCAGATTGATCATCCGTCTGAGGGTGAAAAGCCGTATTAAAATTCAGCTTCGTCCCCAAAGTTTCTTGCAAACTACCCCAAAATCTCGAAGTAAACCGAGGGTCTCTGTCCGACACAATGGAATCCGGAATCCCATGCAATCTCACTATCTCATCGATATACTTCTTTGCTAGCACATGCAAAGAATCAGTCTGTCTAATCGCTAAGAAGTGAGCTGACTTAGTCAACCGATCCACAATCACCCAAATGGCATCATGCCTCCTGCTGGTCCTAGGCAAACCCATCAGAAAATCCATCGTCACCCTTTGCCACTTCCACTCCGGAATAGGCAACGACCTCAACATGCCCGAAGGTGCCTGGTGTTCAGTCTTGACTTGTTGACACACTAGATACTTACTGACAAACTCTGCTATATCCCTCTTCATGCCTCTCCACCAAAAATGCTCTCTCAAATCCCGATACATCCTGGTGCTACCTGGATGCATGGCGTAAGGCGCATTATGTGCCTCATCCATAATCTCGGCCTTAACTTCCTGCACATCAGGAATACACAACCTGTTTCCCACTATCATCAGTCTATCATCCTGCACATCTATCTCAGAAACCTTACCCTTCTGAATTTCATCTCTGAGCTTGCTCAAATCCGCATCTTGAGCCTGCAATTCCCTAACCTTTTCCCTAAGGATCGGCCTCACTCGAAAGTTAGCTAGAAGGCACTCCGGCTCCTCCTGCTTCAAGCTTATCTTAAGCTTGGCCATCTCTTCCAATAAAGGAAGATAAACTGATCACACATGAGCAATTGATGACTTCCTGCTCAAAGCATCCGCCACAACATTGGCCTTGCCCGGATGATACTCAATCAACAGATCATAATCTTTGAGTAACTCCAACCACCTCCTCTGCCTCAAATTCAATTCCTTCTGACTCAGCAAATACTTCAGACTCTTATGATTAGTGAAGATCCGAGTCTCAACTCCATACAAATAATGCCTCCAAATCTTCAAGGCAAAGATCACTGCTGCTAACTCCAAATCATGCGTTGGATAATTCAGCTCATAAGGCTTCAACTGCCTCGAAGCATAAGCAATCACCCGATCTCCCTGCATCAAAACACATCCAAGACCCTTCCTCGAAGCATCGCTATACACCGAATAACCTTCATATCCCAAAGGTAAAACCAAGATCGGAGCACTCGTCAATCTGAGCTTGAGCTCCTCGAAGCTCCTCTGACACTCATCACTCCAAACAAACTTCTAGTTCTTCCTCAGTAACTTCGTCATCGGAGCGGCTATCATGGAGAATCCCTCCACGAATCTCCGGTAATAGCCTGCCAAACCCAGAAAACTCCTCACCTCTGCCACATTCTTTGGTGCTTCCCAACTCACCACAAATTCTATCTTCTTTGGATCCACATGAACTCCTTGCTCTGAGATCACATGTCTAAGAAATGACACCTCCCTCAGCCAAAATTCGCATTTCTCGAATTTGGCATACAACTCATTGCTCCTCAAAGTCTCCAAAGAAATCCTCAAAAGTTCCTCATGCTCCCGATCACTCTTGGAATACACCAAGATATCATCAATGAAGACAATGATAAATTGGTCCAAGAATGGCTTAAATACCCGATTCATCAAATCCATAAACGCTGCAGGAGCATTCGTCAATCCGAAGGGCATAACCAAAAACTCAAAGTGCCCATATCGAGTCCTGAAAGCAGACTTCGGCACATCTGACTCCTTAATCCTCAACTGGTGATAACCCGACCTCAAATCTATCTTCGAGAAGACTTTCGCCCCTTGCAATTGATCAAAAAAATCATCAATGCGAGGAAGCGGATACTTGTTCTTCATAGTAACCTGATTCAGCTTCCTGTAGTCCACACACATCCTTAGCGATCCATCTTTCTTCTTTATAAAAAGAACCGGAGCTCCCCAAGGCGAAGAGCTCGGTCGAATATACCCTTTCTCTAATAACTCCTCCAACTGCTCCTTAAGCTCTTTCAATTCCGCCAGAGCCATCCGATAAGGCGGAATCGAAATCGGTGCCGTACCTGACAAAAGCTCGATCGGAAAGTCAATCTCCCGAGCTGGCGGTAGTCCTGGCAATTCCTCGGGAAAGACATCTGAGAAATCCCTGACTACTGAGATATCCTCTAACTTCCCTCTGTCTACTCTGGTGTCGACCGCATAGGCCAAAACGCCTCACAACCCTTCCTCATCATCCTTTCTGCTGTCAATGCTGAAACAATTCTGGGCGGACTCGCTTTCCTGTCCCCAGTAAACACTACTCTTCTGCCAATTAAATCAAACTCTACTGTCTTCTACTTACAATCCAGTCGGGCATTGTACTTTTCCAACGTATCCATACCCAGTATCACATCTAATCCTCGCATCTTCAGTGGCATCAGATCTACCACTAGAAGTCCTCCTCCAATACTAAGCTCACATCCTCTAAACACCTGAGGAGGGAAGAAATAATGGGTTGAGCTACACAGCTCAGTGGCTAATATAATTATAGCCATTGGCAACTAGCACAAATCCCAGCATATGAATGTATATATATTATATCTATACAGACATCAAGTCAATCATTCACATGCTACTCGAACAATTTATGTATTCAATATAATTAATTCAATTCATAAATATGTCACAAAGTATGCTTCACCATGAACAATTCACATATGCAATGCATATCACAATGGCTCGAGGGTTCCATGGAAACAAAAAGGAGAAACCGAAGTTTACACCCTGAATGAAATGAATCCATTCGGAGCTCATATGCCACAAGCGGGTAGCCGGGAGAAGGCTCTTGTCTACGTGCACGTGACGAACGAAATGGTTTCACTCTCGCTCAAACAAAAGCACATAATCATGCTCATAATCATTTCATCATATGATATTCTTTCATATCTTGCATTTAGTCAAAATGCCATGACCGAAGTCGAGGCATAACATGAGCAGAATCAAAATGTAATGCTATCAATTCTTATGATTCTTTCAAAATATATGAACTCAAAATCATTCAATTCATCACATTTAAACATGCATAGCATATAACATATATTCATACATAGGCAAGAAATTGCCTAGTCTCACAATAACTATAAGTATATTACCCACCTAAGATCGCCGAGTAGTCGACTCATCGGTGTCCTTCCTCTGCGATGAAATCGGTCACTTGGTCTCCTAAAACAACCAAGTTTCCATCCAATCAATTTCCATATTAAATAATCAAAGCTTGAAAATCCAAAATAAAGCATTAAAAGTCTACATTCGCCTTCCTCCTAAAATTTCGAACCCTTACAAAGCTAATTCCGAACTTCCTTTTCATACAACTTGTAGTCCTTGATCTCTAGTTCACAACGAATCCAAAATCACCTCAATTGGGCATCCTTACCAAAAGATATGCCAAAACAATCAAAATTTCTCTTCGGAACAGGGCTCGCCATGACGTCGAAGGCCGCCATGGGCACACGCCACGCCACGACGCTCGCTCCTGCGCCGAACCAAATGTCGCACGTCGCGACGTCTCCCTTTGCACGTCGCGACGTCCACGATGATTTCACACGTCGCGACGAATAAAATATTTACACGTCGTGACGTGGCCTCCTTCCTCGCACGCTGCGGCGTGTTCATACACACATCGCGATGTCTGGGTCGAGAGACCGACCCCAAACTCCAATTTTCCAGCTTTTCTCACTTCAATCCTTTCCCAAACATAAATGCAACACACATAAGTCTTAGATCAGGTCCTATACTACAATTCTAACTCATGAGCAACACAAAATCAGTCACAAACACAACAACCCACAAAATCTAACCATTTCTACCCTAAAACCCTAAAACCTTCGATTCGCCACATTTCAAGTTATCATAGGGTTTAATCCAACCGAAAACAAGAAGAAACGAAACTAACTTACCCGGAATAAGCTTCAAATCCGTCGGAAATCACAAAAATCACAACTCTCTTTTCCTCCCTTCTTCCTCTCCACCGTCGGCTTCTTCCTCTTCTTTTCTTCTTTCCTCTTCTTTCTTCTCTTCTTTTCTTTCTTCTATTTCCTTCTAATGACCTACTTAAGTTAAAGGAAACATATAGACCATTATACCCCTTCTTGCAAAGCTTAAATCTGTCTAACTCAAGCAGTATTCCCAAAATGCCCTCAAACATTTCATTTCCTTTAATTCCTATTTAAACCACATCATAACGAATTAAGCTCAAATAAACCGAATTTATCCACTAATACTCCCAATTTAATCAAACTAAGGCATAAAACCAAAATTATCACAATTCATGCTTAATATCATCATGAAAATTTTTTTTGGGGTCTAACATGAAGAGTCGGCATGAAGTCCTTGAGGCACGTCGCGGCGTGAACTAATGCCGCGGCGAAATATAACTCCCACGTCGCGGCGCATCAACACACGATCGTACGTCGCGACGTCAACAATTCCCACGTCACGGCGAGCAAGCCAGATCGTACGCCGCGACGTTAACAAATCGACACATCGCGGCGAGCAAACCAGAGCACACGTCGCGGCGAATATTAATTCGCACGTCGCGACGTCTAGACGGGTATTCGGACTTTAAATGAAAAAATCACTCACTGTACTGACCCAGCCCGTGAACCATCCCTTAAATATTGCTGAATTAGGTTAGAACGAGCATCATCTTCTGGGGATCGACATACGACAGAGAGAAGGGAGACGAGCGAAGAGAGAAGAAGAGGAAGCAACATCGTCCACCACCCAGGGTTCCCTTCGGGGTTCCCTGGGGATAATTTCACATAGGTTTTGTTGCCCATTTTTACTACCGACTCCATCATGGTAGCTTGGATTCGTCACGAGTTGTGAAGGTTCCGGTTGCTATGCGTGGCTTGACATTTCTTTCCTGTTGAAGATGCAGTGATGGCTGGAGTTCACTGAGCTTTCAAGGGGAGTAGCTTAATCTATAGTTTAGCTATGATTTATAAATGCCTAGGTCTAGGGTTTGTAATTTGTAGTGAAGCTATTTGATTATAGTTAAATGTTGGACATTTAATGCGTTGTTTGGATTGGTAGTTTACATTGTCAAATTTAACTACATTGTTATGAACAGCCGAGTTGGGGTTTATTGCTTTGCAGTTAGATTTGCTTAATTAGAGTTTAATTAAGCGTTGAACAATGTAAGGTGTTGTGGGTTTGTTTATGTAGAATTCTGTGCTTAAATATATGAAGTCTCATATATGTCAACTTGTGATCTTGCCGATTCTCTTTTATCTACCTAGTTGTGTTTGATATTGAGTTGATGCTAGATTTCATTTAACCCATTACATTGGCAAATCCACCGCACACCCTAAGATGCTTTTAACAAGGTTTTAAGCAATGGAGTTCATTGATTAAAGCCTTGGACTTAAAGAATCCTTTAAGGTTCTGAGGCTCAAGAGCACTCAATGGGGTCTTGAGAAATGGAGTCGAGAGTGACAGGAGTCCATTAATCAAGATCCTGGACTTAAAAATAGTTCTTTATGGTTTACCATTCAAACTTAGTGATTTCTAATCCCACCGCACACACTAAGATGAGCTTAACGGGATCTTGAGCAATAGAGTTCATTGATCAAGATCCTGGACTTAAAGAGTCCTTTAAGGTTCTGAGGCTCAAGAGCACTCAATGGGGTCTTGAGAAATGGAGTCGAGAGTGACAAGAGTCCATTAATTAAGACCCCAGACTTAAAGTGAGTTCTTTAAGATTTACCATTCACACTTAGTTTTGAACTGTGATAGCCAAAGCTCGTTTTCAAGAGGATTTTATCACTTGTTTTAGTATTTTCTTTTTCTATTTTCAAAAATCCAAAAATACTTTTTACATGCTTTTTAGTGTAGTTAATGTTTTCAAACAAAACCCCCTTTTCCTCACTGATTTCACTTGCATTTTATGACATATAGGCTAGTTTAGGTCCATTTCTTTAGGTTCCGATTAAGTGAGACGACCCGAGGTTGCATCCTATACTGCAATCCTTGGTATAAATTATTTTTGACCGGTTTCCAAGGATCGATCGTAAGGTCGAATCGACAAAGCCGCGATCAAAATTTGATTGAGCCCAAGTTTAATATATAATTGGCTACACTTTCACACACTATGTCCAATCTCGAATTAAACCAATCAATTTCAATTTTATGCACATATAACACTTCTATATCACATTCCAAATATTTCGGACACCTGTGGTCCGAAATCAATCAAAAGCAAGCACATAGATCCATCCTTAAC
The DNA here is from genome assembly GCA_029891385.1 of Erythroxylum novogranatense. NCBI lineage: Eukaryota > Viridiplantae > Streptophyta > Magnoliopsida > Malpighiales > Erythroxylaceae > Erythroxylum > Erythroxylum novogranatense. The sequence goes on along the minus strand of CM057232.1, from coordinate 36,181,164 downwards.
TCCACATAGCATAGGTGCATAAAATGTAACACATACTGGTTGAGAAACCAACTAGGTTACTCACCTCTGAACTTCCGAGCTACTGCCGGGAAGTCTCAACTATATCGGACAATCGACGCTCCACTTGAGCCTCTATAACAATCAGAATAATCAATCATTACTAATTGCACAATTTCTAATATTCAATAATACATATGTAGTTTAATAAATATATACTGCATATGTTTATGACATTCCGATCCTATTCCCGAATCATCTCAATTCAACTCTTTCACTCTAATTCATAACAATTCCTAATACCATAATTCAATTGACTAAATTCAACTCTAAAGTCCAATTCCAAATCATAGGAATTATCTTTAAATCGAAATCAAATTCACTATTCAATCACCACCCGATTTCGAGAACCACCGAAAATAAATTTCGAATTCCTACTTTTATAAATTCACAATTCTTAGTCTCTATAATCAAAATCGATCTATCCCTAACCAATCCATTAAGAAATAACCCTCAAATTTATCAATTAAAACAAAACAAACCAATTTTAGACAATTTAGTCCCTCCATGCAAGATGAGATCACTCGCCCAAGATCGCGACGACGCTGAACTCTCCCACGGTGTGCTCGCTTCGCTCGTCATGACGCAGCGTCCTTGCTCGTCATGACGCAAGGGAGGAATTGGATCATCGCGTGCAGAATTAAATGCTCGCTATGACGCCTAACTCTTCGTTAAATCACGATGTCTAATTATTTACACGTCGCGATGTACGAGCTCTGGTTCGTCTTCTCCGATCGACCTTTCATCATTCTCTCTCTAGAAACCATTATAACACTACTCTCAACTACCCATTCTTACACAATAAATACCATACATGCCTCAAACAACAATAATAACAACATTAAACCATTAAACTTACCAAATTGAAGCTCAAATCCTTAAACCTCCGAAAATCTCCTCCAAGCTCTAAAAACTACGGCGATCACCCAAAGCCAAATGAAACCTCATCATCCTCAAGGATTAAACTAGGATTTGCACAAAAGGGAAGAAAGCAACCAACGATCAAGAAGGAAGAATGAAAGTCTCCAAAGAGAGGAAGAAGATCAACGTGCCCTAGGTTAGAGGATATCTTTCCAAATTTCAAAACCTAAAGTATATAAAGGGTGGATTTAAGCTATAGATTATAGTCCTCAATTTCATTAAATTTTCAGTCTCTAATTTCCAATGGCTCAACATTCTCGTTCCTAAAATCACAAATTCAAATTTTCCATGCTATTTGCCCAACAATTTCAGAACTGGAATCTAATCCATCAGTCTCTAAGTCATTTTTTCGGTTCGGACATGAAACTCCAAAAATTTCAAAAAAATTCTTATAAATCCTCAAAAACATATGGCACATGTTCCTACACTCCGATTTCGATTTTCAACTCTCTAAAATTCAATTTCTCTTCAATTATATATTCAAAACTTAATCTATGCAATTATCACCCAATTTCCAATTTACACAATTAAATCGGAAAATTGTCATACATGCATGTACATACATATACTCGTGCAATAATAATCATTTATCAAGAATTTATAGAGGCTAAATGCATGTGCAATTTAAATTATGCATGCACCCAATCCTAATCTATCCGAATTACCAATATGCCCCTCACATCGATAACGGGATGTTACAAATCTCCCCTCCTAATAAAAATTTCGTTCCGAAATTTCTTACCTGATTGGTCGAACAAGTGAGGATACTGCCTCCTCATGTGCTCCTCAGTCTCCCAAGTCACTTCCTCAGTGGAGTGGTTCTTCCAAAGGACTTTCACCAACGGAATCACCCTGCTCCTCAACTGTTTGACCTGCGATCCTATAATCTGTACCGGCTCCTCTACATAAATCAAATCACTGGCTATCTCAATCTCCTGAGTCGGAATCACATGAGTCGGGTCTGATCGATATCTCCGGAGCATACTCACATGAAAAATGTCGTGCAACTGCGACATCTCACTCGGTAAAGCTAATCTGTACGCTAATGGTCCAATCCTCTCGAGGATCTCATAAGGACCAATATACCGAGGACTCAACTTGCCCTTCCGGCCAAATCTGAGAACTCCTCTCCACAGAGACACCCTGAGGAACACTCTATTATCCACACTGTACTCTATCTCTCTCCGATGCTGATCCACATAGCTCTTCTGCCTATCCTGAGCCGCCTTAATGCGACTCCGAATCAGCTGTACTTTATCCACAGTGTCCTGAATCAGCTCAGGACCCTCAAGCATCCTCATACCCTCTTCATCCCAATAAAGAGGCGATCTACACTGACGTCCATACAACGCTACTTTTATAAATTCACAATTCTTAGTCTCTATAATCAAAATCGATCTATCCCTAACCAATCCATTAAGAAATAACCCTCAAATTTATCAATTAAAACAAAACAAACCAATTTTAGACAATTGGGGTCCCGCCATGGTGGCGATGAGATCACTTCGCTCAAGATCGCGACGACGCAGAACTCTCCCACGGTGTGCTTTCGCTTCGCTTCGTCATGACGTCGTCGCCCTGTTTCGTCATGACGTGCGGGAGGAATTGGATCATCGCGGTGCAGAATTAAATGCTCGTTGCGACGTCTAACTCTTCGTTCGTCACGATGTCTAATTATTTACACGTCGCGATGTACGAGCTCTGGTTCGTCTTCTCCGATCGACCTTTCATCATTCTCTCTCTAGAAACCATTATAACACTACTCTCAACTACCCATTCTTACACAATAAATACCATACATGCCTCAAACAACAATAATAACAACATTAAACCATTAAACTTACCAAATTGAAGCTCAAATCCTTAAACCTCCGAAAATCTCCTCCAAGCTCTAACAACTACGGCGATCACCCAAAGCCAAATGAAACCTCATCATCCTCAAGGATTAAACTAGGATTTGCACAAAAGGGAAGAAAGCAACCAACGATCAAGAAGGAAGAATGAAAGTCTCCAAAGAGAGGAAGAAGATCAACGTGCCCTAGGTTAGAGGATATCTTTCCAAATTTCAAAACCTAAAGTATATAAAGGGTGGATTTAAGCCTATAGATTATAGTCCTCAATTTCATTAAATTTTCAGTCTCTAATTTCCAATGGCTCAACATTCTCGTTCCTAAAATCACAAATTCAAATTTTCCATGCTATTTGCCCAACAATTTCAGAACTGGAATCTAATCCATCAGTCTCTAAGTCATTTTTTCGGTTCGGACATGAAACTCCAAAAATTTCAAAAAAATTCTTATAAATCCTCAAAAACATATGGCACATGTTCCTACACTCCGATTTCGATTTTCAACTCTCTAAAATTCAATTTCTCTTCAATTATATATTCAAAACTTAATCTATGCAATTATCACCCAATTTCCAATTTACACAATTAAATCGGAAAATTGTCATACATGCATGTACATACATATACTCGTGCAATAATAATCATTTATCAAGAATTTATAGAGGCTAAATGCATGTACAATTTAAATTATGCATGCACCCAATCCTAATCTATCCGAATTACCAATATGCCCCTCACATCGATAACGGGATGTTACAAATCTCCCCTCCTAATAAAAATTTCGTTCCGAAATTTCTTACCTGACTGGTCGAACAAGTGAGGATACTGCCTCCTCATGTGCTCCTCAGTCTCCCAAGTCACTTCCTCAGTGGAGTGGTTCTTCCAAAGGACTTTCACCAACGGAATCACCCTGCTCCTCAACTGTTTGACCCGCGATCCTATAATGCATCTGGCCTCTACATAAATCAAATCACTGGCTATCTCAATCTCCTGAGTCGGAATCACATGAGTCGGGTCTGATCGATATCTCCGGAGCATACTCACATGAAAAATGTCGTGCAACTGCGACATCTCACTCGGTAAAGCTAATCTGTACGCTAATGGTCCAATCCTCTCGAGGATCTCATAAGGACCAATATACCGAGGACTCAACTTGCCCTTCCGGCCAAATCTAAGAACTCCTCTCCACGGAGACACCCTGAGGAACACTCTATTATCCACACTGTACTCTATCTCTCTCCGATGCTGATCCACATAGCTCTTCTGCCTATCCTGAGCCGCCTTAATGCGACTCCGAATCAGCTGTACTTTATCCACAGTGTCCTGAATCAGCTCAGGACCCTCAAGCATCCTCATACCCTCTTCATCCCAATAAAGAGGCGATCTACACTGACGTCCATACAACGCTACTTTTATAAATTCACAATTCTTAGTCTTTATAATCAAAATCGATCTATCCCTAACCAATACATTAAGAAATAACCCTCAAATTTATCAATTAAAACAAAACAAACCAATTTAAGACAATTTGGGGTCTTCGCTGCGGCGCATGACCGCTCGCCGCGGCGAGACCACTCTCTCGCGTTGCGACGTACGCGTAGCTCTCCCACGGCGTGCTCGCTTCTGCTCGTCGCGACGTGCGTCCTTGCTCGTCGCGACGTGCGTCCTTGCTTTGGCTCGTCGCGGTGCAGAATTAAATGCTCGTTGCGACGTCTAACTCTTCGTTCGTCGCGACGTCTAATTATTTACACGTCGCGACGTACGAGCTCTGGTTCGTCTTCTCCGATCGACCTTTCATCATTCTCTCTCTAGAAACCATTATAACACTACTCTCAACTACCCATTCTTACACAATAAATACCATACATGCCTCAAACAACAATAATAACAACATTAAACCATTAAATTTACCAAATCGAAGCTCAAATCCTTAAACCTCCGAAAATCTCCTCCAAGCTCTAACAACTACGGCGATCACCCAAAGCCAAATGAAACCTCATCATCCTCAAGGATTAAACTAGGATTTGCACAAAAGGGAAGAAAGCAACCAACGATCAAGAAGGAAGAACAAAAATCTCCAAAGAGAGGAAGAAGATCAACGTGCCCTAGGTTAGAGGATATCTTTCCAAATTTCAAAACCTAAAGTATATAAAGGGTGGATTTAAGCCTATAGATTATAGTCCTCAATTTCATTAAATTTTCAGTCTCTAATTTCCAATGGCTCAACATTCTCGTTCCTAAAATCACAAATTCAAATTTTCCATGCCATTTGCCCAACAATTTCAGAACTGGAATCTAATCCGTCAGTCTCTAAGTCATTTTTTCGGTCCGGACATGAAACTCCAAAAATTTCAAAAAAATTCTTATAAATCCTCAAAAACATATGGCACATGTTCCTATACTCCGATTTCGATTTTCAACTCTCTAAAATTCAATTTCTCTTCAATTCTATATTCAAAACTTAATCTATGCAATTATCACCCAATTTCTAATTTACACAATTAAATCGGGAAATTGTCATACATGCATGTACATACATATACTCGTGCAATAATAATAATTTATCAAGAATTTATAGAGGCTAAATGCATGTGCAATTTAAATTATGCATGCACCCAATCCTAATCTATCCGAATTACCAATATGCCCCTCACATCGGTAACAGGATGTTATAGAGGGTTATAGGTATGGGTCGGTGGCAAGAAGAACAAGAAAGCATAAAGCCAAAACAAGACAAAACAATGGTATTTCAAGAGTAAAATCGTGAGTGTAGGTGTATAGTGAGAATATGGACACTTGGCACGACACTTGTCGTGCTAAGATCTATACCATATGTCTCATCCTTTAACTACCATTTGTCACTCTCTAATTAGTACACTTGTCTTATAATCCCTAGACCATTTGTCACCTGATTAAACCACCATTTGTCACTTATTTAATCAAGCCATGCGTCACACTATTATTAATGCCACTTGTCACTATTTCATAGGTCTAGTCAACCGAAATTTTCACATATCAATTTATCTTTTTATTCAACATTTTTCCTATACTAGATACTCATATTATTTTATCAATCATTCAAATGTAACATTAATTTCCAATTTACTAATTTAATCCATCAAACCAAAATTCAATACATAAATAGCACACAATCACATTATAAACATTTACAATCTTTCATACCCCGAAATAAATCAATTGAGTGCATACATTATCTTTGCAATATGTACTAAATCATAATTCACGTATGTATGTGAATAAAATGCATAAAAATGAAATGCACTTTATGTATTCTCATATGATATATCTCATATGACTTCATATAGAATTTAAGTTCATAAGTGTAGGAATGGGCTATGACATCATAGTTGACAATACTAAATAAATTAAAAATTTTTACTAGGTTCTAAATTTGAATTCAATGACCTTGATACAATGAAGTCATTTATAGGAAGTACCTAAGAATGATTAGGGTTGAGTATGATAATTTTTTAATATTAAAACTGCACTTTAAAGTGGGGGGCTTAATAATAAAAGGTAGTGTGGGCGTTTCTGTTCTCTCCAGCTTCTCTAACTCAACGTCCTCACATAATTCCTCTTCTCTCACACTATCATACCTGTGCACTTCAATAACTTCATCAACTTCCTCTTCATCCTCTTTCACGCACTTATCCACTTGGACCAATGGTGGTTGACAAATTAAATCCCTTTATGTTTTGATAATAATAAAATATCTAGAATTAGTTAAGAAATTATTTAAGGTATTTTGGGATTATTATTTAATGAAAGAATTGTGCAAATTAAGATGAGCAAGTGATTAATCTATGAAGAATCAAGATGGAAGTTTCCTTATAAGTGAAAGAGACATTAATAATGAGGATTATAGAAGATTTGGATGGATATTACCGTTGAAGCCAACATAAGTCGACTTGCACATCATAAGTCGACTTATACATCAAGATCCGAACATCATAAGTCGACTAGAATAACATAAGTTGACTAACATATGAAGATATGTCAACACAAGTCGACTAATAGTACATAAGTCGACTTATAGAAGGACAGAAGTCGACTTACATAGCATAAGTCGACTTATAGAAGAGCGGAGATGAAATTTTACGAAAAATGTTGTCACAAGTCGACTTATACATGACGACAAGTCGACTTATGGGTACAACAAATTAATTCCAACGGTTCAATTAGCCACAAATGGAAAGAAGGATATTAAGGAACGGTCATAACAATAATACAACGGCTATATGGGTTCCCAACAACTATTTTTCTTCAAATATAAGAGTGGATGATAAAAGAAAAAGATCAGAGAAGTTCTACAAGAAAAATACTCCACTATTGCTTCATATTTTGCTCACTATTACTCTTATCTTGTTACACCATTGTATTGAGCTTTGTTCTTCAAACTTTATCTTATTTCTCTTACAATTTGAGTGACTAGTGAAAGGTCACGTGTGAGGTAGGATTTGTGTCGAAAAACAAATCGGGTGTAAAGGTAGCTTAATCCGGAAGTCAAGTGGTAGTAAAAAGTTCACACTGAACTACAAAGTGTGTAATAAAGTGATTTGCAAAATCCTAAGTGGGAGCTTAGGTAGAGAACGTAGGTCTTAACACCGAACCTCTATAAAAATAGTGTTTGCTCTTCTTCCCTACTCTTTACATTTAATTTTGATTAAATTGTTTTTTTGTGTGAATTAACTTCTGATTTTGTTGTAGAAAATTACAAAAAGCTTAAAGATCTATTCAACCCCCCTTCTAGATCGTTTACAATTGGTATCAGAGCAGAAGTATCCAGGGATGACACACAATAACCTAGCGGAAGAAGGTAACACAAACAATTGCCCTCCCTTATTTAATGGTACTAACTATTCTTCTTGGAAAAATCCTACGAAGTATCACATTATAAGCGAGGGAGTGGAATACTGGAAGATTATCATTTTTGGTCCACAAGCTCCTTTGAAAGAAAATGGTGAGTTAAAAACAGAGATGGAGTACGACGACAATGATTGGAAGCAGACTTACATCAATGCGAAAGCCATTAAGCTAATTTATTGTGCTCTCACAGTTGAGGAAAGAAACCAAGTTTATTCTTGTACCAGCGCTAAAGAAATGTGGGAAAGACTTCGCATCACCCATGAAGGAACCAACCAAGTCCGGGAAACAAAGATCAACATGCTTCTCCATGACTATGAAATGTTTGTCATGAAGGAAGGTGAGTCTATTTTCACTATGCTTGATCGTTTTGCAGAAATCATAAATGGATTAGGCAACCTTGGAAAGCATATGACGGATAGCCAGAAGGTGAAGAAAATTCTTCGCTCACTACCGAAGGAATGGGACTCACAAGTCACCGTCATTATGGAATCCAAGGATCTCAATCATTTGGAATTCAACGCCTTGGTGGGATCACTTATCAACTATAAGATCATTCTCAAATCCAGAGGAAGTAGAGGTAAGTCACAAAAGTCAATTGCTTTAAAGGCTAATATTTCTTCTCTTGATGAAAGTGATGAAGAAATAGATGAAGAAGAGGATGATGAAGAAATATCAATGTACGCTAGAAATTTGAGAAAATTCAAAGGACTTCTCAAAAATCGGAGGAAGGAATTAAATGGTGAAAGAAATGGAGAAAGAAAAAGGTTTGCCGTGGAAAGAAAATCAAAGGGGTATGATGAAAAGAAGAGCAATGAAGAATGTTGGAAATATGGAAAAAGGGGACATCATGCAAGAGAATGCAAGAGCACTTCTTCCACATTAAATTTTCAGAAAAGTGACAAATACGACAAAGGGAAAAAGAAAACCAGCCTAGTAGCTACTTGGAGTGACGATGAGGAAGCATACCAAAGCAATGATGAAAACAACTTCGCGCTTATGGAAAATAACTCATCAAGTGATAATGAAAATGAGGTAACTTTCAATGACCAAGATCTAAGAGATTCTTTTGATGCTTTCCAAGCTGATTTTGAAGAAGTTATTGAGATTAACAAAAAATTGAGAAAGAAAATAAGAGAATTGGTTGCTGAAAATAGTGCCTTACATGAAACTATTGATGATTTAGATAGTCCAAAGGAAGATCATTCTGCATGCCTTGTTGAAAAGGAAAATTTTATTTGTGAGCTTGATAGAATTAGAAAGGAATTTTCTTATGTGGATGGAAAATTTGCTGGTGGAAATGAAAAGTTTGAAAAGATGTTATCTTTACAAAGATATTCAATTTCTAAACATGGTTTAGGATATGATCCTTTTGATATAGATTGTTCTTTAATTTCTAAATTTACTAAAGATGGAAAAGTTGCAAAATGTGGCAAATGCTTGAAAGATAGTCATATAGAAATTGCTTGTAAAAGTATTGGAAGATGTATTAATGTGAAGAAAATCTGGGTGGTAAAAGGTACAACACCTCCTAATGTGGTTTATATGACTAACCAAAATGGACCCAAAATGGCTTGGGTACCAATGAGAAGAAAGAATGTTTCAATTATAGGTACAAGCAAGGAATGAAAATCCACCAAGCACATGGTACATTGATAGTGGATGTTCAGGCATATGAGTGGAGACAAGAACTTATTTGCAGAAATCAAACCAAATAATCAGGGATATGTCACAATAAAGGTAAAGTCATTGGTATTGGTAAAGTGGGTAAGGAACCTTTGCCTACCAATGACAATGTATTGCTTGTTGATGGCTTGAAACATAACTTGTTAAGTGTTTCTCAACTATGTGATATAAACTTTAATGTAGTTTTTGAATCATCACATTGCATGGTTAAGAAGAATGGTCATGTTGCTTTCATTGGTTTGAGACAAGGAAATACATACATTGTCGATTTACATGATGATAGTTCTTTTAATGAAAAATGTTTGGTGACATTAGAAGAAAATGCATTTTTATGGCATAGAAAATTAGGACATGCTCCTTTGCCTTTAATTTCTAAACTTTCAAAAAATGACATTGTGAGAGGATTGCCTAAGATAAAATTTGTTAAAGATCACTTGTGTGAATCTTGCTTAAAAAGGAAACATGTTAGAGAATCTTTCAAACCAAAGAAGGAAATTTGCCATCTAGGATTCTTGAACTTGTTCATATGGATTTGATTGGACCATCTAGACACGCTAGTCTTAGTGGAAAATTATATGTCCTTGTGATTGTGGATGATTTTTCAAGATTTACTTGGGTGAGATTTCTTGCGAATAAAAGTGATGCCTTTAACGAATTTACCAAGTGGTGTAGGTTGGTTCAAAATGAGAAAAATTTGTGAATTATTGCTATTAGAATCGATCATGGAGGTGAATTTGAATATGAACCATTCGAGAGTCTTTGTGACAAATATGGAATGGAGCACAACTTCTCAACACCAAGAACTCCACAACAAAATGGTGTAGTAGAAAGGAAGAATCGCTCCCTTGAAGAAATGAGTAGAACTATGTTAAATGAGTACGATCTTCCTAAATCGTTTTGGATGGAAGCAATCAACACTGCGTGCTATGTCATCAATATGGTGCATTTATGAAGAGACAAAAATAAGACACCTTACGAGCTTTGGAAAGGTAAGAAACCCAATATTTCTTACTTTCATCCTTTTGGTTGTAAAGTTTTTATTCATAATAATGGAAAGAACAATTAAGGAAAATTTGATTCAAAATCTGATGTTGGTGTGTTTATTGGTTATTCTCAAACTAGTAAGGCTTTTAAAGTTTATAATAATAGGACTAAATGTGTTGAAGAAAGTATTCATGTTAAATTCGATGATATGATTTCACCCCCGAGAAAGGTTTTTTTTGATGATGATGTAGGAAATTCAGGAAACAAAGTTGAAGAAATTGAATCCAAGATTGAGGAATTGAAGTTAGATGAGGAAAATCATGTACCCAATACTAAAACGTGGGCAAAAGTGAAAAACCATCCTATGGAGCAGGTAATTGGTGATTTGAATGATGGTTTAAGAACCAGGAGAAATGTCTATGAGAATATGAGCAATTCAACCTTCATCTCATTAGTAGAACCCAAGAATACAAAAGAAGCTCTTGAAGATGAGAATTGGCTTCTAGCTATGCAAGAAGAGCTTAATCAATTCAAGAGGAATAATGTGTGGGATATGGTAGCTCCACCAAAGGACAAGACTATTATTAGAGTCAAGTAGGTAAATCGGATAAAATATGATGAGAATGGTGAAGCGATTAAAAATAAATCAAGGTTAGTGGCTCAAGGATTTTATCAAGAAGAAGGCCTTGATTACAATGAGACATATGCTCCTGTGGCTCGATTGGAGGCAATTAGACTATTATGTGCTTTTGCGTCACATAAAAGGATCAAATTAAATCAAATGGACGTCAAGAGCGCATTTCTCAATGGATACATTCAAGAGGAAGTCTATGTCAAACAACCACCGGGATTTGAAGATCATGAGCATCCGGATTATGTCTACAAACTCAAGAAGGCACTCTATGGATTAAAGCAAGCACCTAGAGCATGGTATGAAAGGTTGAGTACTTTTCTAACTCAACATGGGTATGTTCGTGGTAAGATTGATAATACTTTATTCATTAAACATGTTGATCAAGATATGCTTATTTGTCAAATTTATGTTGATGATATTGTGTTTGGTGCCACTAATGAATTTTTGTGCAAAGAATTTAGTGATTTAATGCAAAGTGAATTTGAAATGAGCATGATGGGAGAACTCAAGTTCTTTCTTGGATTGCAAATCAAGCAACTCAAAAATGACATCTTCATTCACCAATCTAAGTACACTAAGGAACTTCTAAAGAAGTTCAAAATGGAAGGATGCAAATTGGCAACAACACCAATGGCAACAAATTTGGTCTTGGAGAAACATGAACATGAAGAAGATGTTGATCAAAAACTCTATAGAGGTATGATCGGTTCTCTCTTGTATTTAACTGCCTCTAGACCTGATATTATGTAATATCCCGTTCCCTTGTGAAGGGTTCGTACCCTAAAATGTGATATGAGTGAGCTCAAAGAACATAATGTGCTGGGAAAAATGAGTGTGAGACCAGAGGCCATGAAGAGGGTTTGTGTGAGTCATGTCCGTTTAACGAACATGGAAGTCCTTTTAACGGACATGGAAGTCCTTTTAACGGACAGTCTCGGTTGAATTGGAACAAGTTGGGTGATTCATGTCCGTTTAATGGACATGGAAGTCCGTTTAACGGACACTCTCGGGTGATTTTGGGTTGCTTAGTCAGACTATGTCCGTTTAACGGACATGCTTGGGGCCACTTTAGTAAATTGTGATTTTGACCATTTTAAATTTGGTACATGTGGCCTTAAGTGAATTTTTGATAAAAATGCATCATATTTGGATATTCATTGATAAATTGGATGATTGCACACATTAAAATTATTGATCATGCACTCAATTGACATTTTCCGGGTATAATTGGTAATGTATGGGATTGTTTTGAGAATTTTGAGTTGTGGTAATCGAAAATTATTATGGATAGTGAAATTAATGATTTGGCATTTTTGGGAAATTTTAGGAAAATTTCCTAGAATTTTTCGAAGAAAAATTTGGACTAGAAAAAAGGCCGAGTGGTAGATCAATCAATAATTGGCAGTAGAATTGATTGTTAAATACTGGGATTTTGGATATGTGGCTATAGGAATTATGGACAAATATTAATTAGTGGGAATTGGGTTTGAAATTGATGAAATTAATGAGTTACGAGGAAATGACAAGTGGAGGCTTAGGGTTATGCCATGTGGCATTGTTTTAGCCTAGTATTTAAAATATCTAAGCTTTATTAAAGCTTCCCCTCCTCTCTCTCACGACACTTTCTTCTTAGGAGGACCATTTGGTGATTTGTTTTGCTCTCTTCTCTTCAATTTTCGTGACCTCCCATCCCTCTCTTCTCCTCCTTCATGCTTTGGTGCTTTGATGCTTGGAAACTTGGCTTCATCTTCTACTTTTGCTCCCTTTTTGTTGTCTCTTCGAGTTGAGCTAAGAAAAACCTAGCTTAACCTCCTAGAAGATGAAGATTTTGGAGATAGAAAGTTAGGGTTTCTTGGTGACTTTGAAGAAATTGAAGGAAAATCAAGTAAGTTATGGTTTTAATGTTATAAGCATGGTTATTTTAAGCTTGCATGATGCTTAAACTAGAGTGTGTTGAATTGATTAGTGCAAGGGTTATGTTTGAGTTATGGATGATGATGAAGTGTGTTCTTCTCTTGTTATGTATGTGTAGAATGAGTGATACTTACATGTAATGGTATGGAAGGGCTTAGAGATGAATGGGTTTTCAAAGAGATGCATGAATGAATGTAGAATGGTTTTATACTTGGATATTGTTTTATGCCCTGTTTTGGGATAAGGGTAAACTGTAGCTCTTGATTTGTTGTGAATGAGTTATTGAATTGAATGAGGTAGAGATTGATGAAAAATTCCAATAGAGGTGCTGATCTAGGCATAAGAGGAATTGAATGAGTTAAATGGTAAGATTGAACTTATGGAAAATCTGGAAATTTGAAATGGCTTGATCTTGGGAGTGTGCTCTACTTGGATAGGCATAATTGTTTGTATAATTTTCTATAGGAGTTGAGATTTGGCTTGAATGAAACTAGAGACATTTGGCTACAAATATTATGAAGCTATTGAATGTGAATTTTGTCTTGAAAGATTCCAAATGATGGCATGAAGTTAGGCAATGGGGTGTTGACATTGTTATGAATGAATGTCTATGATTGTGTTGCTTTTCAAGTGTTTATGATCAATAATGGACCCTATCTTGGTTATGGATGATATTAAATTAACATTGAGTTATAAGAATGGATAATTGATGAGTATTGCATTAGAAATAATTGGTTAAGCTTGAGGAATTAAGTGTTGTAAGTGAAGAGTTAGAAATCTGGAATTTCATAAAAACTCAATTGAACATACTTTAGTGAAAGGGGCATAACGTTTTGTGTAGAACTCGGAATGAGATGATCTAGGTATGGTTTTAAATAAGACTTCAAGAGCTACAACTTCTATTTCAGGCGAAATTTCGAAATTCGGACGTTTTGAGGGTCGAATTGTTAAAGTGGTATAGGTAACCCGTAGCAGTCCGTTAAACAGACATGCAAGTCCGTTTAACGGACATTCACTGGACAAAGGATATAAATTAAGCCTCAAATGGGTTTTAAAGTGAACCTAGAAGGATCCTGAGTCTATGGGACTAATGTATGAAAGGTTTAAAGCGAAATCGAAGGTTAAAACTTGGTGAATAAATGGGTAAGATCAAAAGTGTCAAATGCATGTGTAAATGGGAATGGAATTGTTTACATGCTTGTGATATTGTTCAAGGAAGTTAGTAAATGGTAATAATTGATTTATTATGATAGGGAATTGGATATGAGGAGATCATACAAGGTTAGAAATGAAATGACGGTAAATTGAGTTATGTTATCAAATGAGATGCAAGTGTATGGTTTTTGCTAGACTCTTAAAGAGTCAAATTTGAATGGATAATTGAAAATGATCATATGCAAGTAGACAAATTGGATTATGATTTGAGAATGGATAATCGGTCAGTGTAAAGCATATACCCTGGAATTGTCATTGAGCATGCATTATATATTGCACATCTACATATGTGAAAATGGGATGGCTATATGATTGTACCTTTATTAATGTGTGTGCAAATTGTGTTTGGTATATGAATGATACAGGATAAAACGTCCATAGCCAGACGTTTCCGGATCATAAAAGCTCATGCTAATCTGGAGCGTACTGTGAGTAGACCTAGATGGTCTTATTTTTATGGTTTACTTGGTTCAGTTACAATTGAATGAAATTCATACATTGATTAATTGTTGAATGGTAATATTGATTGAAATTGAATATGGGTTCCAGAAAAGAGGTCCGATGATTGATTGTGTACTGGGAATTGCGTTATTGAAGTGCTCCTTGATTGTGAATTGGATGAACTAAGTGTACATGATGTGATTATTAAATGGTTTGAATGCATAATTGCATATAGATAATTTGCATATGGATGAAATATGAATTCTTAACTAGATGTTGAATGCCGGACTACGGTCCGATGATAAGTGGTCATGATTGATTAAGTTCATGCGAATATGGGCAATGCATTTCATTGTATGACAAAAATGAAATATAATGGGAGTTGTGACCAGAGTAGTCAATGATTAGAGCTTAAAGCTCACCGAGTGAAAAGAGCTTCGTGCTCAGATATTGATTCAGAGCCTCAGGCTCAACGACAATGAGCCCTATATGGGACAGTTATTAGAGCTACAAGCTCAACGACAATGAGTCCTATATGGGATAGTTATTAGAGCTACAAGCTCAACGACAATGAGCCCTATAAGGGGCAGTTTAGACACTTGGTCACAACAAAGAACTAAATAACTGGAGATTGAGTCTCATGTACATATGTATGCATAATATGATTGACTTGATTGTTCTGAATGGGATTGGTTTATTGGAATTTAATGAAATTGACATGATATATTGTGTTCCATGCATTCCATTCATGAATGCATAAACAGATAATGGAAGTTGGACCTGAGTTGCCACCGCTAGAGCTTAAAGCTCAACGAATGAAAACGAGCCTCGAGCTCGAGAGCCAATGGCTCAACGATTAATGAGCCCGGTATCCATGGGTGCACGGACGAAGACAGCACTCGACCAACAAATGTAATAACTGAGAAAGGGGTTTCATAAGTATTTCAGATACATTTTGTTAAATGTGCTTGAGTGATCGAAATGTGCATTGATCTATATGTATATGGGAATATGAATTTGCATTGAATGGGAATATGAAATGGTATGGAATGGGACATATGAAACTGTATTGAATGGGACTGACTTACTTGTATTGAATGGACATATGGAATTGTATTGATTGGGCATACGAAATTGTATTGATTGTAAACATGCCATTGAATTGATTGTGAATATAAAGTGTGATAGTGAATGTGAAATGCGATTACGGGAATGTATTTGTATATTGTGTGACTGGGTGAACCATCAATGATGGTCACTCACTGAGTTCGCAAAACTCACCCAAAATTTGCATCTATTTTTCAGGTTTCAGAAGATTACCCCGTTATGCAACGGGAGTAGGCTTTCTGCAAAATTAGAGGATTGGGATCAGTTCGTGTCTGCATTAGGATTTTTGTATGAAGTGTATTTTGCGATTTTCATGCAATGTATCATTGATCATTTCAGTTTGTACTAAGTGCTGAAATATGGGAAGCTGAGTAAATGGGATTGATTTAATATGAATGTTCTTGTGTATATCAATATGTATCAATTGTAAAGGTTTGTGAATGTTTAGTTCATTGAAATGAGCCCCAATGGCTCAAAGTGAAATGAGTTGCAATTGAAATGCATTAGAAATAGAATTGGGCCCCTATTGGATTAGTGACACTGTATTGATCGTAATGTGTTGAAAACAATGTTTTATCGACTTGTGAATTGATTAGGCTCAAATTGAAAATGGACTTCTGCATTTGTTAATGCTTCTTTCTTTTTTTTTAAAAAGAGGGTACCAATTATTGACTGATTGAGTGATCTAGTATGCCACCCTCGCGGGTCAAGAGCTCGGATATCACCGTCGATATCGGGTTCGAGTCTTGCGGGAGCGGGATGCTACATATGTGGTATTAGAGCGCCAGAAGTACAATCTTATGGGCGTGTTCTGAAATGTGGTCACATGGCATACATTTAAGTCATGTTAAGCAGACAGTAGTAACTGATCCCCAGTCGAGTATATGGGTCACATGCATGAGCATGTGCCTAGTGTTAATAGTGAAAAAGTGAAGTACGTGATGATATGTCACAAAGTGAGAAAATAGAGGTGATATGATCTGACGGAAATTTAGCATCAACGTATTATGGATTATGGAACCATTCTTATATTGGGGTACTATAGTGTGGGATAATTTAAGGTATGTATGAAGTGGCTATCGACTTAATGTAATGAATGTGTAAGTGCGGTTGGTATAGTATGTTATGAAGGAATAAAGGTAATGAGTTTGATAAATGGAATAATGTGAGAATTGGGGACTTCATGAAATTAAATTGATTTTGAGTGTTCATGAAATGGGTTAATGTTAGAAGGTGTGGATTTGAGAAGTTTATGGGAAGATATTATGAGAGAATAAGTGTAGGAAGTTTGGAAAAGGTTTGAAAGGGAAAGGGGTTGTGAAAGATAGATGTTGACTTTCTCGGGAAAAAGGAGGCAGTATGGTTGAATCATGTCCGTTTAACAGACACTAATGGGACAACTTTCAAAAATCGCAATTTTGACTATTTTGGAGAATAAACCTTGCATGGATATGTATATTATTGCTGTGGATTGATAAGGGAAAGTAATGATATAGTAGAATGGTAAGATTGAAAGTGTATAAATAAGGTTGATTGAAAACAAAATGTTTTGTGAATTAATAAAGATGGGATTGGATTTGGGATGGGACAAGTTTATGGTTTAATGAGAGAATATGATTATGCATCTATGATTTTGAATTGATTGCAAACGTATGTCGGTAGGATGAAATAATGGAAAATTGGAAAATGAGATGAGAATAATGGGAGATGAAGAAATTGTCAAAGATCAGTTGAATTGCTTATATGAGTGTGTATTTTCTAATGGGATTACTGTAAGAAGTGACATTATTAAGCATAAGTGTATGAAAATTGTGGAAAATGATACAGGAAGAAATCAGTAACTTAGTGAATAAGTGCTTGTTAGAATGCCTAGTGCTTAAAGTCTAAAAGGTGAGACGTGAAAGTACTTATAGAGGTCAATTGGAAATGAGTTGAGATTGATAATAATATGATCAGCTATGAGTAATGAAGGAAAAAGAAGAAAGACCCCGATCAAGAATGGACACCAAAAAGGGGAAGTGTGAGTTAGACTCAGATAAGATCAAGGTATCGTTAACCTAAGTTACCCGTTGGTGAGATTATCCTATTTACGTCTTTCAAAAAAGATGTAGGATTTTGATGATAAATACCGGGAAAGTGGAATAAAGAATTTGAGTAACGTTGTAATCAACTTTATTAAACGAAATGTTCTGGTTATATAGATTATGAGTTAAATTGATTGTAATGAGACATATAGATAGTTGGAATTGAGAAATACTAAGATTGGTTATTATGTGATTATGGAAAATAGTTAATTGATACGGATTTGGGTTAAATTGATTAGATGATTCGAATTGAAATGCTGCAATGAAGGGATAAGTGAAATATAAAGTGACTAAAAGTAATTATTGGAGTCCTAATCCTTGTGGAGACTCAAGCATAAGGGGTAGAAAATGCTACTCAAAATGTGGGTATTGTGTTTGATGTAAAATAGCCGGCATTTGAATTATTGAAAAAAAAATGAGGAGACATAATTGGCTAAAATGGGGAAGTTGCTAAAATGAGGAGAATGCAGGTCTATTATTCTGTGTAAATACACTTGGGAGAGATACCTTAGTTATGATGAAGGTGTTATCAACCCACAATTAAAATTGTGGAGAAACTGATAAGAATAAACAGACGTGTGAATACATCAATGTGAAATTAAAGGAAAATAGAATGGATTGAGGAAAATCATTTGTGAAGAAAAAGTCAATTGGGAAGAAGTGAAAAATTGTGAGATACTATTACCGTAATGAGGAATCAGAGTTTTTTTAAAAAAGGGGAATAAATCATGGGCATAAGGAAATTTGGGTTATATATATAATGCCCCGATAGTATTATGATAATCATTGAAGCACCTATTGCCATAGATTTTGAGTGTATTGAAAGTAAAAAGAACTATTTGATTACGAGAAGAAGTCTTACATATCGAAATGGGCAAACGGTTATCTGTTGAGTGTCATCGAAGTGAATTCAAATTTGATCGAATAAAAGGTGAAGCATAGCATAGTTGGACATGACATAGTGGGAGACTCAAAGAAAAGTAAGGGCAATGAGAAAGTGAGAAATCGACAGAACTCACTATATATATATGTGTGTGTGTAAATCATAACTGGATGTTTGGAAAAGGGAATTTCGGGTATTAATGTTGATATTGTCATTGGGATTTTAAAATTTCATAGATAATGACATGAGCTTTTACAATGACAATGAAAGCCTCAACACCTATTGCTATAGTAAACGTATTAAAAGATTGGAGGCATTATAGGTACAGTGAATGTGGTGCCATTAATTATTGGGTTTGATAGAGCAAATGAGCTAGTGTCGTGAATTAATGTATAGAACTTTTGAGTGTAATAAGATGTGAATTGGCAAGTGATAGATGAACTGTCCCTAAGAGTACCACCCTGTCAAGGTGAGCTTAGGTTAAGGAAAAAGGGCATATGCCACGATTGATACGATTTGTTCTGTATGAACTTATTATTCGTTAGTGTGACCGACCAATGAAAACTATTCAGAGTCACCCACAGTTATATGGATCTGTTTGAGAAACAGATTCATCATATGTGATATTGATGCTGGAAGTGAAATTATGGGTAATCGAAACCTATATTGTGACATTTGATGAAACGGGTACATAATTGATTGATTTCATTGACAGTAGTCAATTGGGAGAAATTAATGGAATGGTAAAGTTGAATGAGTCACTAAGAGGCGAATGTAAATTTTGAGAACGAAATTTCTTAAGGAGAGGAGAATTGTAATATCCCGTTCCCTTGTGAAGGGTTCGAACCCTAAAATGTGATATGAGTGAGCTCAAAGAGCATAATGTGCCAGGAAAAATGAGTGTGAGACCAGAGGCCTTGAAGAGGGTTTGTGTGAGTCATGTCCGTTTAACGGATATGGAATTCCGTTTAACGGACAGCCTCGGGTGAATTGGAACAAGTTGGGTGATTCATGTCCGTTTAACGGACAGGGAAGTTCGTTTAACGAACACTCTCGGGTGATTTTGGGTTGCTTAGCCAGACTATGTCCGTTTAACGGACATGCTTGGGGCCACTTTGGTAAATTGTGATTTTGACCATTTTAAATTTGGTACATGTGGCCTTAAGTGAGTTTTTGATAAAAATGCATCATATTTGGATATTCATTGATAAATTGGATGATTGCACACATTAAAATTATTGATCATGCACTCAATTGACATTTTCCGGGTATAATTGGTAATGCATGGGATTGTTTTGAGAATTTTGAGTTGTGGTTATCGAAAATTATTATGGATAGTGAAATTAATGATTTGGCATTTTTGAGAAATTTTAGGAAATTTTCCTAGAATTTTTCGGAGAAAAATTTGGACTAGGAAAAAGGCAGAGTGGCAGATCAATCAATAATTGGCAGTAGAATTGATTGTTAAATACTGGGATTTTGGATATGTGGCTATAGGAATTATGGACAAATATTAATTAGTGGGAATTGGGTTTGAAATTGATGAAATTAATGAGTTACGAGGAAATGACAAGTGGAGGCTTAGGGTTATGCCATGTGGCATTGTTTTAGCCTAGTATTTAAAATATCTAAGCTTTATTAAAGCTTTCCTCCTCTCTCCGACACTTTCTTCTTAGGAGGACCATTTGGTGATTTGTTTTGCTCTCTTCTCTTCAATTTTCGTGACCTCCCATCCTCTCTTCTCCTCCTTCATGCTTTGGTGCTTTGATGCTTGGAAACTTGGCTTCATCTTCTACTTTTGCTCCCTTTTGTTGTCTCTTGAGTTGAGCTAAGAAAACCTAGCAACCTCCTAGAAGATGAAGATTTTGGAGATAGAAAGTTAGGGTTTCTTGGTGACTTTGAAGAAATTGAAGGAAAATCAAGTAAGTTATGGTTTTAATGTTATAAGCATGGTTATTTTAAGCTTGCATGATGCTTAAACTAGAGTGTGTTGAATTGATTAGTGCAAGGGTTATGTTTGAGTTATGGATGATGATGAAGTGTGTTCTTCTCTTGTTATGTATGTGTAGAATGAGTGATACTTACATGTAATGGTATGGAAGGGCTTAGAGATGAATGGGTTTTCAAAGAGATGCATGAATGAATGTAGAATGGTTTTATACTTGGATATTGTTTTATGCCCTGTTTTGGGATAAGGGTAAACTGTAGCTCTTGATTTGTTGTGAATGAGTTATTGAATTGAATGAGGTAGAGATTGATGAAAAATTCCAATAGAGGTGCTGATCTAGGCATAAGAGGAATTGAATGAGTTAAATGGTAAGATTGAACTTATGGAAAATCTGGAAATTTGAAATGGCTTGATCTTGGGAGTGTGCTCTACTTGGATAGGCATAATTGTTTGTATAATTGTCTAGAGGAGTTGAGATTTGACTTGAATGAAACTAGAGACATTTGGCTACAAATCTTATGAAGCTATTGATTGTGAATTTTGTCTTGAAAGATTCCAAACGATGGCATGAAGTTAGGTAATGGGGTGTTGACATTGTTATGAATGAATGTCTATGATTGTGTTGCTTTTCAAGTGTTTATGATCAATAATGGACCCTATCTTGGTTATGGATGATATTAAATTAACATTGAGTTATAAGAATGGATAATTGATGAGTATTGCATTAGAAATAATTGGTTAAGCTTGAGGAATTAAGTGTTGTAAGTGAAGAGTTAGAAATCTGGAATTTCATAAAAACTCAATTGAACATACTTTAGTGCAAGGGGCATAACTTTTTGTGTAGAAATTGGAATGAGATGATCTAGGTATGGTTTTAAAGAAGCCTTCAAGAGCTACAACTTCTATTTCAGGCAAAATTTCTAAATTCGGACGTTTTGAGGGTCAAATTGTTAAAGTGGTATAGATGACCAAGTCCGTTTAACGGACATTCACTGGACAAAGGATATAAATTAAGCCTCAAATGGGTTTTAAAGTGAACGTAGAAGGATCCTGAGTCTATGGGACTAATGTGTGAAAGGTTTAAAGCGAAATCGAAGGTTAAAACTTGGTGAATAAATGGGTAAGATCAAAAGTGTCAAATGCATGTGTAAATGGGAATGGAATTGTTTACATGCTTGTGATATTGTTCAAGGAAGTTAGTAAATGGTACTAAGTGATTTATTATGATAGGGAATTGGATATGAGGAGATCGTACACGGTTAGAAATGAAATGACGGTAAATTGAGTTATGTTATCAATTGAGATGCAAGTGTATGGTTTTTGCTAGACTCTTAAAGAGTCAAATTTGAATGGATAATTGAAAATGATCATATGCAAGTAGACAAATTGAATTATGATTTGAGAATGGATAATCGGTCAGTGTAAAGCATATACCCCGGAATTGTCATTGAGCATGCATTATATATTGCACATCTACATATGTGAAAATGGGATGGCTATATGATTGTACCTTTATTAATATGTGTGCAAATTGTGTTTGGTATATGATTGATACAGGACAGAACGTCCACAGCCAGACGTTTCTCGATCATAAAAGCTCATGCTAATCTAGAGCGTACTGTGAGTAGACCTAGATGGTCTTATTTTTATGGTTTACTTGGTTCAGTTACAATTGAATGAAATTCATACATTGATTAATTGTTGAATGGTAATATTGATTGAAATTGAATATGGGTTCCGGACAAGAGGTCCAATGATTGATTGTGTGTTGGGAATTGCGTTATCGAAGTGCTCCTTGATTGTGAATTGGATGAACTAAGTGTACATGATGTGATTATTAAATGGTTTGAATGCATAATTGCATATAGATAATTTGCATATAGATGAAATGTGAATTCTCAACTAGATGTTGAATGCCGGACTACGGTTCGATGATAAGTGGTCATGATTGATTAAGTTCATGCGAATATGGGCAATGCCTTTCATTGTATGACAAAAATGAAATATAATGGGAGTTGTGACCAAAGTAGTCAATGATTAGAGCTTAAAGCTCACCGAGTGAAAAGAGCTTCGTGCTCAGATATTGATTCAGAGCCTCAGGCTCAACGACAATGAGCCCTTTATGGGACAGTTATTAGAGCTACAAGCTCAACGACAATGAGCCCTATATGGGACAGTTTAGACACTCGGTCACAACAAAGAACTAAATAACTGGAGATTGAGTCTCATGTACATATGTATGCATAATATGATTGACTTGATTGTTCTGAATGGGATTGGTTTACTGGAATTTAATGAAATTGACATGATATATTGTGTTCCATGCATTCCATTCATGAATGCATAAACAGATAATGGAAGTTGGACCTGAGTTGCCACCGCTAGAGCTTAAAGCTCAACGAATGAAAACGAGCCTCGAGCTCGAGAGCCAATGGCTTAATGATTAATGAGCCCGGTATCCATGGGTATAGGACAGTACAGGCACTCGGCCAACAATGTAATAACTGAGAAAGGGGTTTCATAAGCATTTCAGATACATTTAGTTAAATGTTCTTGAGTAATCGAAATGTGCATTGATCTATGTGTATATGGGAATATGAATTTGCATTGAATGGGAATATGAAATGGTATGGAATGGGACATATGAAACTGTATTGAATGGGACTGACTTACTTGTATTGAATGGACATATGGAATTGTATTGATTGGGCATACGAAATTGTATTGATTGTAAACATGGCATTGAATTGATTGTGAATATAAAGTGTGATAGTGAATGTGAAATGCGATTACGGAATGTATTTGTATATTGTGTATTTGGGTGAACCATCGATGATGGTCACTCATCGAGTTTGCAAAACTCACCCAAAATTTGCATCTATTTTTCAGGTTTGAGAAGATTACCCGTTATACAACGGAGTAGGCTTTCTGCAAAATTAGAGGATTGGGATCAGTTCGTGTCTGCATTAGGATTTTTGTATGAAGTGTATTTTGTGATTTTCATGCAATGTATCATTGATCATTTCAGTTTGTACTAAGTGCTGAAATATGGGAAGCTGAGTAAATGGGATTGATTTAATATGAATGTTCTTGTGTATATCAATATGTATCAATTGTAAAGGTTTGTGAATGTTTAGTTCATTGAAATGAGCCCCAATGGCTCAAAGTGAAATGGGTTGCAATTGAAATGCATTAGAAATGGAATTGGGCCCCTATTGGATTAGTGACATTGTATTGATCGTAATGTGTTGAAAACAATGTTTTATCGACTTGTGAATTGATTTGGCTCAAATTGAAAATGGACTTCTGCATTTGTTAATGCTTTTTTCTTTAAAAAAAAAAGAGGGTACCAATTATTGACTGATTGAGTGATCTAGTATGCCACCCTCGCGGGTCAAGAGCTCGGATATCACCGTCGATATCGGGTTCGGGTCTTGCGGGAGTGGGATGCTACATATTATGTTTGCCACGTGTCTTTGTGCTAGATTTCAATCTTGTCCTAAAATTTCTCACTTAAGTGCTTGCAAAAGAATTTTTAGATATTTGAGTAGAACTGTTAATCATGGATATCCTAGTTGTGAATCATTTGATCTATATGCTTTTAGTGATGCTGATCATGGTGGCTGTAGGATCGATAGAAAAAGCACTAGTGGCTTGTGTCGTTTCTTAGGATCATCTTTGATATCTTGGGCTAGTAAAAAGTAAGTTAGTGTATTTATTTCCACTGCTGAATCTGAATATGTAGCAGCTAGGAGTGCATGTGCCCAAGTTCTTTGGATTAAACATCAATTACTTAATTATGGTATTGTAGTTAAAAATATTGCTATCTATTGTGATAATACCAGTGCAATTTGTTTGAGCAAAAATCCAATTCTGCATAGTAGAACAAAGCATATAGAAATTAGACATCATTTCATCCGTGATCATTGTTTAAAAGGTGACATTTGCTTGAAGTATGTATCTTCTAGTGACCAATTAGCTGACATTTTTACTAAACCTCTTAAGGAAGATGTGTTTGTGAATATTAAATTGAAATTAGGCATGTGTGATTTAAATTATTTTGGTTGAATTTGTTTTTGACTACATTCATATATCAAATGGTCAAATTATGAGGCAAATGTGCAATCACATCTGAAGATTCCATCATCATGATTTACACTTAGGCTGAAATGTGATTTATTTGGAGATCTGATACTTTCTAGTCGACTAATGGGTATCTAAGTCGACTAATGGGTGACATGTCTGGTAACAAGTCGACTTATGTGGGAACAAGTCGTCCTATGATTTACACAGACTTTGGAGAATGAAGAAATGTAAGGATAAGTCGACTTACAAATATCAACAAGTCGACTTATTAAGGTCGATAAGTCGACATATTAAGGTAACAAGTCGACTTACGTCTACACGCAGCCTTTAAAACCCTTTTCTTCTTCTCATTCTCCGAAAACCTATTTCTCTTTAAACCACTGAAATCCTCTTCTCAAGTCGACTTATAGCCTTCAAACTCCTCAAATCACTCTACCCATTAACTTTCGACCTCCATTATCACCAAACCCACTCTTTTTCTCTTCAAATCAACCTCCTTTTTTTAAAAAAACCCTCTCTCATCTTTCTTAAACCCTAACCTGCGATTTTCTCCACTTCTCTCTAAAAATCCATGGCTCCACGAAAATCTACAAGGAAAGGCAAAGAACCCGCTCCTCCACAAGGTCCCCGTGTTCAATATGGACCACGAGTTCGTGGGTCTTCTTCGAGAGTAGATGCTTCCAGAGAGGATGATGTGGTTGAACCTAGGTTTGTGTCAAGGGACGCATAAACTCTGTATTACAAGGTACTCCAAAACGAGGTATTGATTCCTTCAATGAGATTTGATTGGAGTGAACTAGACCATAGTGAGTTTACAGATGTATTTTCTGAAATTACAAACCTTGGACTACGAGATTTCTTGGGTTATCAGAATGAGATTTATGAAGTAGTTAGGGAGTTTTATGTGAATCTCTTTGTGACTGGTAGTAATGTTGAGGATGGTGTTTATCTAAAATCCAAAATAAATGGAAAGGAAATTTTTCTGTGTGAGGAAAATATGTGCACTTTATTTCGATTGCCTAGAGAGGGAGTCCGGCCTAGAGCATATTTTATTGATTTTGATATTTTGAGAAATGAGGATGGTGAGACCGATGAGGAAACCGAAGAAAATTTCAGCTATACTGAGGAAAAAGGTGCTAATCTTCTTAGTTGGTTATGTTTTGATCACTCCCCTCCATTTGAAGCAATGGACTTGCCGTTAAACTATCGCTTGCTACATTATGCAATTAACAGGGTTGTTTACCCAAAAAAGGCAAGTAATAATCAGATTACTTCATTAGATAAAGAGATTCTTTGGCATATGGAAGAAGGAAGGAAAATCAATTATCCAAGCTTGATTATTCAAATGTTGAGGAAAAAGGCCAGTTTATTACGAGGACAGCTGAAAGGGAAACCAGTCCGGCATAAGGGAATGCCATATGTAGCCTTGATTTCCTCTCTAGCTCAATTACAACGGTGTGATCTGAATAATTATGCACATTATCCATATCCTCAGAGTTGGAGATTCACTCCTTATAATTTGCGAAGCATGAAACTGGTGAAAACCGTTGAAAAAGGATGGGTCTACTGTTATCATGTAGAGAAACTCAGTCTGATCTTGGAGAGTGAGCAAGTGCCTCCACAACAACGGTCTAAGAGGGCAGCGGATCGTCCGAGTAGCTCTCAACCCAGTAATGTGAGAAGGAGTGAGGTATATCACGAGGAGCTAAATGAAATCAATGATCAATTGGATGACCTAAATGATCGTGTTGATAACATTCAGAGTATGTTTGTTGGGTTGGCAAAGAAGGTTGATGCTCAACACCGTATGTTAAAGAAGATTTTTAAGAAGTTAGGTTGTAGGCATGATGATTCTTCATCTTGATGTGTATTAACTTTTGCCTTGACCGACATTTACTCTTATGTTTTCTTTCTGTGTCTGTGGTGCTTTTTGCATTTATTGGATTGATATATTTTGTAATGACTATTGCCTCTATTTGTGTTTGATGTTGTATTTGTTTATGAATTGCTTTTGAGATCATTTTTCATATTGATTTTTGATTATGACAAAAAGGGGGAGTAATATTAGAAATTGATATTTGATTGAGGGGGAGTATGAGTATGTGTGTTTGATTTGAGACTTTGATTTGCAACTATTTTGATTTCTATTAAAAATTCCTTGGTTTATTAATTAAGGGGGAGACAAACTAACCATCAAGACAAGGGATTAAAAACCTTGATCAAGTTTCATGTTTTTCAAATTTCTTTTCAATTTCTAAATATTTTGTCATTATAAAAAAGGGGGAGATTGTTGGACCAATGGTGGTTGACAAATTAAATCCCTTTATGTTTTGATAATAATAAAATATCTAGAATTAGTTAAGAAATTATTTCAGGTATTTGGGATTATTATTCAATGAAAGAATTGTGCAAATCAAGATGAGCAAGTGATTAATCTTTGAAGAATCAAGATGGAAGTTTCCTTATAAGTGAAAGAGACATTAATAATGAGGATTATAGAAGATTTGGATGGATATTACCGTTGAAGCCAACATAAGTCGACTTGCACATCATAAGTCGACTTAGACATCAAGATCCAAACAACATAAGTCGACTAGAACAGCATAAGTCAACTAACATATGAAGATATGTCAACACAAGTCGACTAATAGTACATAAGTCGACTTATAGAAGGACACAAGTCAACTTACATAGCATAAGTCGACTTATAGAAGAGCAGAGATGAAATTTTACGAAAAATGTTGTCATAAGTCGACTTATACATGACGACAAGTCGACTTATGGGTACAACAAATTAATTCCAACGGTTCAATTAGCCACAAATAGAAAGAAGGATATTAAGAAACGGTCATAACAATAAGACAACGGCTATATGGGTTTCCAACAGCTATTTTTCTTCAAATATAAGAGTGGATGATAAAAGAAAAAGATTAGAGAAGTTCTACAAGAAAAATACTCCACTATTACTTCATATTTTGCTCATTATTACTCTTATCTTGTTACACCATTTTATTGAGCTTTGTTCTTCAAACTTTATCTTATTTCTCTTACAATTTGAGTGACTAGTGAAAGGTCATATGTGAGGTAGGATTTGTGCCGGAAAAAAATCAGGTGTAAAGGTAGCTTGAGCCGGAAGTCAAGTGGTATTGTAAAAAGTTCACACTGAACTACAAAGTGTGCAATAAAGTGATTTGCAAAATCCTAAGTGGGAGCTTAGGTAGAGGACTTAGGTCTTAGCACCAAACCTCTATAAAAACAGTGTTTGCTCTTCTTCCCTACTCTTTACATTTAATTTTGATTAAATTATTTTTGTGTGAATTAACTTCTGATTTTATTGTAGAAAATTACAAAAAGCTTAAAGATCTATTCAACCCCCCTTCTAGATCGTTTACAATCCACAACATCAATTTTCATACATGCAATACCATCCATCAATTTCTTCAAATATTTAGACATGTTAAATTCAACGTGCTCATCACCAAATCTCAAAACAAGTTTTACTTCATGCATATCAACTAATGTCATACTAGTATTCATATAGGGCTTACTTAAAATTAATGGAAAATTTCTATCAGCTTCAAAATCCAACACAACAAAATCAACAGGAATGATAAATTTATCCACTTTTACTAATACATCTTCTACAACTCCAAATGGCCTCTTGATGGAATGATTCGCAAGTTGAATTAGTATGGATGTTGACCTGACCTCTCCTATTCCCAATTTCTTGAAAATAGACAAAGGCATTAAGTTAATACTTACACCTAAATCACATAAGCATTTAGAAGATTCAAAGTCACCAACAACACATGAAATAGTAAAACTCCCTGGAACTTGTAGTTTTGAACCCATTATGCTTGATATGATCAAACTACAATTCTTTGTTAAAGTTACTGTCTGATTGCCCTCCCAAGTGCGTTTGTGTATGAGTATGTCCTTAAGAATCTTTGCATAATTGGGCATGCACTCCAAGGTTTCCACCAATGACAAGTTAATCTGAAGCTTCTTTAGTTTCTCCAAAAACTTGAAAAACTGAGTGTCCACCTGATGTTGTCTCACCTCTTGTGGATACAAAAGTTTAGGCTTGTAGGTGGATACAAAAGTTTAGGCTTGTAGGGTAGTGGTGGTACATAAGGCTTCTCTTCTTCTTTCTCTTCTTTCTATTTCCTTGCATTTCCCCTTTTCTTGGCTATCCTTTTGCACACTTGGTTCCTCCACCTACTTGCCACTTCGAAGTGTAATAGCCTTGAGTTGTTCCCTTGGGTTGGCCTAAGTATTACTTAGTAGGCTACTTGCACTTTTAAAGACAAAGCATTAACAAGTTGATCTACTTTAACTTCCAAGTTATGGATAGATGGGGTATGGTTCTTCACAATCTGATCAAACTTTGCCTCCATCCTTTTTTGAATTTACTCCTGGCTCAAAAAATCCTCTTTTAGTTCTTTTCTTGATTTGCCAGTTTGGACCCCAAGACATCCTTTAACTTGTCCATTTTTCTCTCTAAAGATCCAAGTTAGTCTTGCTAAAATCTAAGCGATCCTTGCGGTCTTGCTTGGCCACCTGTATTGATAGTACTCCAAGAGAAATTTAGGTGATTTTTCCATCCCGGATTGTAAGTGTTAGAATATGGATTGTTACCTCTTTGTGATTGACCTAAGTAATTTACCTGTTTTGTGCCACTGGCTTCCAAGAAGAAACATTCAGTTATGTCATGGTTGTTTTTCTCACATAACTCACATTGTAATTGCATAGCTTTGGCTGTAGATGAAGATGCTACTTGTATGTTGCTCAACTGCTTAGTGAGGGCACATTATAATTGCATAGCTTTGGCTGTAGATGAAGATGCTCCTTGTATATTGCTCAATTGCTTGGTGAGGGCTGTGATCTGTGTCTGTAAAGCTATAATGGAGTCAATTGGGATCATACGTTTATGCTCCTTTTCCCCCTATCTACTCCTCTCACTTGAGCACAAACAACTATTGCTCGCCAACTCTTTCAAAAGATCGTGAGCTACATCAATAGTGTTTCTCATCAAAGAACCTTCAGCAGCTACATCTATGGTTCCTCTTGTGCTCTAATTTACACCATTGTAAAATGTTTGCAAAAGCAACTCCTTTGGAAGGTTGTGGTGTAACACCCCACTCCCGTAAGACCCAGACCGGACATCGATGGTGATATCCGAATCCGTGCCCTACTAGGATGGGATGATACAACACTCATTCAAAACACAGTACAAAAAAATTGTTTGGAAACAATCATACACTCATATTGTTGGACCCCGAACCTTGAAGCGAAAATTAGAAATATGAAAATGAAAGTATATGAGTGTTGTGTATATAATTTGTGTTATAGATGAGGAAATGTGAATTATGTAAAGATATGAGTTGGGAAATCTTAAGTACGAATTATGGTTATATATGTGAGATCTTATGCAAAAGTAAGAGATTATAAATGACAAGATGCTATTGAATGTAAGAAATCATATGAATTGAGGTTGAGATTTGGGTAAATTCCAAATCATAGTTGCATTGTTATAAATGGTGTGCAATTAAGAAAGTGAAGTTTAGGATGAATGTTAAATGTATATGCTGATTCAAGGGAAATTAAGGAATGATTGAAATAAATTTGGCCAAAGTTGCCTTCTTTGAAGTTTTAGCTTGTTCTTGTATCTTTCCAACGAGATTACATGTGTAAGTTTTCGATATCGGAGTTAAGAGTTATAGTTGATACAAGTTATGATGTTATATAAGATTGATGTTAGTGACAGCTTTGATGCATGTTTGAAATTTGAGGTTATGATGAACCAATTTAGTTGAGATTTGAGAAGTTCATGAATTGATTTTGTTGCTTGCATTGTTATGAAGTGTTTAGGGCTATGAATGAGTAAATATGTCAAGATTATAAGTGTATGTGATGGTAGTTTGGATGAGAGAAGCAATGGAAAAAGATTGAAGAGGGTTTTGGAAAATTGCATGTCCGTTAAACGGACATGGGAGTCCGTTTAACGGACAGCCCCGGGTCAAAAGGACCCCTTCCCTTGCTCATGTTCGTTAGGAAGACATGGATGTCCGTTTAACGGACATTATCGGACGAATTGGCACAGTTTTGGCCGTATGTGTCCGTTAAACGGACATGCCTGTCCGTTTAACGGACATCTACGGGTCACTTTGAGATAATCGTGATTTTGACAATTTTTTAGGCCGAATCTCGTTTTGAGGCCTGTAATGCGGGTTGTAGATCTTGATGTTATCTTTCAAATGGAACAAGAACGAAGGCATTTGGATATTCGTAGAAAAAGGTATGTCATTTGCGCCAAAAGATGTTCAAATGGATTTAGAGTTTAAGCATGAGTTATTGCTTTGATCATAACTCACTCATCCGACCTCGGATTGAGGTGATTCTTAAAGCATTGAATTCCTAACACATGTATATTTCTCTCCATGAAAATTTGTATTAATTAGAATTGGATTGAAAAAGTTTGATTGAATCATATGATAATCGGAATGATTCGTTCCATTCTGATCTTGCTAATTTCTTTCCTCATCCGACCTTGTCAAATCAGTTGCTTATATCTTTTCCGTCCGACATCCGAATGACTCGGTTCTTAAAGAGTTGGATTCCTAAGACAATGAAGTTCATGATTATGTGAAAATTTTAAATTTTAGAGATTTAATTGAGTAAGATTATTTGAATCAAAGTGAGACAGGAAAGTTTCTGAACATAGTTCAGTACTTCGAGAATTTCGGGATCTGTGGAGATCCGATTGAAGCGTTATTTAAGGCAAAATAAAGTTAAGACATGGGGCTACAATTGTTATGAAGAAATGAAAATTCATTTTAGCCTTTAAGAATGTCTATTTGTGGAAGGAAGTGAATTATTAGAAAATGTGTTAGCAAATGATGTGTCCGACATGTTTGGAATATAACTTTTGATGTAGTGCTCCGAATTGGATGATTCTTGAGGCATTATAAAATTAAGACATAGAGGAACAATTCTCTAAAAGGAAAATTTGACAAATTCCTTCAAATGGATAGTGCAAAACATGTTCGCAAGTGAGCATGACTTAAAGAAATATTCAGGGGCATTTCTGGAAGTCAACTTAAAGAGTAAAGTTTAAAGGCAATTGAGGAGGGGAAAATGGGTCTTTTCACCCCTATTAAAATGACTTGGCTTATACAAGAAAAGAAGAGGGTCGTGGGTTCTAGAAGGCTCACGAAAATGAGAGAAGAAAAAGAGAGAAAAAGAGAGAAAATAGAGAGAGGAGAGGGAGAATGGCGATGGAGAAGAAAGAAGAGAAAGGTATGTTAGGGTTTCTGATTTTTTTCAAGCTTCATTTTTTTCCATGGATTCTTGAAGGAAAAGAGAGAAGGAGAAGAGATCCACTCTCCAAGCCAAGAAGAATTTCGAAAATAGAAAGAAAAAGAGGTAAGAGATCTTCAAGTTTGAGTTTTTAGTGATTTGTTAGTTTAGAAATGTGGAAAAGGTGATGGGTTTGTGATTTCCTTGATTAGTTTTGAAAGATTTCATGATGAATTGATTTATTGTTGGATTTATGTGAGTTAATTTTTGGGTAAAGTTTGAGAAATTGAGATTGTAGAAATTCTTGTTTTGGAAAGGTTGAAAATATGATGAGTTCAAATTTTCCTATAGTTAATTTGAGAAGTATGATGTTTGTTATATTGGAATTGGTTGATTATGGCTTAGGTGATTTTAAGTTGAAAGAGAGAGAGAAGTAAAGATCAAATTGAGAATTGGAACAAGCTTATGGCATGGATAAGAGGTGGGTAATATGTTTATTTTTCAAATTATGAGCTAATTACAATTTGTGGTTTTATAAGCTATTGTTTTATAAATGATTTAGTCAATTGTCTTTTTCATGATTTATAAAGAAATGTTAAAGGCATTGTTTCCAAATGATTTACAAAAATTCTGAAATAGTTTGGACAATTTTTCCATAAGTGACTTGAATGGTTTAAGTAAATGAATGTTTTGAGTAAATTGAAAAGATGAAATATGCATTGAATTCATGATGTTGCATTGATTGATAGTTTGAGAATATGTTTATACTTGTATATGCATGTATGTAAGCTTGCAAATGTGTTGAATATGACATTACATGAAAAGTTGAATTTCCGAATTGTGCCTTCGGGCAATATGAATTTTTCAAGCATGAATACGTGTTACATGGGTTTAGTTAGGTCCTTCATGTGGAGTCAGTGCACTGGTCTCATTTTTAAAGCCTTCTCCCGGCTGCCCGCTAGTGGCATAGGAGCTCCATTTTTGGAATCCCCATGTGTTTCACGGCTGCACATGACCGCTTTGCGCGAATGTGCAGTACGTCCTGTTTTATGGAGCAACCCAAACCGATTGATGTGTTATATGCTTTACTTTGTTTAGAATGTGCTGCATTTATATGTAATGCAATTCATGGGTGCAATGGTTTGAAAGTTTGACAAAAAGAGAATTTGGATTTTTCAACTATGAGAGTTTTGTAAAGTTTTTTTTGTTAATGTTTATGAAAGATTCTGAATTTGAGAAGTTTTTGAGAAGTAAACCTTCACTGTTTCCAATCAACGGAAATTATGGT
The DNA here is from genome assembly GCA_029891385.1 of Erythroxylum novogranatense. Taxonomy (NCBI): domain Eukaryota; kingdom Viridiplantae; phylum Streptophyta; class Magnoliopsida; order Malpighiales; family Erythroxylaceae; genus Erythroxylum; species Erythroxylum novogranatense. The sequence goes on along the minus strand of CM057232.1, from coordinate 36,147,884 downwards.
TTGAAAATATTTTTGCTTATCATTTTTTTAATAAACATGTTATCCACGAGCTTCCGAGCTCACCCCCCTTTCATCCCCATCTCTAGGTATTCGTGTTGGGACCCGATCCGAAAATCGGATCCCAACCGGAAAACGAAGGAACACGAAGGAAACATGAAGGAAACAAAGCAGATTCAAATCGAATAAGTCGAATCACAACATGCGGAAGCAAACACGAAACAAATACGAAGGTATCGAATCAAGACGAATCGAATACAAATCAAATCGAAACCAATTTTCGATACGTAACAAAACGGAGCTGACATCCGTGAACAAATATCAAAGAAAGCGTTTGCGTTGGAAACCTTAAGACTATCAGTCAAAACTAATCCAATCCGAAATCGGTATATCTTTTTTTTCTTTCTTTCATTTTCATTCCATCTCTTGCAAGTGACTTCAATATCCTCAATCCAATAACATTCACATACAATCGCACTATCCCACGTCTAACACCCGTTCATTCACATTTCTCCATATACAAATCATGCTTATATCTCAGTTGAACATACACAAGTTATATAACATATCCATGTGCAATACCATAACTCAATAGCCTCATCCAAACCTCATAAATTCAATTACGACTTATACACCATTTCATAAATTAAAGCTCTATACAAATCATAGTGGCATTTTCAAGCCTTATATATTTCCCATAACCCTAAACCAAAGTACACAATACACAACAATTCCAGACTTCTCGGCAACCATCTCACTTAACAATAATACAATATAAACACATGCAAACAGAAATCTTCATTTTCTTTCACCCGATCTTCTTCTCATCACCTGTGGATGGGAATGAAGGGGGGTGAGCTTTACAGCCTGTGGGTAACAGTTTATAACGAATATATATAAGCAAAATCTTTGAAATTCTTTTTCTTTTCTGGTCTTAGAAAACATTTCTTTGAAATCCGTAAAGCACATTTTCAAAAGGTTCTTTTTCTTGCTGTAGCCAAAATCTCCATTTGCAAAACATATGATTTTTAGGCTTTCAGCCATAAACTCATAAGTTTATAAAACGTGAATGCATCAACTTGACAATTCATAGATGCAATGTCATATCACATATGCAATGCACACAAATGGCTCGAGAGTTCCGTAAACACAACGGATAAACCGAAGTTTATACCGTAAACACAACGGATAAACCGAAGTTTATACCGTAAACACAACGAGTCCGATTTTGGATCTCGTAGGCCCACAAGCGGGCAGCCGGGAGAAGGCTATAATTTTCCATACGTCGACGTGCACGTGACTAACACAACGTTCCTCTCTCGCCCACACAAAAGCACATATCATGCTCAAAATCATTTATCGCATGATCTTTTCCGAATATACGAAATGCCATGTAATCTTTCGAGGCATAACACAAATGTATTTTGCATTTCAACAAACGTTTATGTATGGAGTCAATAATGATTTTTCAAATCATTCACATAATGATGCAACATTTACGATGCAATTGAAATCAGAAAATCTCTTTATTTAAAGAAAGCATTAGTGGCTTATAAATTTTATTATAAACAGGTACCCACCTCGAATCGATGTTAGAACTTGTTCCTTGCTCCAATTTGTCCATTGATTCCTTCTTTCTTCCTTCCAATTGAAAATTCCCTAAATCAATTTCATCAAAATTTAATCTCATAAATAACTTAATCCTTCAATTTGATGCATAAGTCATCAATTCTTACTAATTCCAAGATAGTTACATCACTAATTCCAAAAATCCCCAAATTACAAATTGAACCTAAACCAATCCAATCAAATTCAATATCATAATTAACTTAATTTCTCAAATTGAACTTAGGAAATATCAATTCCTCTCATATTCAAGCTATCTAAATCACAAATTTCCAAAATCCCCAAATTTCAAATTTGGGCATAAACCATAATTAATTTCCATCCAAAATTAAACCTATAGTACTTAGCAATCAACAAAATTAACTTCATACTCCACAAACCCATTCCATTTTCCATGATTCTAAACCAAAACTTCAAGAGAAACTCAAATCTTAAAAACTGCTCTTACCTCATTTCTCCTCCATTTTCGGATTTTCTTGGTTCAAGAGGAAGCTCTCTTCATCCTCCACCTTTTTCTCTCTTGGAATGACATTAAAATCTCTCTTCAAGTGGTAGAAAAATCAAGCCCTAGCTTTCTCCCCTTTTTCTCCACCGAAACTTGCTCTCCCTTCTCTCTTCTCTCTTTTGTTCTTTTCTTTGTTCAAATGTCTTGCTTCCCTTCATAAAAACCACAGCTCACGTGCTTTTATAGTGCCACGACATTTAATGAATGAGGAATGACTCATAAGTCCCTCCATTTAAGCCTATAAACTTAACCCTTTAAGTAAACTTCCAAAATTACCCCTCCATTGGTCTTTAAAATTGACATCTTGTCTGATTATTTCGATCAGGTGAATAAAGCCATTTGACAAAACTTTCTTCTAGAGAAATGTTCCTCTATGTCTTACGAATCCAATGCTTCAAGAATCAGATCGATCCAAGCTCTATAGCTCAAAATATCTCCAAAATACTGAAGTCTGTTCTTCAGACTCGAGGCTGAACACTACACCTAACTTCCGACCTGAATTTGGAAGTCTTAGAGGCTACATTGTCGATCGTCTCCTTCATAACATTTTTAGCCCCATGACTCTATTTTCATTTGCAAAAAGAATCAAATCGATCGGAGTTCTACCGATCGAGATATCTCTAAAATACTAAACACTGTCCAAACTTTTATAACCGATCAGTTCATGAAAATCCGAGCTATCTTTCTCCATTTAATTCCAAAACTGATCTATGTAGTATGAAAAGATAGAAAAATGTCTTAGGAATCCAACGCTTAAAAAATTGACTCAATTGGAGGTCTACACAAAAAATTATGGCCAAAAGAAGGAAGAGGGTCAAAACACAAAAGGGGCGATGATGTCAAGACAGACGAAGTTAAATGCGTGATGGCGTCAACCTGAGCATAAAAATTAAATGCATGGTGACGTCCACTCAGACAAAATTAAATCTGTGGTGATGTCAGCACAGACGCATAAAACTTCGTCTGTGGTGGCGTCAGACAGACACAAAACTTCGTCTCGTGGTGTCGTCAAGACAGAGCCGCAAAATTAAATCTGTGGTGACGCCAAGATGACGCAAAACTTCGTCTGACTCCCTTCTCCAGAACATCCACACTTAGAAAGATCATAACTTTCTACTCAGAACTCCAAATTCGACACGGTTTGATTCGTTGGAAAGCTAAGAGAAAAATATACTACTTTCCAGAAGGAAATTTTGCTAAAATCTATCCTTATCAATTCCAAAATTGCCCCTAAAGTCAGAAGATAAGACTTTCATTCCTGCACCAACACTGCACCCAATTCTTAACTTCATGACAATATTTGAGACTCTTAGGAACATAATTGAAATTCGATGTCTTCTCACAAAATGTAGCCATATGTCTCTAGTTTAATCCAAATTAAGAATCATCTCGTTTGGATTACTAGAGAAAACGTTATGGTTAAAATACTGAAGCATATTCAGTGAACATTTTTCAGATCACTACCAATCTTGTCTCCAAATCTTTCCTTATCACAACTCATACCAAGATCACTCTTTCTACTCTCTTGTCCAATATTTTCATGTTTTATATCAATGGAAAGATAAAACAACCTCTACAATGTTCATAAAGAACTCCAAAGTAACTTCAACCTCTAGTTAAGTCAATTTTTCAATCAAAGTTTTTGCCCGTTTAACAATCACCTAAGAAATATCCAAACTTCAATTTATCATAACTTCTTGCCCCGATATCGAAAAATTGCATACTTTATGGCGTTAGAAAGCTGGAAACATGAACTACAACTTTCATTAAGACCACTTTGGCCAAATATAACTAGATCAGTATAGATTTTCCTTTGAAGTTTCTAACACCATTCCAACCCATCAATTTCACATATCAACACATCACCACAAGCTCTTCAACTAATTCCTCTCAAACACAAAACACACAATTGATCTTTCATATCCATATATAAATCCATGTCTCATTAACATCATAAGATAAATGTTTATAAAATTAAATGGCATTCTAAGCCATGCTACAACATCAGTATTCAAGTCCAAGTACAAAAGATACAAAACTCCATCATTCTCCACATATGACTGAAATCTTATTCTTACAATAATCTAACTTAAAACACCACATGCATAACCAAACAAATTGTCTTTGCTTTCTAATTTCTTCAAAATCTTACACTTTCACTTTCTATTTCTTAATTTCAACTTCCATTTCAATCCACTTGAACTTTCATAATCCATACAAATCTATTTGAAACCCAAAGTTATCTAATCAAACAAATCTTTTCTCATCAATTTCCTTAAGGCAAAAATATCTATAACTCCGTTCATATACAAAAACTCTTATCAAATTTTCATTTTCATATTTCTAATTTCCACTGAAAGATCGGGGTCCAACAATTCGAGCAGGAGATTGGATGAAAGACATCCAGATATCGTCATTTGTATATGTTTTGTACTTTGTGTTATTGGTTTAAGATTATTGGAAATGGTCTATGGCTTGAAATGCTATAAAGTATTGTAAGTATTTGGTTCATTATGTATTTTGGATTATGATTTTTGTATAAGAACCTGATATATGGAATTAACGATGTATTGGATTTGGATTGTGCAAATTGTTGTTGTATATAAAGTGTTTGAGTAATGAATGTAATTGAGAAATATTTATATGGATATAGATGAATGTGAAGATTGATGAATGCAATTGGGTATGACAATTGACTGGAAAAAGGATTAGAAATAGGATTGCGTTATTCTGAGATCCCGGACGGAGGGTCCGGTGAATTATGATGTATGTGAAATTGGCTGGAATTTATAGAAGTGAGTTTTACTATTTGCAGGTTTGGGTTTTGTTTTGTGCGATCGTTATCTTTGCAGGATTTTATATGATTTATAGGGATAAGTGAAGACGTATATGGATTTATGGATTTATTGACATGAGTATGAGATAGTATAATAAGGAATGCGATCATGATGAATAAGAGGAATAAAGCAACTCGCGATTAGTATGAGTTTAAGGCTAAGTCCTTTTATGATAGATGAAAAACATGTTTAAGAAAGCAAGAAAGAAAGAAAAAATTATACCGTTTCGGATGGGTCAAGTCTATGGTATCCAACGCGATGCTTCTTTAAGATTATTAATCCCGGATGTCGAACACTTGTCATGTTATTCGATTTGACTTCATATGTATGTTTTGATTCCAATTTTGAATCCGATCCGTTTCCATTTCACAAGTTTGTCAAGAGTTCATTGATTTCATTTGGATTCGATTATATTAGCTTCAGTTTCAATTGATCTAATTGTTTCGCATTCGTATTCGATTTCCATTGGTATTCGATTCATTTAGCTTCGCATTTGTTTCGTTCATTCGCTTTGGTTTTTGATTTCTTTTTCGCTTCAAGAGTGATCATGTTCAGTTTAGGCAGTGGGGTTACAAGTGTTAAGTATAAACAGTTGGGTCTCAGAAACGGGATCCAACATTTATGATATCAGAGCCTAGTAATATGATTTTACTGGGGCATATGTATGTAAGTGATATGTATGAGATATTGAAAAGTGTTTGAATGGACATAAATGAATTAGTGAGAATGTGAACATGATGTATTTGTCTTTGTCATGAATAATTTGAAGAACTTATGTGAAGGATTGATTTAGGAGAAGAATTATGATTGAGTTTAAAATTATGATAAAGGAAGTTAAGATCAGAAATTCATGATGAATTTAGAGGATGTGACTTCGAATATATGTGAGATGCAAATATGAATTCTTAAAGATGAGCTTGATGATAGGAATACATGTATAGGAGTTAAAAGAGATTGAGATTGGATGGTTTTGGTCCATATTGAGGTTCTAAATAAATTAGATCATTGGCATATGTGAAGAAATAGTTGTTTAATATAATAGTGATGATTTAATCTTATAAAGAAGAGAACATTTGTGAATGAGATAAGAATATATGTGATAAGAATTTGAGTGATATTAGGTTTGTGAAAATGAAAATGAGAGTAGCATTTGATGATGAATTGGGTTGTTGATTTTGAATATGCATTTGTGAGAGAACTAAGGAAGATTTGCAACATGAGTTAAGTCTATGTACTTGTGAAAATATGATAAGAATTATTGGAGTGTGAATAAGATATGAAGGTATATGATATAAGAGGTGAAAAAAACATTATGAATACGTGTGGTGAGGCTTTGAATATGTGAATGACTAGGATCACTTGGAAGACATGAGTTAAGAGCATGTAGTACTTGGTGTTTGCTTAACTATGAATTTCGAGGACTAAATTCTTTTAAGAGGGGGAGAAATGTTGGACCCCGAACCTTGAAGCGAAAATTAGAAATATGAAAATGAAAGTATATGAGTGTTGTGTATATAATTTGTGTTATAGATGAGGAAATGTGAATTATGTAAAGATATGAGTTGGGAAATCTTAAGTATGAATTATGGTTATATATGTGAGATCTTATGCAAAAGTAAGAGATTATAAATGACAAGATGCTATTGAATGTAAGAAATCATATGAATTAAGGTTGAGATTTGGGTAAATTCCAAATCATAGTTGCATTGTTATAAATGGTATGCAATTAAGAAAGTGAAGTTTAGGATGAATGTTAAATGTATATGCTGATTCAAGGGAAATTAAGGAATGATTGAAATAAATTTGGCCAAAGTTGCCTTCTTTGAAGTTTTAGCTTGTTCTTGTATCTTTCCAACGAGACTACATGTGTAAGTTTTCGATATCGGAGTTAAGAGTTATAGTTGATACAAGTTATGATGTTATATAAGATTGATGTTAGTGACAACTTTGATGCATGTTTGAAATTTGAGGTTATGATGAACCAATTTAGTTGAGATTTGAGAAGTTCATGAATTGATTTTGTTGCTTGCATTGTTATGAAGTGTTTAGGCCTATGAATGAGTAAATATGTGAAGATTATAAGTGTATGTGATGGTAGTTTGGATGAGAGAAGCATTGGAAAAAGATTGAAGAGGTTTTGGAAAATTGCATGTCCGTTAAACGGACATGGGAGTCCGTTTAACGGACAGCCTCGGGTCAAAAGGACCCCTTCCCTTGCTCATGTTCGTTAGGCAGACATGGATGTCCGTTTAACGGACATTATCGGACGAATTGGCACAGTTTTGGCCGTATGTGTCCGTTAAACGAACATTCCTGTCCGTTTAACAGACAGCTACGGGTCACTTTGAGAAAATCGTGATTTTGACTATTTTTTAGGCCGAATCTCGTTTTGAGGCCTGTAATACAGGTTGTAGATCTTGATGTTATCTTTCAAATGGAACAAGAACGAAGGCATTTGGATATTCGTAGAAAAAGGTATGTCATTTTCTCCAAAAGATGTTCAAATGGATTTAGAGTTTAAGCATGAGTTATTGCTTTGATCATAACTCACTCATCCGACCTCGGATTGAGGTGATTCTTGAAGCATTGAATTCCTAACACATGTATCTTTCTCTCCATGAAAATTTGTATCAATTAGAATTGGATTGAAAAAGTTTGATTGAATCATATGATAATCGGAATGATTCGTTCCATTCTGATCTTGCTAATTTCTTTCCTCATCCGACCTTGTCAAATCAGTTGCTTATATCTTTTCCGTCCAACATCCGAATGACTCGGTTCTTGAAGAGTTGGATTCCTAAGACAATGAAGTTCATGATTATGTGAAAATTTTAAATTTTAGAGATTTAATTGAGTAAGATTATTTGAATCAAAGTGAGACAGGAAAGTTTCTGAACATAGTTCAGTACTTCGCGAATTTCGGGATCTGTGGAGATCCGATTGAAGCGTTGTTTGAGGCGAAATAAAGTTACGACATGGGGCTACAATTGTCATGAAGAAATGAAAATTCATTTTAGCCTTTAAGAATGTCTATTTGTGGAAGGAAGTGAATTATTAGAAAATGTGTTAGCAAATGATGTGTCCGACATGTTTGGACTATAACTTTTGATGTAGTGCTCTGAATTGGATGATTCTTGAGGAATTATAAAATTAAGACATAGAGGAACAGTTCTCTAGAAGTAAATTTTGACAAATTCCTTCAAATGGATAGTGCGAAACATGTCCGCAAGTGAGCATGACTTAAAGAAATATTCAGGGGTATTTCTGGAAGTCAACTTAAAGAGTAAAGTTTAAAGGCAATTGAGGAGGGGCAAATGGGTCTTTTCACCCCTATTAAAATGACTTGGCTTATAAAAGAAAAGAAGAGGGTCGTGGGTTCTAGAAGGCTCAAGAAAATGAGAGAAGAAAAAGACAGAAAATAGAGAGAGGAGAGGGAGAATGGCGATGGAGAAGAAAGAAGAGAAAGGTATGTTAGGGTTTCTGATTTTTAAAGGGTTCAAGCTTCATTTTTTTCTATGGATTCTTGAAGGAAAAGAGAGAAGGAGAAGAGATCTACTCTCCAAGTCAAGAAGAATTTCGAAAATAGAAAGAGAAAGAGGTAAGAGAATCTTCAAGTTTGAGTTTTTAGTGATTTGTTAGTTTAGAAATGTGGAAAAGGTGATGGGTTTGTGATTTCCTTGATTAGTTTTGAAAGATTTCATGATGAATTGATTTATTTTTGGATTTATGTGAGTTAAGGTTTGGGTAAAGTTTGAGAAATTGAGATTGTAGAAATTCTTGTTTTGGAAAGGTTGAAAATATGATGAGTTCAAATTTTCCTATAGTTAATTTGAGAAGTATGATGTTTGTGGTATTGGAATTGGTTGATTATGGCTTAGGTGATTTTAAGTTGGAAGAGAGAGAGAAGTAAAGATCAAATTGAGAATTGGAACAAGCTTATGGCATGGATAAGAGGTGGGTAATATATTTATTTTTCAAATTATGAGCTAATTACAATTTGTGGTTTTATAAGCTATTGTTTTATAAATGATTTAGTCAATTGTCTTTGTCATGATTTATAAAGAAATGTTAAAGGCATTGTTTCCAAATGATTTACGAAAATTCTGAAATAGTTTGGACAATTTTTCCATAAGTGACTTGAATGGTTTCGTAAATGAATGTTTTGAGTAAATTGAAAAAGATGAAATATGCATTGAATTCATGATGTTGCATTGATTGATAGTTTGAGAATATGTTTATACTTGTATATGCATGTATGTAAGCTTGCAAATGTGTTGAATATGACATTACATGAAAAGTTGAATTTTCGAATTGTGCCTTCGGGCAATATGAATTTTTCAAGTATGAATACGTGTTACATGGGTTTGGTTAGGTCCTTCATGTGGAGTCAGTGCACTGGTCTCATTTTTAAAGCCTTCTCCCAGCTGCCCGCTAGTGGCATAGGAGCTCCGTTTTTGGACTCCCCATATATTTCACGGCTGCACATGACCGCTTTGCGCGAATGTGCAGTACGTCATGTTTTATGGACCAACCCAAACCGATTGATGTGTTATATGCTCTACTGTGTTTAGAATGTGCTGCATTTATATGTAATGCAATTCATGGGTGCAATGGTTTGAAAGTTTGACAAAAAGAGAATTTGGATTTTTCAACTATGAGAGTTTTGTAAAAAATTTTTTTGTTAATGTTTATGAAAGATTCTGAATTTGAGAAGTTTTTGAGAAGTAAACCTTCGCTGTTTCCAATCAACAGATATTAAGGTTTGAAAATATTTTTGCTTATCATTTGTTTAATAAACATGTTATCCACGAGCTTCCGAGCTCACCCCCCTTTCATCCCCATCTCCAGGTATTCGAGCAGGAGATTGGATGAAAGACATCAAGATATCAGCATTTGTATATGTTTTGTACTTTGTGTTATTGGTTTAAGATTATTGGAAATGGTATATGGCTTGAAATGCTATAGAGTATTGTAAGTATTTGGTTCATTATGTATTTTGGATTATGATTTTTGTATATGAACCTGATATATGGAATTAACGATGTATTGGATTTGGATTGTGCAAATTGGTGTTGTATATAAAGTGTTTGAGTAATGAATGTAATTGAGAAATATTTATATGGATATAGATGAATGTGATGATTGATGAATGCAATTGGGTATGACAATTGACTGGAAAAAGGATTAGAAATAGGATTGTGTTATTCTGAGATCCCGGACGGAGGGTCCGGTGAATTATGATGTATGTGAAATTGGCTGGAATTTATAGAAGTTAGTTTTACTATTTGCAGGTTTGGGTTTTGTTTTTGTGCAGTCGTTATGCTGCAGGATTTTTATATGATTTATAGGGATAAGTGAAGATGTATATGGATTTATGGATTTATTGACATGAGTATGAGATAGTATAATAAGGAATGCGATCATGATGAATAAGAGGAATAAAGCAACTCGCGATTAGTATGAGTTTAAGGCTAAGTCCTTTTATGATAGATGAAAAGCATGTTTAAGAAAGCAAGAAAGAAAAAAAAATTATACCGTTTCGGATGGGTCAAGTCTATGGTATCCAACGCGATGCTTCTTTAAGATTATTAATCCCGGATGTCGAACACTTGTCATGTTATTCGATTTGACTTCATATGTATGTTTTGATTCCAAGTTTGAATCCGATCCGTTTCCATTTCACAAGTTTGTCAAAAGTTCATTGATTTCATTTGGATTCGATTATATTAGCTTCAGTTTCAATTGATCTAATTGTTTCGCATTTGTATTCGATTTCCATTGGTATTCGATTCATTTAGCTTCGCATTTGTTTCGTTCATTCGCTTTGGTTTTCGATTTCTTTTCCGCTTCAAGAGTGATCATGTTCAGTTTAGGCAGTGGGGTTACAAGTGTTAAGTATAAGCAGTTGGGTCTCGAAAACGGGATCTAACACATATATATATATGTATGTTGCGAAAAACAATTACATAACAATTCTGATCATTACAATGACCACAAGGGTCCTCTATAAATACCTAATATACTTATACAAAGTCCTTGCTCTAATGCAGATGCAACTGATCCTGTCCTCATCTGGCACTCCACGATCACTATACACCCGTTACCTAACGGGGTATTCTTCTAAGTCCTGAAAAACAATAGAAAATTTTAGATGAGTTTTTGCAAACTCAATGAGTGACCATCATCGATGGTCCACTTACTAAAACACAAAATTCAAAAAAGAACTTGTATTCTCATTGCTTCTCTCAGAGCTCATTTACAATTCTATTTCTGTCTCGAATATAATTTCTCAAAAAATTCCACATTACACATTTATAGAACTCTAAATTCATGTATTTAACTCGCTTATTATCCAATTATCATTGTCTGAGACTTAGAGCCTAAACTGTCCCATCGAAGGGATCAATAATATCAGACCCTTATCCGAAGATCGATCTGGGTTCATTATATGCTGAGCCTAAGGCTCAGAATCAGTCATGAACTCGAAGTTCATTTCCGCACGTTGAGCCAAAAGCTCTAATATTCTGTACGATACTAAGCATATCACAATCAGTCGTACATTCTATAATTAAGAGTATCACATAACTGTTTTCACATCAGTGTGTGGCATTTTGCCTATCACTATTTCAAACATATTAGAATGATGGTAGTCTGTAACCCATTGTCAATAATCACACATTATCAGAATAATTTCAGTCAGTAACCCATTAGCAATAATCAGTGTGTTGACCAAGCATTTATACTGTTCCGATAAGGGCACATTAATCAGTGAGCGAGTCTCAGGGGTAGGAGAGCCCTCAGGGTATGCACTACTTCCCACGCGTCTTAAGGATAGGAGAGCCCTCTGGGTATGCACTATCACATCAAACATTGAGCTTTTCGCTCTGAACGGTATATCACTGTCTTTTCTATGAGTAGGAGAGCCCTCTGGGTATGCACTAACTCATCAATCATTGAGCTTTTCGCTCTGAACAGTATATTACAATCATTTATAAGAGTAGGAGAGCCCTCTGGGTATGCACTACTTCTCACTCATTTTAGGGATAGGAGAGCCCTCTGGGTATGCACTATTCCCTTTTTGAGCTCAAGGCTCTTATTCAGTAGCTGAGCTTGTAGCTCTACATCACTATATGGCTCGAAGCCCAGTTATAACGTTGAGCTGAAAGCTCTAATCAGTGGCTGCTTTGATCGCAGCTTTCATCAATAGATTTCACGTTCATAATTGAACGGTATGCATCACAATTAAATCACTTTATTATCACATTCCTATATCACAAACATTTCTAATCTATTTCAGATTTTCACATCACAAACACAATTACACTATCACATTCTCATAACATTTCAGATACTATCCTTCAATACTCGGACCTTCTATCCGGAGTTCACATACAACACTATCTCATCAGTTTACTTCAGAGAGTTTAAATCACTGAAATATAGCATCTAATATATTGAGAACCGTCTAGGTCACTCACCTGGCTTCCGTGCTAACGTCTGGAAGTCTCAGTAATGCCTGGGGTTGACTTTCCAAATGCCCCTATCACAATTCGAACACTCTAAATTTACACATTGTCCTATCAGAAAAATGCTTAAGTAGCAATTTACAAATATAAACGCATCATGCACTTTAGTGACATCCCCGACACTATCCCAATATTTCAAACCTTTACAGACTGATTTAACATTTCCCTTCTTCATAAAACATGGAGACCTTAGTCTCTAGCTCATAACAAATAAGAAATTATCCACTTTGACAGTCTGTACAAAAGTTAGTTTAAAACCAAAACATATTCAGAAAGGGGTCCTCGCCGTGGCGAAAGGAAGTTCGCCGCGGCGAAGGTTTGAGCTTGCCGCTGCGAAGGCTTGAGCTTGCCGCGGCGTGCTCCCCTTCTCGCATCGCGGCGTGCACCTTTGCGCACACCGTGACGTGCGGCCCGCGTGTGCGGCGGCGTGCGCACTTGCTTTTGTGCACGCCGCGACGTGCACATGAGCACGTCGCGATGTGCGAGCTAGCTGCCGTCTCCCGATTCCGATTTTCATCCTTTTCAATCCAATTTTTTCTCCAATCAATTCAACATAACTCATCTAAACATTACAACATTACTCAAACACCAATTTCTAACCCATTTACAAACCAAACCCACTCACAAACATCCAAGATAAACCAAAATCGACAACCCTAAAATTCTCACATCTCAGTAACCCATTCTTTAACTATAATCACTCAAACATGAATCAACCAACTAATTAAGAAGGAAGAGGCTCAAACTTACTTGATTTAGCTCACAAATTCTATAAACTCTTCCAGATTTCCACAAGAGATCGAGTTCCCCTTCTCTCCCTCTTCTTCTCCACGGCATCTTCCTTTCTTTTTCCTTTTTCAATCTCAATTTCCCCTTTTTATACCCATTTTAATAATATACAGTCCATTTCGCCCCTTTCTTAAACCTCAAGCCTCATACTCTTAAGTATTTTGCCCAAATTGCCCTTATCCAAATTCTTATCACTTTACAACTCCACTTCAGAATTCGGATTCGTAGGGACCGAATTAAAGTTCAATTTTTTCAGAAACACTCGCTTTCATGCCTAACAAATTCCAATTCATTCAATTCATTTGCTTTGACGGTCATAACCTTCCCAATTACAATTTTTTTCACGCTAAACAAAATTTCTAAATCATATCTTTAATTGGAGCGTCCAAAAGGCAGTCATTTTCAGTACTGGAAATCTCATCAGTACCCACCTTGCAATAATCAGAAGAATTCACATAAATCACTCCAAATTCATATTTTCACAAAAACACTTAAGCCGGGAATTGTCACAAGTGCATGTACAATTTTGTGTACAAAAACACGACCCATTCCAAATTTACTATTTGATTAATCCCATCAGTGACGGGATGTTACAATTCTCCCCTTCTAATAAAAATTTCGTCCTCAAAATTCATTTTGACATAGAACAAGGTAGGGGTACTTTTATCTCATATATCCTTCTTTTCGTTATTGAGAGATCATACTTCTTTCATACGCCTTTGGTGAGTATTCAGAAAACTCAACGCATTATTCCCAATTACCACTGCCCAAATGAATCGGATTGAAACAATTCTAACCATACATTCACTTGTAATGCCATCAGTAAGATTCATATTCATTTTATCGTTGTGATTGAGTCTCACACATAAATGAAATACTAGCCCGTAAGCTCAGTCAAATCAGAATACTGGCCCGTATGCTCAGTCAAATCAGAATACTGGTCCGTAGGCTCAGTCAAATCAGAATACTGGCCCGTAGGCTCAGTCAAATCAGAATACTGGCCCGTAGGCTCAGTCAAATCATAATACTGGCACGGAGCATAGCTCTACGTGGAAGTGTTACAAATAGGCGCCTCAATCACAACTCTTTCATTTTTCATGCATTCTTGGGATAGAATGCATCACCTATACTCACTACAAGGAAGATGTTAATTGGCGACGAAAAATCACCGACGGTCTAGAAACCGTTACAATTTTTGACCGAAAATGGACACCCGTCGGGGAAGATGGTTTTGGGGAAGAAGTTTTGCGACGGTAAGATATTCCGTCGCTGAATGTTGGGAATGAACATACCGACCAAATTTTCGGTCGGTGAAGTAGTCGGAAAAAACTGCAGAGGAGCCCCTCACTTAAAGTAAAACGACGTCGTTTTGGGTTATTTCAAAACGACGTCGTTTTGAAAACTGATTAAAGCTGAAGCTGGAACCTTTCTCCTCTCCCGCGATCAAGCCTTTCTTCCTCTCCCATTGCGACCTTCTCCTTTCTTCCTCTCCCACCGTGTGACAGATCCTCCACCGTGAGCCTCCATCGCCCACCGACAGCCTCCAAAGCCACGGCCAGTCTCAAACAGTAACCCTTCTCCCACGAACCTCTTTCTCCTTCCTCCCTCTCCTTACTTGGGTATGTTAATATTTATTGTAATGTATTTTCCTAACTTATTTTATGTTCATAATTAGTAAAGGATTGGCCTCCTAAACCCATATGATGCCATTTATTATTATTATTATTTTTACGTTGCATATAATAAAGCATATAGTTTCAGCCTATAGATACGGTAGATTTATGTTCATTTTATTATCTTTCCATATTTTAATGTTTTGTTTGTTTTATTTAATTTTTACGAGGATGATATGGGATGGAAATTAAGCCTTTAATTTGAACTTCATAATTATAAGGTAGGAAGTATTAATTCTCGTATTTTTCCCAATACATTGTTTATTTTTGTGATTTGTTATGTACATTGGGAATAATGTACATGTTTAGGTGTGGGGAAGCGATATAGTAATTTGGTGGATTTAATGTTGACTCAAGCTTATTTTAACTCTTATTAATTAGTTTTTATAAAGATATTAAATTTGTTAATTCCTATCTTGTGACTAAGGAATTAAGTTAGAATGTAAAAGAAAAAAAATATGATTAGATGGATTCTTATAGGTTATAGCATGAATGAATTTTTTCATTATTGATTTGGTTGAAAGTGTTTAAAATTTTTCATAAATGAGCTTAAATTGAGAGGTTTTAAGCCAATGAGCATTTATTATTATCACTATTATGTAAATATCATAAATAATAGATGATTTTAGAACTTACGTTTGTTATACATGCCAAGACTATAACTTTTAAATTAGGGGCAGTGAGATGATAAAGACACTTAGATTAACCATTGTTAAGCCTTTGTCTATGATTTTATCATACCTCTTTTTATCCTTTAGGTGTAACAAGATGCATTACTCTTAGGTAAGATGATCCAGAAATTTACATTCCTTAGATAAAATGCATGTAGTTATATTTCAAAGTTCTTATTTATCATTGATGAACCTCTAAATTATCTTAATCATAAACTTTATTTCAATTGTAATAGACATAATGCCTAATCCTACTTCATCTTTAGGAAGCTAAGGATCACTCTATTTGAATTTGTCTAATGAATGTTTAGTAGGGTTTTATAATCAAAGAAATCTTCTTATTGACCTCTTAATTGTATTAAATGCTAATAGGAGTATAAGGAACAATATATATGAAGTTATTCAGGGATAAATTTTATAAGTTGAACTCTCCTATTTGAGAAAGACATGCATCTATAGCTCTAACTAGCTATCTTTTTTTTTTTACTTTTAAAGAGAGGAAGATAGTTAGCATTTGAGGGTCTTCACGAGGTGATACAAATATTTGATCACGTAATTTTAAGCTAATAAGTTGAAGAACCAAATAGCAAGGTATTAGGAACTTATGGACAAAAGCCGATACTCATTCCATTATTGATCGTGAAACTGGAAAGATGTTTAAAATGTTCATTGCGATTATTAAAGTACTTAGGAATTGGAATCAATTCTTAAGAAGAGTATGAAATAACCTACAAAATGTTCATTGCAGATTATTAAAGTATGAAATTACCTATATAATGTCATTTTATAGATCTTATAAGCATTATAAAAGCTTCCCACTTAACCATATACATTGGGATTTAATTACTTATAATGCACATTTTATTTGAAGATTATCCATCATTTGACTAATTGTCTAGTTTAGATTGTCCCAAAAATTATGTATAAATTTTTTATTATCCTTTTTCCTAGCTTACTCGTTTCATTGCAATTTGTTACAATTATGCTTATTTTATATTATTTGACAAAACATTTTCTGTCATTTCCAATATAATCATATAACTTAAAAGTACATTGTTGTTTACAAATAACTTCCATTTTTCATGACTTATCATCTTTTCTATATCATATCCATTTAAAACAACATAATTCCTTATTTCTTCCTTTAACTACTTCTTTTCTTTGACCTTTTAACTAGTTTCATATTGAAAATCCTCTATATCCACGTATGAATTTAGTATAATTTATTTGTTTATGCTAACATATATGTCATATCATCCATAGTCACTAAATGTTGGTGGTTGAAACTTAACATCATTGTCATCATAACGACCATACAAACCATTTAAACTCTCTTCTTACATTTGTTACTATACTTTTGTTACTAATTTTATCGCTTGATTCATGATTTCGCAATTGAACTTCCCATTGCATGTCCATGAATCTTTTATTCATGTATTGCAATGTGTGAACCTTGACAAGACACATGTTGGACGGAGACTGGAATTGAGGTGTGATTACTAGTTGAGATAGAAGTGTGTTTCCTTTGCAGGGTGACCCTTATTTTTTAAGGTTCTTTCTGAATTATAGGAGAAATGCTGCCGAAATTTCTATAGGATCCTCGTCGTAGATGGTGTTTAAATTAGAACATGAGATCGTTAGTGTAATTATTTGAGGATGATTATTGTTTAGATTTGAGTATAATATGTCCTGCCTTGCGTAAAATATTTCCAATGAAGGTATGACTGATTTTATTGTTGGGTACCATTGCAGCTCTATCATCTTCATCGCCCGTGACGTTCTACATTGCCCGTGACGTACTTTAGGAACATTTGGTTGCATTTCAATTAAGGTTAGTGGTTATGCTTTTGTTACTAAATTTATTGTCATGTTCATATGCTTGTTGCACAGACGAGAATCAATTTGAGTCGTAATTGGATGGATGCTTTGTACAATGAATATCTCTTTAGTTGTAATATGAACATAATTTGATATATCCTTTTTGTGAAATTGTATATGAACAACGACTTGATGAGAATAGGTTTTCATAATAACATTCAATCTTGTTTGAATACTTCTTTGCCAATGGTATGAAATTTAATATCCATCGAATATCACATTGTGGTCAACCATAATGTCATGACATATATGTCTACCGGAACATATGTTGTGTTCACAGTATAACTATTCCGGTAGCTTAGATCGGACATGAAACGTGAAACCCTTATGTTGTAATACATGTCTGAAATGATTTGCTTTCTGCATATGTGGCTAACATAGATGCCTAACTTTGGATTCGATCTTGTAGAATAACAGTTCACCAGTTATGAGTTTCAGTGATAGATCTTGGATGTATAGACGTTTAACCGCCGATGGTTTCATTAATCCTGAATTTGTTGAGGGAGTTGATGCGTTCATTCATTATGCATGTTCGCAACCTGCATATATGGATGGGTCAAAGATCAGATGTCCATGTAAAAAGTGCAAACACAAATGTTTCCTTTCCATTGATGAAGTTCATTTGCATTTGTTGAGAAAAGGGTTTGTTCCACACTATTTCCAGTGGACCCGACATGGGGAACCGTTGGTTGCTAGCACCTCAAGGAGAGCTGAAGAACATACGTCTATGAACTTTAATGAGAATGACGTTGAGGATGGATGTGGAACAAATTTTGGTGAAGTGCTGGAAAACTCTTACAGGCAAATGGTGCACGATGGACTCGGTCATACATTTAAGCCAGTTGGGGAAAATGTTCACGAAGAACCTAACCCACAAGCAAAACATTTTTTTGACTTACTACAGTCAGCTGACCGAGAGTTGTGGCCAAATTGTGAGACAATGACTCAGTTGTCATCAATTGCTCGCATATTGAACATAAAGAGCGAAGGTCATATTTCAGATCGAAGTTTTGACAAAATTATTGAGTGATACAACGAATCATTGCCTGCTGATCATACAATGGTTGATAGTTTCTACAGCATGAAGAAACTTATTCGTGCTCTTGGTCTGCCTGTGGAAAAAATTGACTGCTGTCGAATCAGATGTATGCTGTATTGGGGAGATGATATGAACTTAGAACAGTGCAAATTTTGTGGTCAAGATAGGTTCAAGCCCAGAAAACGTTCCACAAAGCAGAAATTAGTTCCATGGAAGCGGATGTATTATTTTCCTGTCACTCCTAGATTGCAAAGGCTTTATGCTTCTAATGTAACTGCTTCTCACATGAGATGGCATGCTGAACACAAACAGGAAGACGGAGTAATGACTTATCCATCAGATGCGTTGGCATGGAAACATTTTAATGACACCCATGTGGAATTTTCAGTTGACAGTCGGAATGTTCGGTTGGGATTGTCAACAGATGGATTTCAACCATTTGGTCAATCTGGTCAGCAATATTCTTCGTGGCCAATTATCATAACTCCTTATAATTTGCCTCCTTGGATGTGTTTGAAAGAGGCATATATGTTCTTGACTGTGATTGTCCCAGGGCCAACAAATCCGAAGCAAAAGATAGATGTGTTCCTACAGCCATTGATATCTGAATTGCAACAGCTTTGGGATTATGATGTCCAAACTTATGATGTATCTCAGAAACAGAATTTTGTTCTGAGAGCTGCTTTGATGTGGACTATTAGTGACTTCTCAGCCTTTGCCATGTTATCTAGATGGTCAACCACTGGAAAGTTGGCCTGCCCTTATTGTCGCAATGATTCTGATGCGTTTTATCTGCCAAACGGAGGCAAAATATCTTGGTTTGACAATCACAAAAAATTTCTACCTACAGATCATCCGTTTAGGCGCAATAAATATAAGTTTAGAAAAAATCGGACGGTCAACACCCCTCCTCCTCTGATAACATTCGGTGAAGATGTATTGCAAGAAATTGAGGAATTAGGGTTGATGAAAATTACAGAATTAGAGGTCGATGATGTTAATTCAACCATTAGTCAGAACTTTGGTTGGCGGAAATGAAGTATTTTTTGGGATTTGCCATATCGGAAAACGAATTTAATTCGTCATAATCTAGATGTGATGCACATTGAGAAAAATATTTTTGACAACTTGTTCAATACCATAATGAACATTGAAGGGAGGACAAAAGATAATGCAAAATCTCGAGCTGATTTGCAAATTTTTTGCAAAAGAAATGAGTTACATAAAGATCTTGGCACTGGTAAATACCCAAAAGCATGTTACACTTTGGACAAGAGAAAAAAGGAGCTTATATGTGAATGGTTGAAAAGTCTTAAGTTTCCTGATGGATATGTTTCAAACTTGGCTAGGTGTGTGGATCTAAGGAAGTACAAATTATTTGGGATGAAAAGTCATGATTGTCATGTATTTATGCAAAGGTTGATCCCAATTGCATTCCGGGAATTGTTACCTTCTAAGGTATGGGAAGCTATAACAGAGTTAAGTTTGTTTTTTAAAAGCTTAACCTCAGCTGAAATCAACATTGGTGAAATGGAAAAACTAGAACATGAAATTCCCGTGATTTTGTGCAAGTTAGAAAGCATTTTTCCTCCAAGATTCTTTGACTGTATGGAACATCTACTTGTTCATTTGGCACACGAGGCAAAACTTGTCGGTCCAGTTCAATATCGATGGATGTATCCATTTGAGAGGTAAGTAGACAAATATTATTTATTAATAACCATTTAGAAGCTTCACAACTACATTCTACTAAGTATTTTGCTTCATGTAGGTATTTGCATCACTTGAAAAAAAATGTGAAAAACAAAGCTAGAGTTGAAGGTTCCATATGTAATGCCTATTTAGTGGAGGAAGCTAGTACGTTTTGTGGGTATTATTTTGAGCCGCATGTTAACACAAGAGCAAGAAAAGTTCCTCGCAATGACGATGGGGGACGAACGAGTCATGCTGATGGAACATTGTCCATCTTTTCATATGCTGGACGAACATATGGACGTGCGACAAGAAGAATGCTAACTGAGGAAGAACTCGAAGCTGTACATGGTTATATTGTATTGAACTGTGAAGAGGTCTTGCCATTCGTGCAGTAAGTTGCACATGAATATTTCTGTTCTTACCTTTGTGTCATCTTCAGCTCTAAAAATAGTCATTATGTATTTAGATTATACGAGACGTTTTTACGAGAGATAATGCCGGGTATCACGCTGGATGATTTAAATAAAGAAGTTGGAAAACACTTCCCTCGATGGTTTGAGAGATATGTAAGTTTCCACTTACAATTCATCTTAATTATAATTTGAAGTTATATTTTACTTTTCTAATGATACTACAATATTTGCTATGCTAAATTTTTTTTTCGTAGGCTTTAGAAAATCCAATCGAGAACAAGATGATTTGTGATCTTGCAAAGGGACCTCTACGAACTGTTAAATCGTATCCGGTGTTTTTCATTAATGGATACAAATATCACACAGCATGTCATGAACAAAACATGTCAACCATAAGCAGTGGGGTTTCAATACAGGGAGAAATGATGGATTACTATGGGAATATTATTGAAATACTGGAAGTTGAATATCCTGCTTTGCCAGTCAAGCGATGCGTGCTATTTAGATGTGACTGGTATGACCCGACACCAAACGTTGGAGCAAAGGTTCATAGACAATACAATTTAGTTGAAATCAATCACCGAAGAAGATTGAGACAATTTGAACCTTTCGTCTTAGCTGTGCAAGCTAAATAGGTTTGTTATATCCCTTTTCCAAGCTTACGACGAGATAAGACAGATTGGTTAGCGGTTTGCAAAGTTAAACCTAGAGGTGTTTACGAATCACATAAAAGAGGAGATCATAGTCTTGAAAGTGAGGCATTTCAGGAAGATGTGGCTGTTATCAATGCATCTGTTACGTATGATGATGATGAACCTTTGAACGATCCATCAAACCAATATGCCGATATTTCATCTGGAGAGGATGACGAGGGTCTGAGCTCTGACGAGGAGCCGGAATTTGATTCTTATTCTTCTGAAGATGAAGATGATTGTAATTTATCATTAAGTTGTGATAGCGACTGACCCCTGTTTGTAATTGCATATATAAACTTAAGAAATAACATTATTTTCATTTAATTCAATTATGTTTGGTTTTTTATTGAACTTGTTTGGGAAGGAATGTCGACATGGCGCTTGGTTCCGGACGGAAAAAATTCTTTCCGTTGGGAGGAATGTGGCAAAATTGTCCAAACTCATGGAATCAAAACTACAGAACATCTCGCTCCATCAAACAGTACCAATCGTTTGCCTTTTATGACTGATCTGTTACTTAAAGGTTTTTAGTATGAACTGCACGTCGACTCTTTCCGTTTTATGAACATCTAGTAACATTTATTAAACATATCAAACATATTCTCATTTCATTGTCAATCTTACATGTATAAGCTTCCTTCAAACTCAAGAGGACATGAATGCCGATAAGGGTGACAAGAATGCCACAACAAATTATAACGGAATAGGAAGATCGGTATTGTCAACTCCTCTACTATTCCACAAACCTCGTATGCACAATCACGTATGCATGAATACACCGTATCCGTTACTTAAATGGTTTGTGAATTTCACGGTTTCAACATTTCTTCACTGATTATGTTATAGGTCGATTTGTTCCTGAAAGTATTCCATCAGGAGAATTAGTCTACCATTCTAAAACTGGGCACTCATTCACTGTTTCATCAACAAGTATAGATATTGCGTCCATGCTGTTGGAACAATGTGATGAAGCACGTACAGCAGGTGGACAAAGTTTCACTGTTTCCATTGGTGCGTTTGAAAAAGCAAAACCCTTCTCGAACCCGGACATATCGGGGACTCTTTACCTTTACCGACTCCCATGTTATATGGAATCAAACAAAATGATTATATCAATGTGTTTTTGTACTGCTAGACAATATTACACTAGGCAAAACTTTCACGTTGATTTATTGTTGTTTATGTAACACTTCGTTAAATAGTGCATATCTATATTATTGTCAAGGTTCATATATTTTTGGTAACAATATGGTAACCTTCATATATTGCCATAGTTTTTTTTCTATATGTCTTGTGTAAAATATTGCTTTAAAATTATTAATTGTACATGTAGAGAATTGGCCATAATTGAATTTCAGGAAAAGAATGGGACCGAAGAGACATCGTGAGGTCATGCCACCGAGGTTTCGAGCCATGTTCGGGGTCACTGTCAGTGAAGGTGGTTCGTCACAATCAGCCGCTCCTACTGACTCACCTCCTCCACCTCTCGTGCCAGGAGTTGCAACCGAGGTATCACCGACTGCTTCTCAGCCAACACCATCCCCTACCCAAACTCATATATCGTCCAACACCGGCGTATCAGATGCGAGAGACGTCCGTCACTGGCCGAGGGACTTGATGGAAGAAAGTTTGTTTTATTTCCAATGACCAAGAAGTGAAATGAAAGCAGTTCACAATTTGCTTATTATAGTCTTTTACTTTTACCAATATGTACATAGGATAACATCATTTGACATGTTAGGTTGGTTCCGTCTGGACCAATTTCAAGAAATATGACTTCCTCGTTCAAGCAAAGAATTGAAACAGAGGGTTATGTATGGAAAAATTTAGCAGACACCACAAAGCAATTATACTTTCAGGAGTTTGAGGTACAAATCATAGTTATTTTCTGGTTACATTGCTTTATATTCATAATGATAATACAACATTTTAACAGTTTGTTATTCTTACTCATCTTATTTCAAAAAGAATTTTACTGGGATTCTTGTTTCGACGCCATCATGTATAGACAATGGGAAAAGAAAGCTCGCATACGTTATCGCGACTTAATTAATCAGATATGCAAGGTTGGTGCACGACCGCGTTATATTTCGGAGGACATTTGGAATCGTTGGACCGAATATTGGACATCACCTGAGGCAATGTCCATATCAGAGCGTAATTCGGCCAACAAACGTGGAGGGCCGGGGGGGCCGAGTCTTGCAGTGCATACGGGAGGTTCAATTACCCACAACGAGCATGCACATAGACTGGTAAGTATCTACTTTCCCACACCAATTTCACATATATTTTGCTTCGCTTTATTGAACATACTGATTATGATATAAATGTCTGGTGCCATATATGGCTGTGTGAAGTTGTTTTCTTTGTTGAACAGGGGGGGAATATCATATATATAGAGGAAACTCTGTTGAAATTTTTTTAAATTCTACTTAACATCTGAAAATTTAAGTTATACGTGTAGGAAAAGTCATTGGGCACTAAGCCTACACATATCCAGGTTTTTGTGCACACCCACACAAAGAAACATGATGGTGTCAACTTCATCAACAGTCGATGTAGAGAAGTGAATGTAAGTGAATTTAACAAATTTAAATAATTTCTTAACAATTATACCTTAATTACTACTGTAAAGATTGCTTCCTTATAGGCTCAAATACAAGAAAATATTCAGCGACAATCTCAGGAAGAACAACCTGTGGACGAGTCGCAGACATATCTTGATGTCGTGGGTGGTAGGGACCGCCGTGGAAGAATTTTTGACCTAGGCTCATATGCGAACACGTGTTATTCGCACTCTTCCCTTTCCAAGATCTGCAAAGATCCGCCGCCATTGCAAACTCAGGACGTCTCAGAGCTCCGGGCGACAGTTGACACATTGAGAGAGCAGCTCTCTCATCAAAGTGAGCAGCTAGTTAATCAAAGTGAGCAGCTACTTACTCACCGTCAGGAGCATAGAGAGGAGATAGCTAAGATTAGAGACGAGATTACTATGCAGATGAGAGAACAGTTGAGAGCAGAGATGGCTCAGCAGTTGAGGCAGGAGATGAGGACGGAGCTGGATGAGGTTGCAAAGATCAGAGAGTCGATCGCTGATGGAGCAGCAGCAGCGAAGAGAGAGAGGAGATGGAGCAGCTTACCAAAATGAGAGCGGAGATGGAGCAGATGACCAGGGAGCGACACCACATGGAGCATATGGCTCAGCTTCGTCAAGAGATGGAAATGTTAAAGAGGGGGGGAAACAGTTCAGACCATCCATGATAACCACGACATTACCATAACATTATCATTTGTTTTCAATTAAAATACATAAGATTTGTTATTTCTCCTTTTTTAATTATTAAATTAAATTCTTTATATTTTGTTACTATTTATTAATTTTTTCATTAAACAAACTATATATACAAATTTAATATAACGTAACACAAATAAATAATGAATTTTAAATATAACATTGTTATAATAATAAAACAAAAAAAATATAATCAAACATTACTGACGGAATATTTTCTGTCGGTAAAAAAATTAGATATACCGACGGTTAAATAAACCGTCGAAAAAAGGCGTTGAAAATACCTTTGCCTCACCGACCGACAACATGACCGAAGCTAAATATCTTCGACGGAAATTTACTTCCAATTCGGTCGTTATATTAATGCCGACTACAAAATGTCCGTCATAAATACCGTCGCACATTTACGACAGAATTGGTCGGTCGGTATTTTTACCTTCGGTACAATCACCGACCGATTATCTCGGCCACCAAATTCTGTCGGTATTTAAGTTTACCGACGGAAATGTTTACTTTAACGAAGGTAAAGTCCGTCGGTAAATTGAGGATTTCTTGTAGTGACTGCCGAAATTTGTTCGAACATATTCACTCACGTCCACATTCTTAGCTACAATTTGCTCCCTTGGGGTCCCCTTACTAGGACCCTTTTCTTATACGGTAATACACATATGTCGATATCATTAACATTCCCCAAATCCATAATTTGGGTTTTCCTCCATTTCTCTTGTCCCAAATAACTTGTCACTATACCCACTGTATTGCACTAGTCTTAGCAACCCAGTATCCATAAATATGGTACTTTGCTATGCGATGCTCTGTTTGATACAATTTATTGGTGTTAGTAGTGTGCCCTAGGCCAATGGATATTTGTGATTCATGTATTAACATTATGACTTGTTAATAATATATTATGAGGTATTCCCTTATATATGCATGTATTTCATGTAATGTGATTTACATTCCATGAATAGTATTAGACTTATGTCATCAAGTATGTGACTTGATAGTAAAACCATAAGCGTTATAACACTATTCTAGACTGTCCCTGGTCGATCATTATTGGTGGAACAATAATGAATTAAGACTAGTATGTGTTCTGATTGATGATCACGTTTTACTGATCATGGATATGAGATATCAAATTAGAAACATAGATATATGTTAGAGAACATATATTGGACCAACCCACATAAAGAATACTATATGGTTTCATGTCATTAGTAATTCTTTATATGGTTTGACTTTAGTCCTTTGACCTGAAGTCATCATGGTTCCCTACATGAGGAATTTAGTGTTTTGATATTAGACTAAGTTATTTTTAACCGAATAACAAATAGTCTTATGTTGGACACTAAATGAATCATGCGGAGGGATGTGAATGACGTAGATGGGATTTGTACCTCTCTTAAATGAGAGAGATATCACTTGATAAGTGTGATCAAGAAATGCATGGTTTGTTTCAAATGAATTGATGAAGAGTCATCAATGTCATTTGTTATAATCACCAACTTGGGATCAAGAAACTATGATTAATCAAAGGTTGACATATACCATGCCTTGTGATTAATCTTGATATCGTGTTACAAAGGATCGAGCCTATAACCATAGTTACTGTGTTAAATCGGATTATCAATCCTCATTTGATTTGGGTAGTCATAATGTCTTGCTAGAGGCCGCTTATGACTTATGGGCCTTGAAGTGTGATCAAGCCCATTGCCAACATCAAATGAGCCTATACACACACAAAGAGTGATGTGATCTGGGCTTATTCTCTTGGGCCTAATTTATTAGGTGTTGAATAAATATATTTAGATATATTTATTGGGCTAGATTGAATTAAGTTGTCGGGCTTTTATTATATATGATATAATGGGCCGAAACTTAATGGGGCCTAAATGGGATTAGGGTTTGTAGCACCCCACTCCCGACGAGACCCGAACCCGACATCAACAGTGATATCCGAGCCCGTGACCCGCGAGGGTGGCGTACTAGAACAATCACTACCTTTTTAAAACTCGATATGACATTTTTCTTTTTCTTAAAACAATGAGTATGCAAAACAATAATGATTTGGCCCAATTATAACAAAACATTTGCAATTACAAAACAATTTCTATTATAAACCAATTTCAGTTATACCATACAAGTACACATAAATCAAAAGGGGCCCACTAAAACAATTCACTACTCTAATGCAGATGTGACGACACCGATCCCGATTCGACATCGCTTGCTAGCGATAGACATACTCCGTGTCTAACGGGTACTCTTCACTTCCTGAAAAATAGATGCAATGTGGGTGAGTTTGCGAACTCGGTGAGAAACCATCATCGATGGTTCACCCAACTCATGCATTCACAATCATATACACATAACACACAGTAGCACTTACAGAATATCACATGCAATTTCCTTATTCACATTTCACACCATTCACAAATCAATTTACATTTTCAATCACCATATATGATGCAATGCCCATGAGACACTTTCAATTTTCGTTTCGTTGTTGTGACCGCTACCGATCATTTACGCTGAGCGCTGGCTCAAATCGTTGGGCTTGATATGCCTGCGGTGAGCCCGAGGCTCTATCACCGTTGGACCGAGGTCTGTGCGCTGAGCTTAAAGCTCTATCATATACATTGGGCATGATGTGCCCGAAAACCCAAAGGATTCGGGCGCGGTGCATCGAGCTGTGGCTCTGCATACGCTGGTACCACGGTCACAACTACTATTATCCGATCATTTACTATGCATGAATGCACATGTCACTTTCCAATTTCCAATTATTGCATTTCGATCATTTTCCAATGTCTTCGGACTTTTAGTCCGTATTTCATTCCTATGCATTTACATTTCATTTCATTAACACATTTACAATCCAATTTACTCATGCATTTACACATACTTATTCACATTTGCACTTCAATATCATTAATCCAATATTTCAACACCCATGGTTCAAATCAATCAAATCACTCAATCACATATATCCATCCTTGCTTCCTCATGGCAATCAATGCATATAATTAATAAACACATAAGGTTGAGAAACCAACTAGGTTACTCACCGCACTTCCGAGCCATGTACTGAAGTCCCAATATCGTCTGTGGAGTGTCGATCCATCGAACCTCTATGTCAATCCAAATAATTCACATTACCATTTTGGCCAATATCAATTCAATAATACATATTTAACAAATACGATAAATACTATACATGTTATGACATTCCCAATCCAATTCCGAATTCCTCAATTTGATCACTCTCTTACTAATCCATAACACTTTCAATTAGAATCACAATCACCGATCGCTTACCACCAATTCCAATAATCATATAATTACATTCAATTTCCATTCTTATCAATTCAATATTCTTAGTCTCCAAATTCCAATTACTCATTTAGAAACCAATTCATTTGAAAATCAATCCTCAAGCTCATTACTTGTAACAATCACCTTATAATCCTTTAATTTCATTTCTTCTAGATTGAAATTCCTATTTCTCAAGTGCCACTTTGATCCATAACCAATCCAATTTAACTCCCAAAATTCTCCAAATTCAAAATCCTCAAATTCATTTTCGAAAGATGCCTCATTGCTGCATCGCATTAAGTGTTCATCGTGACGTCACAAGCGATCGCAAAAAATCATGATGTAAACCCGTAAATTTCTCGATTTTTCGATCTAACTCATCCAAATTCATTCTAAACACTCTCAATCAGTTTTAAACCTTAAACCCAACTTATTTCTAACCTCAATCCATCATTTAAACCATTATTTATCAAAAACCCAAATCAAAACCAACGAAAATCTCAAAACCCTATCATCCGTAACTTTCAAATTCTCTAAACCAATTCATACTCAAATCAATGATCAAATGAAACGATTTAACTCATAAACAAGTATAAACTTACTTGATTCAAACTTCAATCCATTTAGAATCCTCCAAGAAACTCCAAATCGCCAAATGCTCACCCACGATCATCGACGAAGGTGAAGAGAAAATGAAGAAATAAGCTTACCTTAAAAGCTTATACATATATATATATGAGATCCTCCACTTCATGTCCAATTCTTAGGGTCTAACACGTCCGATTCTTATTCTATTTTACTCCCAATTTCGCAATGATCATTAATAATAAAACCCAAAATCATATGTCACATTATCTCATATCAATTGCCAATCAATCCCGGACCTGGAATCCAATTTATCACCCCTTAGCTAAATTTTCCCATCGGATCTAAAACTCTAAAATTACGGAAAAATTCTCATAAATTCAAAAATTAGGAAATGCTCATTCCGATACTCAATTTCCAATTTCCTTTCTATAATCCATTTCATTCCAATTTCATATTCAAAACCCAATTATACACTTACTAAATATCCAATTTTCATAAACCAATTATAACCAATTTCCAATTTCACAATCAAGTCGGAATTGTCATACATGTATGTACATATATATATATATATACTTATGCAATAATAATCATTTATCAACGACTATCAAAAGCTGTAATGCATGTGCAATGCAACACTTTGCCTGTACCAAATCCTAACCCGATCCAAATTACCAATCTACCCGTCACTCCGATAACAGGATGTTACAATTCTCCCTTCCTAATAAAAATTTCGTCCTCGAAATTTCATATACGATTCGTCAAAACAATAGGGGAGTCTTTTCGGTCATTTATTCTCTGGTTTCCACTTATTTCACTATACAACTGACCTGCTATCTTAATCACACTACAATCACTTACTTACATCCTTTTTCCTTACTCAAACTCTATATTGTTTAACGATTTCTTTTTAATTACTCGTAATTCTTTATATCCAATACCAATGCTACACACCTCCGATCATATCAATATTTCCTATTTCTGTCCATATAACACTTTACAAATCCATTTATCTTTTAGGTTACCACTGACTTGTCAATCCATAAATCGATTCACAATCACGGTCACATCGAGGCCCCTAATAACAAATTTCATTTCCCATTTACCTGTTATCTCAATCAATACATAGATTGGCCAAGGTGACACATTTAGAAACATTCTCTGTATCGTTTAACATATTGCATCTCTCCAATGCCAATTTCTAATCTCATCAGGTTTCAACAATTTCGGTAATCATTAATTTAATTCATTCTCATCAACTTGAATTTCTTATACCATATTACTGATTCAAACACCTGTCAATCTTAACTTAAATCATCCAGGGCCTCTAATTATATTAGGTCCTGATCATTTTACTATCCGAATGAACAACTCCTTTTTAGATATAAAACCTTTAATACACTTTTCAAATGATATATCCAACAAAACACAATCAATCTTATCTATGCATCAATCTCATAATCTTATGAACTCCAAACCTATATTAGTTTCACACTGATAACACACAGTCAACTATATAGGTCAAACATACTCATAATCTTTCAATGTCACATTTTACTTTCTGTTACACTTTTAATACACTTACAATTCCTTTCATGAGTTTTACTCATATTTCCTAATCCATTCACATTACTCATTTTCTTTACAACTAATCTATTCACACATTTCTCGATACTATCCACTATTCAAAATTCTCAATTCGGATTTTGCCATGCTTTCAATACACCTCTGCACACTTGATGTGGAATCCCCAATTGCTAATACGTTCCTTTTTACACTTTACCAACTCGACAGTTTACATATAATCTTTCATCCAGTTTCATAATCTTATCATCTAATTATTTGCTTCCTTATCAAAATTCGGAATCATTATTACTTTACAAACGCATATTCATCCAAAACATTTTCTGTACAAATAGAATCTCCAAACTTTCACAACACTTTCCAATACACTATTCAATACAATAGATTTTTAAGTCATCAAATACCAATGCAGCCCATAAGCTTATACTGATCTCCATACACATAGAATCTCTTTACATTTTTCCAATAGATCACATTATCATCCTTACAATTCATTTCATATTATAACACCAATTCAATCGATACGATCAATACTCGAATCAAACATTTCTCCCAGTATCTCTTCTTACAATCATTAATCATACACTTCACATATTTTTCCTCTAACGCTTCCTTATCGCTAAGGTCAAGACCTTTACCAATTTCTGGATGTATCCAAGATACAATCAATCCTATTATAACTCCAAATTCTTTATATACTTATCCTTTACAATTTCACATTTATCAACGCCTCTATTTGCATTTAATCTCCCAATACCATGTTCAATAATAATTCATCCACTAATTATTCTACCAAGATCAAATTCACTCTTATAAAACTTACATGTCCAACAATTTCCTCAACTGTGCTAATTTCTCTTATTCACTTTTCAAATGTATTCAATCGATCATCATCCACTTTGAACACAATTTAAACATTTCACTTAAACCCAAGGAAGATATGTTGCTCTTCAAGAGTATAATGACTCTTCATATCAATAATCAATTTATATCATTTCCTAATTATCGGTTGTTCCAATGAGGAACAAATTTTCTCACGATCTTTCTCCATTTCATCAAATATATTTTCACACACATTCTTTTACCTTGGATTCTCCACATATTTCAATTTATTCACTATCATTTCAAACAAAATTTTCAAAACCACTTTATACTTTCCGATATTCACACAAAATATATCTGACCCGATATTCTCCTCAAATCACAACTGATATCCTTTTACTGTTCAATACTCCTATTACACAATCAAACTCTTTACATTATCATAACTCATACCTTTTATTCTATCTTTTACACATGAGTATCCGCTAAGATCAGGACTCCCAATAACAACTTTTCATTCATTTCACATTTATCTCCAATTTGTCCTTTCATTACTAAACTTTTCAATTCTCATCATCCAATCGAAATCCAATTCAGGGAAATTCTTCTTTCAATTCCTAATCATCAACCGTCGTCACATTTCTTATCGATTTCAATTATTCACAATGTCCTGTGACGATCAATCTATACCATAATCCACATAACCAAAGCATCTCTTTTGATACCGCTCATCGAGGTACATACCATTTACAGATACATTAATTTACCACTTAGTCACTTACGCTAAAGACACTTCAATCTCATTTGATCTTTGACCACCTTTTTCCTTTTCGCACCTATCCTCGATCACGAGGCTTTTCCTTACCAACATCCTAATTACAATCTCAATTCATTTCCAAATATCACTATAAACACTTTTGGTTCTTACTCTATCTCACATGAATTTTAACTATTTGACTTGGCGGTTATCCACTAATGCACCAATTGATTTCGACATCGTGTGCATTCGCATAGGCAAACCACCGACCTTAACAACTTTTTACTTTTTCTTCTCTCAATACTATTTTCTCTCATTTCGATCCTTTCATCATTTTGTTTTACGCAACCACACTCAAATCCAGTATCACAAATATACATTCATTGTTGCTTTCACTTAACATATTCAAATTCTAGGTCATAGACTCCAATCATAACTCCCATCACGCTTCACAAGTAACTCGATCATAAAACATTTTATTTGCCATCTTCACATATCTCTATATTTCTTCTATCACTGACAACTACACATATACAATTCACATCCACTTCCCATTCATGATTTTCCAATATCACTCTAATATCATATTTCATAATACGCTTATCAATACCAATACACTAAACCTCCAATCATCATATCGCACCGTATACTTGTTCTTTTTCTTTGATTTCTACAATTTTCATTTATCACATTTTCCCATATCATCTTTTCCTCACTATTTCTAACCACTTAAATCACTAGTACAGTGCTCACGATGAGACTCCTATGCTAGATCGGGATCACCGTCACTATCTGCCGAGACATAACTTATATGCATGCACTTTGACACATTTTTCTCAGAATACCCATGTAAGATTGTACTTCTGGGCTCTGATACCACAAATGTAGCACCCCACTCCCGACGAGACCCGAACCCGACATCAACAGTGATATCCGAGCCCGTGACCATGAGGGTGGCATTAGAACAATCACTACCTTTTAAAACTCGATATGACATTTTTCTTTTCTTAAAAAAGTTGAGTGTAAAACAATAATGATTCGCCCAATTATAACAAAACATTTGCAATTACAAAACAATTTCTATTATAAACCAATTTCAGTTATACCATACAAGTACACATAAATCAAAAGGGCCCACTAAAACAATTCACTACTCTAATGCAGATGTGACGACACCGATCCCGACCCGATACTCGCATTGCTAGCGATAGACATACTCCCGTGTCTAACGGGTACTCTTCACTTCCGAAAAATAGATGCAATGTTGGGTGAGTTTATGAACTCGGTGAGAAACCATCATCGATGGTTCACCCAACTCATGCATTCACAATCATATACACATAACACACAAGAGCACTTACAAGAATATCACATGCAATTTCCTTATTCACATTTCATACCATTCACAATCAATTTACATTTTCAATCACCATATCTGATGCAATGCCCATGAGACACTTTCAATTTTCGTTTTCGTTGTTGTGGACTGTATACCGATCATTTACGCTGAGCGCTGGCTCAAATCGTTGGGCTTGATATGCCTGCGGTGAGCCCGAGGCTCTATCACCGTTGGACCCGAGGTCTGCGCTGAGCTTAAAGCTCTATCATATACATTGGGCATGATGTGCCCGAAACCCAAAGGACGGGCATAAAGTGCATCGAGCTCGTGGTTCTGCATACGCTGGTACCACCGGTCACAACTACTATTATCTGATCATTTTACTATGCATGAATGCACATGTCACTTTCCAATTTCCAATTATTGCATTTCCGATCATTTTCCAATGTCTTCGGACTTTTAGTCCGGTATTTCATTCCTATGCATTTACATTTCATTTCATTAACAAATTTACAATCCAATTTACTCATGCATTTACACATACTTATTCACATTTGCACTTCAATATCACAATCCAATATTTCGAACACCCATGGTTCAAAATCAATCAAATCACTCAATCACATATATCCATCCTTGCTTCCTCATGGCAATCAATGCATATAATTAATAAACACATAAGGTTGAGAAACCAACTAGGTTACTCACCTGCACTTCCGAGCTACAGCCTGGAAGTCCCAATATCGTCCGTGGAGTGTCGATCCATCGGAACCTCTATGTCAATCCAAATAATTCACATTACCATTTTGGCCAATATCAATTCAATAATACATATTTAACAAATACGATAAATACTATACATGTTATGACATTCCCAATCCAATTCCCGAATTCCTCAATTTGATCACTCTCTTACTAATCCATAACACTTTCAATTAGAATCACAATCACTGATCGTTTACCACTCAATTCCAATAATCATATAATTACATTCCGAATTTCCATTCTTATCAATTCAATATTCTTAGTCTCCAAATTCCAATTACTCATTTAGAAACCAATTCATTTGAAAATCAATCCTCAAGCTCATTACTTGTAACAATCACCTTATAATCCTTTAATTTCATTTCTTCTAGATTGAAATTCCTATTTCTCAAGTGCCACTTTGATCCATAACCAATCCAATTTAACTCCCAAAATTCTCCAAATTCAAAATCCTCAAATTCATTTTCGGAAAGCATGCCTCGCCGCGGCATCGCCAAGGCGAATCCGCATCCCATCGTCATGACGCACGACGCTGCTCGTCAGCGCGATGCCTTTGTCCTCCCGCCATGGCGCATAAATTAAAATATTTTTAATTCGTCATGACGTGCACATCGGGTTGGCTCGCCATGGCGTGTTCATCGACGTCACAAGCGCATGATCGCAAAATCGCGACAGAAACCCAGAAATTTCTCAGATTTTTCTGATCTAACTCATCCAAATTCATTCTAAACACTCTCAATCAGTTTTAAACCTTAAACCCAACTTATTTCTAACCTCAATCCATCATTTAAACCATTATTTATCAAAAACCCAAATCAAAACCAACGAAAATCTCAAAACCCTATCATCCGTAACTTTCAAATTCTCTAAACCAATTCATACTCAAATCAATGATCAAATGAAACGATTTAATTCATAAACAAGTATAAACTTACTTGATTCAAACTTCAATCCATTTAGAATCCTCCAAGAAACTCCAAATCGCCAAATGCTCACCCACGATCATCGACGAAGGCGAAGAGAAAATGAAGAAATAAGCTTACCTTAAAAGCTTATACATATATATATATGAGATCCTCCACTTCATGTCCAATTCTTAGGGTCTAACACGTCCGATTCTTATTCTATTTTACTCCCAATTTCGCAATGATCATTAATAATAAAACCCAAAATCATATGTCACATTATCTCATATCAATTGCCAATCAATCCCGGACCTGGAATCCAATTTATCAGTCCCTTAGCTAAATTTTCCGGTCCGGATCTAAAACTCTAAAAATTACGGAAAAATTCTCATAAATTCACAAAATTAGGAAATGCTCATTCCGATACTCAATTTCCAATTTCCCTTTCTCTATAATCCATTTCATTCCAATTTCATATTCAAAACCCAATTATACACTTACTAAATATCCAATTTTCATAAACCAATTATAACCAATTTCCAATTTCACAATCAAGTCGGGAATTGTCATACATGTATGTACATATATATATATATATACTTATGCAGTCAATAATCATTTATCAACGACTATCAAAACTGTAATGCATGTGCAATGCAACACTTTGCCTGTACCAAATCCTAACCCGATCCAAATTACCAATCTACCCGTCACTCCGATAACAGGATGTTACAGGGTTTCTCTATAAATAGAGAAGCTTAGGTCTCATTAGGTTAAGGGTGACTCTATTGTCAAGAAATCCTAGCCGCCATCCAAGAGAACGATCGTGCGGCTGCTCGTAAAGTGTTTTCAGACGCGTGCTTTAGCACACAATACCGCATGGCCGGATCGCATGCTCGTGTGAATATCGGTAGAGGACATTAGCGATTTGCAGTGTCTTGGAATTCAAAAGAAGCAATCCATTCACAAAATAAGGTATTTTCGTAATCCTTCGTGTTTTGATTATACGTGATGTTCTTGTATGGTCTTTTCTGCGCACAGACAGGAATACTCGGACCGACGCGATCCAACAAAGGGTATCGAGCTGTGTTCTTCAGTAAAATCATTAATATACGTGTTTTTGATTACATGTGTTCACGATTTTGGCTTCAGATAATCGAAAATATATACATGTTTGGATTACATGTGTTTATTTAATTTGGATTCGTAGAGATAAAAATATGCATGTTTTGATTACATGTGCTCATGGTTTTGGTTGCATGATAAGAAAGTGTTTTTATTTCATGCATGTTCTTTTCGGATTTGTTGATTATCTTGTATCGATGAGAATATATGATAAGCATGAAGGGTTTGACCCAATGTGGTGGTCGCTAGGTTTCCACCATGTAAGACATGGATCCGAATGGGAAACCGCAAGTATTCATGTTGGACAAGGATACCCAATGACTAAGATCTCTTCCAATGACTGAAGTGTTCCAATCGATGGTTGGAGAGCGGAGATGAGCGGTTCAATAAAACGTTGCTCCAAATGACCGATAATGGTTCCAATGATTAATACAAGTCGATCAATGACTAAGATCTCTTCCAATGACTGAAGTGTTCCAAATGATTGGGTGGAGGGCGGAGATGAGTTTTGGTAAAAAGTTTGTTCCAATGATTGAAATTGGTT
Organism: Erythroxylum novogranatense; assembly: GCA_029891385.1. Classification (NCBI taxonomy): domain Eukaryota; kingdom Viridiplantae; phylum Streptophyta; class Magnoliopsida; order Malpighiales; family Erythroxylaceae; genus Erythroxylum; species Erythroxylum novogranatense. Next base: position 36,111,501 of record CM057232.1, on the reverse strand, counting down.
CCAATAATCGCACAAGTCGACCAATGACTATCATCTTTTCCAATGACTATCGCCTTTTCCAAATAATCGGCAAGCCCAAAGAAGGGCGCTTTCCCACGCTTGTTTATTTGTTATGTGTTATATATTCTGGGTGATGTTACATGTGTTTATTTATATTTTTTGAATATTTATATTCATGTGTAAGTTACTATTCTATATTTCTAATATATATATACTCAAGTATGTTGTAGTATAGGATTAGAAATAGCATAGTACAAACACCCTTACTAATAGGATTAGTAGCCTTCATAATGTACTAAGAACGACCATCTTCATAATTTCAATATGCCTTCCATAAATCTTTACCAATGTTTATCTCTAGATTATCCTTATGTGGGTTTTTGCCAAAGCAAGGCATGTAGGGATCATCTAGGGAAGACATTTGAATAATGGTGCTATTCATAGGTAAAGTATGGTTAAACTTGACTAAGCTATCAAAACAGTTTTGGGCTTAGGGCATAAGATTGGGTTTATACATACATGCAGTACATAAGATGTATTTTAACATAAGCCCATCAAGAGTTACATGTGATGTAATTGAAAAGAGTTTTCTACCTAAATAACTAAGTCTTGAGTGTTAAGCCAAAGCTTTCTTAGACTTAGTGAAATATGGATCTTGTTTCTCCCATTCACAATCGAGGGTTATTTATTCGAGTGGGAGCTAATACCTCATAATATATGAATGTTGACCCTTGTTGCATAATTTTTGTAGATTATGGCTACTCCATCCACAAACCTTTCTATGCGATCTATCTTAGAGAAAGAAAAGCTTAGTGGAACAAATTTCCTAGATTGGTATAGGAACTTGAGAATTGTTCTCAATCAAGAAAGAAAACTTTATGTCTTAGAAGAGCCCATCCCTAAGGAACCACCGGCAAATGCACCTAAGGCTCAAAAGGATGCTTACATGAAGCATATCAATGACTCTACGGATGTGCCATGCCTTATGTTAGGCGCCATGATCTCTGACCTTCAGAAGGATTTAGAGGAAATGGAGGCCTATGACATGCTTGCTCAACTGAAAGCTATGTTTCAAGAACAAGCATGCCAAGAGAGGTTTAGAACCACTAAGGCATTGAATTCATGCAAGATGACTCCTGGCACACCCGTGAGTGCTCATGTTCTCAAGATGAAGAGTTACATTCATCATCTTGAGAAATTAGGTGCACCTGTTAGTCAAGAATTGGCAACTGATCTTATTCTAGCATCTTTGACTGATGAATATGATCAGTTCATTCTTAACTACAACATGCATAATATGGAGAAGTCCATTGACGAATTGCATGGGATGCTGAAAACTGCTGAAGAGAACTTAAAGGGAAAAGTTAAGACCGCCAATGAAGTTCTTGTGGTTCAAAAGGGAAAAGCTTTCAAGAAGAAGGGCACAACAAAAGACAAAGGTAAAGTACCCAAGTCCAAGCCCAAGCCCAAGCCTAAAGCAAAGACTAAGGCACCTAAGGAGGGAGTTTGTTTTCATTACAATGAACCTGGTCATTGGAAAAGGAACTGCAAACTCTATTTGGAAGAGCTGAAAGAGAAGAAGAATAGTGCGACTACTTCTTCAGGTATGTTTGTTATAGAAATCAATTTTACTCCTTTTGCATCTTGGGTATTAGATACCGGAGCTGCAACTCACATTTGTACTAATGTGCAGAGTCTAAGAAGGAATAGAAGATTGATGTCTGGTGAGATCGACCTGCGCATGGGAAATGGAGCAAGAGTTGCTACTTTATCCGTGGGGACGTATGATCTTATTTTGCCTACTGGGCTCATTTTGGAACTCAAGAATTGTTATTATGTACCTACTATGAGTAGGAACATTATTTCTTTTGCTTGTTTAGAGAATGATGGATTTAAATTTTCTATTGAGAATAGAAGTATTTCCATTTATAAGAATGACATTTTATATGGCATTATGCGTCAATTAAATGGCATTTATACTCTAGACACTGAGTTTGTTACAAATGAGCCCATCTATAACATAAATACCAAGAAGTTTAAATCTAACGATTTGAACCCAACCTATCTCCGGCATTGTCGTTAGGCCATGTAAACTAAAAACGATCTCAAAACTCCATCAAGATGGATTCATTGATTCTTTTGAATCTTTTGAGACATGTGATTCTTGTTTATCGGGTAAGATGACAAAGGCCCCTTCACAGTAAAGGGAAAGGGCCAATGAGCTATTGGGCCTTATACATACCGATGTACGTGGTCCTTTTAGCATATCAGCGAGAGGAGGTTATTTGTATTTCATTACTTTTACAGATGACTTCAGTAGATATGGGTATGTCTATTTAATGAAGTACAAATCTGAATCTTTTAAAAAGTTCAAATAGTATAAGAATGAAGTACAAAATCAGCTTAGCAAGACAATTAAAATTCTTCGATCTGATCGAGGAGGTGAATACTTAAGCCAAGAGTTTGATGATTATCTTAAGGATTGTGGAATCGTTTTACAATTGACTCCTCCAGGAACTCCTCAATGGAATGGTGTTTCTGAAAGAAGAAATCGAACTCTATTAGATATGGTTCGATCAATGATGAGTCAAACTGATCTTCCAAAATATTTATGGGGCTATGCTTTAGAAACAGCAGCATTCATATTGAACCGTATTCCTTCAAAGGCTGTAGAAAAGACACCATATGAGATATGGACTGGGAAGCGTCCCAATTTATCTTTTCTAAAGATTTGGGGTTGTGAGGCTTATGTGAAGCGTCCAATTGCTGACAAGTTGGCACCCAAATCTGAAAAATGTTATTTTGTGGGATATCTTAAGGAAACTAAAGGATATTACTTTTACATCCCATCAGAGAACAAAGTGTTTGTTGCTCGAAATGGTTTCTTCTTAGAAAAGGAATTTGTTTCCAAAGGAAACAGTGGGAGTAAAGTGCAACTTGAAGAAATTCAAGTTTCACAAAATGACATTGAGCTTGAAAAGGAGATTGAAGTGAGCTCACAAGCTATTGATGAGCAGCCTTCAACAACACAAGGCCTACGTAGATCTGATAGGATTCGTCATGAGCCCGAGAGATATGGATTTCTCGTTACTGATGATGATAATGTGATGCTCATCGTTCATAATGAGCCCACAACCTATCAAGAAGCTATGGAAAGTCTAGAATCTGCTAAATGGTTAGAGGCCATGAAAGCAGAGATGCAATCCATGTATGAAAATCAAGTTTGGACTTTGATTGATCCGTCTGATGGCTTGAAGACCATTGGATGCAAATGGGTTTTCAAAAAGAAACTCGACATGGATGAAAATGTGCACACTTATAAAACAAGACTTGTTGCTAAAGGTTATCGACAAGTTCATGGAATTGATTATGATGAGACATTTTCTCCAAAGGGTCATGATCAAATCCATTAGAATTTTATTGCCATATAATGCATACTACGATAATGAGATATGGAAAATGGATGTCAAAACGGCTTTCTTTAATGGAAACTTACTTGAGGATGTATATATGATACAACCCGAGGGTTTTGTCCATCCTAAGAATTCGTGAAAGGTGCAAGCTTCAAAGATCTATTTATGGATCAAGCAAGCATCAAGAAGTTGGAATCTTCGTTTTGATGAAGTTGTCAAAGAGTTTGATTCATCAAGAATGAAGATGAACCTTGTGTTTACAAAAGGTTAGTGGAGTGCTTTGTTGTCTTTTAGCTTTATATGTTGATGACATCGCTTCATTGGAAACGATATTCCAACCTTACAGAGTGTCAAGATTTGGTTAAGGAAACGTTTCTCAATGAAAGACTTAGGTGAGGCTGCCTATGTTTTAGGCATTAAGATCTATAGAGATAGATCAAGAAAGCTTATAGGCCTAAGTCAGAGTACATACATAGATAAGATACTGAAAAGGTTCAGTATGCAAGATTCCAAGAGAGGATTCTTGCCTATGTCACATGGAATCAAGCTTTCTAAGAAGGATTGTCCTATTTCAGGTAAAGAGCTTGAGCGCATAAGTAAGATTCCATATGCATCTACAATTAGATCTATCATGTATGCCATGTTATGTACTCGACCAGATGTCTCATATTCTCTGAGCATAACAAGTAGATATCAATCTAATTATGGTGAGAGTCACTGGATAGCAGTTAAAAATATCCTTAATTACTTGAGAAGAACTAAGGATATGTTCCTAGTCTATGGAGGACTTGAAGGAGAGCTCGTTGTAAATGGTTACACTGATGCTGGTTTTCAGTCTGACATAGATGATTTTAGATCGCAATCAGGTTTTGTGTTTTGTTTGAATGGAGGTGCAGTGAGCTGGAAAAGTTCAAAGCAAGACACTGTCGCTGATTCTACAACTGAAGTTGAGTACATTGCTGCCTCGAATGCAGCTAAGGAAGCTGTATGGGTTAGGAAGTTCATTACTGAGCTTGGAGTTGTTCCTAGCATTGCAAGTCCTATAGACCTTTATTGTGATAATAATGGGGCTATAGCACAGGCTAAGGAACCAAACTCACATCATAGATCCAAACACATACTCAGACGTTTCCATCTGATTAGAGAGATCATTGGGAGAGGAGACGTAAAGATATGCAAAGTGGGCACAGATGACAACATTGTCGATCCACTTACTAAGCCTCTTCCACAGCCTAAACATGAGAGTCATACGAGGTCTATGGGTATTAGATATCTCACCGATTAGGCCTAGTGCAAGTGGGAGATTGTTAGTAGTGTGCCCTAGGCCAATGGATATTTGTGATTCATGTATTAACATTATGACTTGTTAATAATATATTATGAGGTATTCCTTTATATATGTATGTATTTCATGTAATGTGATTTACATTCCATGAATAGTATTAGACTTATGTCATCAAGTATGTGACTTGATAGTAAAACCATAAGCGTTATAACACTATTCTAGACTGTCCCTGGTCGATCATTATTGGTGGAACAATAATGAATTAAGACTAGTATGTGTTTCGATTGATGATCACGCTTTATCGATCATGGATATGAGATATCAAATCGAAACATAGATATATGTTAGAGAACATATATCGATCGACCCTCATAAAGAATACTACATGGTTTCATGTCATTAGTGATTCTTTATATGGTTTGACTTTAGTCCTTTGACCTGAAGTCATCATGGTTCCCTACATGAGGAATTTAGTGTTTTGATATTAGACTAAGTTATTTTTAACCGAATAACAAATAGTCTTATGTTGGACACTAAGGGGGCGTTTGGTTTGAGGGTTTCGGAATAAGGGAATGGAATAATAATATTAAATATTATTTGTTTTGAGGTTATCAATTCTAAGGTAATGGATTTATCCCATTAAATTTGGGAATCCACTAAACCCTCCAAAATAGGTGGGTATCAAGTTTTCATTCCAAGTCTACTCATCTTCTCACCGTCATCGATTGTTGTCTTCTATATTGTTTGCGCTGCCGTCTGCCTATCTTTTCCTGCTCTCTTCTCTGATCTGTTTCTTGGCTAGGTATCTACTCACACTCACACTCTACGTTCCTATCTGCTTACGCTCGTCTTTTCCTGCTCTCTTCATATTGTTGCGTTACTCACGCTAATATATATAACATGCTAATCTGACAATGCGTGGCTTTTCACATGCGTGGCTTTTGATATATCACGCTTTATCACGCTCATCTGCTCTCTTCATATATCATGCTCATCTGATCTGTTTCTTGACATGCGTGGCTTTTGATTAGGATATAAAGTTGTTTTTGTCTTTTATATATATATATATATAACATGCTAATCTGACAACGGTGGGAGGCATACTATTGCTTGCTTTATAATTTTTCTGATCAACCGTTCTCACTATGCCACAAACATAAACTGACTTTTTGACTGCACTTGTTCTTTAGTTGTTGCTGGGAGCTTCTCCCATTAGTCATGTATATGTTTATGCTTAAGACATGCTAGTTATTTTATACATGATTAACACCGAAACTAGCATGCATAACACATTAGAGACATGCAGTGGATTTGTTTATTCTCCCTTTAGTCATGTATATGTCATGCATTTGTTTTTCTTTTAATTTTTTACAATAAATTCATATTTATAATATTAGTTAACGTAATAGCTACCTTTAATTTCAATGTAGAACATTATGGCACGCACTTCATCATAAGTAGACGATTTAAATTAATTCGAAATGTTCGGATTATGGCAACATTGGTTAATGTATTCAATCTAGTTTTTGTTACTTGGTATCAAATGTTGTTGATGCATTTGCACATTACGAGACCCCCATTGAAAACCAAAGAAGAAATCAAATATGAGAGAATGAAATGGATGTTTAGGCTCACAAAACAATCTGATACTATTTGTATTAGTCAGCTCCGAATGGATAGACGTACATTTGGTATATTGTGTGAGATGGTAAGAGATATTGGAGGGGTAAAGGACACTAAGAACTCTTCATTAGAGGAAATAGTTGCTTTGTTTTTATATGTGTTGGCTCACCACAAAAAGAATAGGACAATTAGCTTACTGTTTCATCGAAGCGGGGAAACTATCAGTCGACACTTTAATAGATGTCTTTTAGCAATCTTGAAATTACATGAAGTATTGCTTAAAAGACCTCATCCTATTACGGAAGATTGTGAGGACAACCGTTGGAAGTCTTTCAAGGTACCTTCTTGTTATTTTTAAATTATAGGTTTGCATTTTTTTCAACTATTTAGAGTCTTACTTTTTATTTTCAAATGACAGGGTTGTTTAGGTGCTTTAGATGGCACGTTAATTAAAGTGACACCTCCATCTGATCAAAAACCACGGTTTCGCACTAGAAAAGCAAATATCGCAACAAATGTGTTGGGTGTGTGTTGTCCAAATATGCAATTCATATATGTTTTGCCTGGTTGGGAGGGTTCGGCACATGATGGCCGTGTACTTCGTGACGCTATCAATAGACCTGATGGACTTAAAGTTCCTCGAGGTATAATTGCTTCACACACATAGAGAGATATGTATATATTAAAAACTTCATTCAAACTCTAATCTATGTATACCTGTGAAGGTTGTTATTACTTGGTGGACTCTGGTTACTGCAATGCTGAGGGGTTTTTGGCTCCATTTCGAGGTCAACGATATCACCTTAATGAGTTTCATGGTCGTCGTCCACGGACACCACAAGAATATTTTAACATGAAGCACTCCAAGGCCAGAAATGTTATTGAGAGATGTTTCGGGTTGCTAAAAGGACGATGGAAAATATTAGTTTCTCCTTCATTTTTTCCAATTGAAACTCAAGTGTGCATCATTTTGGCTAGTTGTCTCCTACATAATTTGATAAGGAAGTACATGAGTTTTGATCCACAAGAGTTGGAGCCAGTTGAAGAAGATGATTTAGCAGATGATGACCCCCTTGACAATGAAGACTATGTGTCATTTATTAACCCAACACAAGACTGGGTTACCTTTAGAAATTATATAGCAAATCAAATGTTTAATAGTTGGAGGGAGAGATTGAATCATTGAATGTGTACTTGTTTCAACTTTTTGTATAAACATAATTATTACTGTTGTATTAATTTGAGATGTACTTTAGAAAGGTGTACTTGTTTGTATTTGTTTCATTTTCTTACTATTGTTGTCTCTAAATTATGTTATTTTTATTTAAGTTATTTGAATAACTATATGAGTTATTGATTCTTGAACAAGTTTACACTTTCTTTCTTAGGATGGATCAAGAAGAATATGGTCGAGGTCGGGGAAAAAATAAATGCTTTTGGACAGAAGAAGAGGTGCAAGCTTTGATTCAAGTTCTTCAAGGAATGGCCTGCGATCCTTCATGGAAGACAGATAACGGGTTTAAGAGCAACTACATGACTGAAGTACATCGAAGAATTACAGAAATAATGCCAAATTTCTCAAAGAAAGTGAATCCTCATCTTGAGTCAAAAATCAAATGGTTGAAGAGCAAATTTCATTGCATCAATGATATGTTAAGGGAGAGCGGTTGTCAATGGAATGATGTGGAGAAAAAAATTGCATGTGAGAAGCAATGGTTTGATAGTTACTGTCAGGTGAGCTATTCATACTTGTTCTCTTAAATGAAATTGGTGGACATGCAACCTTATATAATGCAAAAGTATACTGATTGAAGTTTCATTTTCTGTTTTTCTATATTTTTTTAGACGCATAAAGAAGCAAAAGGAATGTGGGAATTTAAATTCCCATACTTGAATCAACTTGAATCAGTTTATGGAAGAGATCGAGCTACTGGGTTGAACGTTCAGGGATATGTGGATGCTGTTCGAAATATGGAAAATGATCAAAATACAGTAAGTGGTGGTGAGTATGCTGGTGAATATGATTTATTATCTGACGAAGAAAACAATGATGTGTGTTTGGATTCGCAAACAACTCCAACTTACACAAGCAACGCAAATGTGATAAATGTGAGTGCAAAGCAGAAACAACCATCAAGCAACAGTGGAGGGAATATAGCAAAAAGGAAGAAAATGTCGCCTATTTCAGCTTCCTTAGATGTCGGGGCACAACTGCAAGAAATCAATTCTGGTTTCCGTACTTTTGTGGAAGGCTTTAATAGCAATTTCGCAACCATAGCAAATGCTATTGCAGATGAAAATTTACGTGACAAAGCTGCTTCGGAAAAATGAAAGACGTAGTAGAAGAGTTAATGAAAATTGGCCTTCCAAGTGGTGATGTCTTTAAAGCAGCTAACATTTTCAGCTCAAATAAAGACAAGATTGATGTGTTCCTCAACCTTCCCGTTGACATACGAAGGCTTTATGTCTTAAGCTTATTTTGATGTTCTTTTGATGCTTTATGTTTTAGGTACTATGAAAAATCTTACTTTATGTTTTGATGCTTTATGTTTTAAGTTTATTTTGATGTTGTTTTGATGCTTTATGTTTTAGGTACTATAAGAAATCTTGATTTATGTTTTAAAGTTTATTTTGATGTTTTATGCTTTATATTTCATTTTAAATATGATATGAAAAAATGGTATTATATCATCTTTCATTCCCATTAATGCAACAAACCAAACAACATTATTGGTATTATTCCAGAAACCCAAGTTACAAACCAAACGTCATTTTTAATTTTTCATACCCATTCCCATTCCCTTCTACTATTATACCCATACCCAACCCTAACCCCGTGCTCAAACCAAACGCCCCCTAAATGAATCATGCAGAGGGATGTGAATGACGTAGATGGGATTTGTACCTCTCTTAAATGAGAGAGATATCACTTGACAAGTGTGACTGAAGAAATGCATGGCCGTGCCCAAATGAATTGATGAAAAGTCATCAATGTCATTTGTTATAATCAGTCAACTTGGGGATCAAGAAACTATGATTAATCAAAGGTTGACATATACCATGCCTTGTGATTAATCTTGATATCGTGTTACAAAAGGATCGAGCCTATAACCATAGTTCTGAGTTAAATCGGATTATCGATCCTCATTTGATTTGGGTAGTCATAATGTCTTGCTAGAGGCCGCTTATGACTTATGGGCCTCAAGTGTGATCAAGCCCATTGCCAACATCAAATGAGCCTATAGGTCGCATACAAAGAGTGATGTGATCCGGCTTATTCTCTTGGGCCTAATTTATTAGGTGTTGAATAAATATATTTAGATATATTTATTGGGCTAGATTGAATTAAGTTGTCGGGCTTTTATTATATATGATATAATGGGCCGAAACTTAATGGGACCTAAATGGGATTAGGGTTTCTCTATAAATAGAGAAGCTTAGGTCTCATTAGGTTAAGGGTGACTCTATTGTTAAGAAACCCTAGCCGCCATCCAAGAGAACGATCGTGCGGCGTTCAGAAAGTGTTTTCAAGACGTGCTAGCACACAACAACTGCAGCCCGGATCGTGCATGCTCGTGTGGATACCGGTAGAGGACATTAGCGATTTGCAGTGTCTTGGAATCCGAAAAGAAGCAATCCATTCACGAAAATAAGGTATTTTCGGTAATCCTTCTTGTTTTCGATTATACGTGATGTTCTTGTATGGTCTTTTCCGCAGCGTATTGTGAATACTCGGACCGTACGCGATCCAACAATTGGAACATAAATTCCTCAGCCCAATCCTTTAATCTTTCCAATTTCTAGTCATACGATTATCTCTACTAATCTGTCTAGTCACTGTATAGTTCATATGATTCTGTCCACATCATGATTCTACACTTTCAATCCAATTACTATTGCAGAAGTTTCTAAATCACGGTTTTAACTTTAGCTTAGACAATTATTCATCTTTAACTATACCAGAATCATGTTATACAATTCAACCAATTTCCTCGCAATCATAATTTTATCTTCACTAAGATTTTAATCATTTGTTGATATCCTTTTGCTTGGATCCCATTAATCTCAAGAACGTAATCTTATCAGAGCATGGTTAACACTCATAGTTCCCTGAGTACCAAATTCCTCTGTACAGTAGTACGATCACAAGTTTTCCTGAATTTCTCATTATCCTTATAATAACATATCATAATCCTCGTTTCCAATCATTTGCAAAAATCGTCTCACTTATTTTATCGTCCACGCGTATGGTCCCAATCCATTTTTGTCTTTTTCTCATTTCCACATATCCTAATTTATCGAATAATTCATCAGAATCACAATTGCCTAGTCCTCACTGAGCTTTTGATCAACCATAAGCATATTTTTATACTCAATGGTACCCCTAATCACTCTTTACCAATATCTCTTTCATATCGAAATTTAATCTTTCCAGACTATCGAAATTTCATTTTCTTACAACTCAATTTATGCACTTTAAGTCTCATTACTCAATTGATATCACACATTTTCTAAATCAGCCCATTCCACTGTCTTCACATTACTATCACATTCAAGGGTTTATGACTACAGTACAGTGTGAATATCGTTTACAATTTACAGGACCTCGGCTTCTCGGGCCTCGCGTCCTAAAAAAGGGCCTTGGCCTCTCGAGCCTTGCGCCCTTACAGTTTTACTTTTCCCATTCCCAATTGCCCAAAATCCACGATGACTCATATGCCGATATATTATTTCCTTTCTCACTCTGAAACACGTAATACTCGTTCAAGCGTATTACTCATACCTATAGGACTCAGGCCTGGGATCAGTTGGTAAGGTCTGCTCTAACATATCTTTACTGTATACGATTTGACTTATGTTCAGAGAATGCCCATGTAAGTTCGTACATCTGGGCTCTGATACCACTAAATGTAACACCCCACTCCCGTAAGACCCGGACCTGACATTGATGGTGATATCCGAATCCGTGCCCTACTAGGATGGGATGATACAACACTCAGTTAAAACACAGTACAAAAAAAAATTGTTTGGAAACAATCATACACTCATATATATATATGTATGTTGCGGAAAACAATTGCATAACAATTATGATCATTACAATGACCACAAGGGTCCTCTATAAATACCTAATATACATATACAAAGTCCTTGTTCTAATGCAGACGCAACTGATCCCGTCTTCATTTGGCACTCCACGATCACTATACACCCGTTACCTAACGAGGTATTCTTCTGAGTCCTGAAAAACAATAGAAAATTTTGGATGAGTTTTTGCAAACTCAATGAGTGACCATCATCGATGGTCCACTTACTAAAACACAGAATTCAAAAAAGAACTTATATTCTCATTGCTTCTCTCAGAGCTCATTTACAATTCTATTTCTGTCTCGAATATAATTTCTCCAAAAATTCCACATTACACATTTACAGAACTCTAAATTCATGTATTTAACTCGCTTATTATCCAATTATCATTGTCTGAGACTTAGAGCCTAAACTGTCCCATCGAAGGGATCAATAATATCGGACCCTTATCCAGTACTGGATACCGGGTTCATTATATGCTGAGCCTAAGGCTCAGAATCAGTCATGAACTCGAAGTTCATTTCCGCACGTTGAGCCAAAAGCTCTAATATTACGTACGATACTAAACATATCACAATCAGTCGTACATTCTATAATTAAGAGTATCCCATAACTGTTTTCACATCAGTGTGTGGCATTTCGCCTATCACTATTTCAAACATATCAAAATGATGGTAGTATGTAACCCATTGTCAATAATCACACATTATCAGAATAATTTCAGTCAGTAACCCATTAGCAATAATCAGTGTGTTGACCAAGCATTTATACTGTTCCGATAAGGGCACATTAATCAGTGAGCGAGTCTCAGGGGTAGGAGAGCCCTCAGGGTATGCACTACTTCCCACGCGTCTTAAGGATAGGAGAGCTCTCTGGGTATGCACTATCACATCAAACATTGAGCTTTTCGCTCTGAACGGTATATCACCGTCTTTTCTATGAGTAAGAGAGCCCTCTGGGTATGCACTAACTCATCAATCATTGAGCTTTTCGCTCTGAACAGTATATTACGGTCATTTATAAGAGTAGGAAAGCCCTCTGGATATGCACTACTTCTCACTCAACTTAGGGATAGGAGAGCCCTCTGGGTATGCACTATTCCCTTTTTGAGCTCAAGGCTCTTATTCAGTAGCTGAGCTTGTAGCTCTACATCACTATATGGCTTGAAGCCCAGTTATAAAGTTGAGCTAAAAGCTCTAATCAGTGGCTGCTTTGATCGCAGATTTCATCAATAGATTTCACGTTCATAATTGAATGGTATGCATCACAATTAAATCACTTTATTATCACATTCCTATATCACAAACATTTCTAATCTATTTCAGATTTTCACATCACAAACACAATTACACTATCACATTCTCATAACATTTCTGTATACTATCACTTCAATACTCCGGACCTTCTATCCGGAGTTCACATACAACACTATCTCATCAGTTTACTTCAGAGAGTTTAAATCACTGAAATATAGCATCTAATATATTGAGAACCGTCTAGGTCACTCACCTGGCTTCTGCGCTAATGTCTAGAAGTCTCAGTAATGCCTGGGGTTGACTTTCCAAATGCCCCTATCACAATTCGAACACTCTAAATTTACACATTGTCCTATCAGAAAAATGCTCAAGTAGCAATTTACAAATATAAACGCATTATGCACTTTAGTGACATCCCCGACCCCAATATTTCAAACCTTTACAGACTGATTTAACATTTCCCTTCTTCCTAAAACATGGAGACCTTATTCTCTAGCTCATAACAAATAAGAAATTATCCACTTTGACAGTCTGTACAAAAGTTAGTTTAAAACCAAAACATATTCAGAAAGCGGTCCTCGTCGCGGCGAAAGGAAGCTCGTCGCGACTAAGGTTTGAGCTCGCCGCGGCGAAGGCTTGAGCTCGCCGGGGCGTGATCCCTTCTCGATCAGAAGGCGCGCTTTGCGACACCATGACGCAGGGTTCATGGCCCAGCGTCACAAGGCGGCGACTTGCTCGCACCGAGAAGGCGCAAGAATTCGCTTCGCCGCATGACGTGCACATGAGCACGTCGCAACGTGCGAGCTAGCTGTCGTCTCCCGATTCCGATTTTCATCCTTTTCAATCCAATTTTTTCTCCAATCAATTCAACATAACTCATCTAAACATTACGACATTACTCAAACACCAATTTCTAACCCATTTACAAACCAAACCCACTCACAAACATCCAAGATAAACCAAAATCGACAACCCTAAAATTCTCACATCTCAGTAACCCATTCTTTAACTATAATTACTCAAACATGAATCAACCAACTAATTAAGAAGGAAGAGGCTCAAACTTACTTGATTTAGCTCACAAATTCTATAAACTCTTCCAGATTTCCACATCAGATCGAGTTCCCCTTCTCTCCCTCTTCTTCTACACGACATCTTCCTTTCTTTTCCTTTTTTAAACTCAATTTCCCCTTTTTATACCCATTTTAATAATATACAGTCCATTTCGCCCCTTTCTTAAACCTCAAGCCTCATACTCTTAAGTATTTTGCCCAAATTGCCCTTATCCAAATTCTTATCACTTTACAACTCCACTTCGTAATTCGGATTAAATTTGATCAATTAAAGTTCAATTTTTTCAGAAACACTCACTTTCATGCCTAACAAATTCCAATTCAGTCAATTCATTTTCTTTGACAGTCATAACCTTCCCAATCACAAATTTTTTCACGTTAAATAAAATTTCTAAATCATATCTTTAATTGGAGCGTCCAAAAGGCAGTCATTTTTAGTACTGGAAATCTCATCAGTACCCACCTTGCAATAATCAGAAGAATTCACATAAATCACTCCAAATTCATATTTTCACAAAAACACTTAAGCCGGGAATTATCACAAGTGCATGTACAGTTTTGTGTACAAAAACACGACCCATTCCAAATTTACTATTTGATCAATCCCATCAGTGACGGGATGTTACATGTGGTGAGGGCAACTTTTCTGTAATTCTTTAAACCTCTCCCAAGCTTCATATAAAGACTCCTCATCACTTTGTTGAAAATTTGTGATTTCCTTTATGATTCTTGTTGTCTTGGTCAAGGGGAAGTATTTAGCAAGGAATGCTTGGGCTAGTTGTTCCTAAGTAGTGATCTACCCTAAACTGAGTGTTAGACCCCAAATTTTTTTTTTTTATGATGATATTAAGCATGAATTGTGATAATTGTGGTTTTATGCCTTAGTTTGAGTAAATTGGGAGTATTAGTGCATAAATTCGGTTTATTTGAGCTTAATTCGTTATGATGTGGTTTTACATGGAGATTATAGGGTAAAAGTGTGTAAGGGCCTTTTAGGAAGATTGCTTAGGTTTGAATGGGTTTAGGCTTGTAAAGAGGGGTAAGTTGGTCTTTGTCCCATGCCTTAGGTTAAGAGAAAAGAAAAGAAGAAGAGGAAAAGAAAGAAATAGAAGAGAAAAGAAAGGGAATAGTCCGTCGGTGAAGGAAGAGGAGAAGAAGAAAGAGTTTTGCGATTTCAGCAATTTTCGGTAGATTTAAGACGTTTCCTGGTAAGTTTAAGTTGGATCTAACTTGTTATGGTTAACTTTAAACTTAGATATGTTGGATATGTAGCAGAATCGACGATTTAGGGTTTTTGGGTGAAAAGATGGGTAGATCCTTGGGTTGATGCATTTGTGCTTGATTTTGAGTTGTTAATGGGTTAGAAATGTAGCTTGAGACTTGATCTAAGACTTATGTGTGTTGCATTTGAGTTTGGGAAGAAATGGAAGTCGAAAAATGCAGAAATCAGGGGTTCGGAGTTGAAGCTCGACCAAGACGTCGACGTCGCAAGAAGAGCACGCCGCGACATGCGGTGGATTGGTGACACGCTGCGGCGTGCGAAGAGACGATGCCGCACGGCGTCGCAGTGATGAGCACGCCATGGCGAAAGTGGTCGTTAATGGCGAGCCCCCCTGCTTTCGAAAGTGAGATTTTTAAATTTTTGGGGATATCTTTTGGCGTAGATGTCCGATTGAGGTGATTTTGGATTCGTTGTGATCTAGAAATAAAGGACTGCGAGTTGTATGAAGAAGGGAAGTTCAGAATTAGTTTCAAAGGGTTCGGGATTTTAGATGGAAGTCGCAGATAGACCTTTAATGCTTTATTTTGATTGTCACGCTTTATGGAATATTTACTTTGGATATTAATTAAATGTGAACTTGGTTTATTATAGGGAACCAAGCTAATTTGACCCAATCGCAAGAGGAAGGACAGCAGTGAGTCTGATACTCAAGCGATACTAGGTGGGTAATATATTTATGGTTATTGTGTGTATGGGCAAAATGCCTTGTGTATGCTTGCTTGCTTGCTTGCTTGCATGATATGATCTGAAATATTGAAATTTGCATTTATGATTATGCATGGCTTGTTAAGCCTTATGGCAATTTGCACATATGAAAAGAATGAGAACTTCGAAAGCTTTGCTAAAATGCCTTGAGCATGAATCGAATGGATTATGTGATTTGTTTGGGTAAGAGAGTTACGGATGGAGTCATGTGCACGTTGACAGTAAAGCCTTCTCCCGGCTGCTCGCTTGTGGCAACGAGATCCTTGAGAAATCGGACTCGGATAGTTTACGGATTTACCTTTGGTTTATCCGGATCATTTACGGAACTCTCGAGCCAATTGATTGTGCATACACGATGGACTTGTTGAGCATAACACATGATTGCTATGACTAACTTGTTGCATAAGAATTGTTATGTTGAGAAATATAAATTGCATGACCTATGTTTATATGAATGTGAATAAATTGATGAATTGTGATTTGCTAGTGATATATGTATATTGCTTGATTGTGTGACTCGTTGTCAATGGCTATAAACGTATATGCCACTGAGCTTCGCAGCTCACCCCATTACTCTCCCCTCCTCAGGTGCAGATCGAGACGATTGTCGACCTTGCAAGGCATCGGAAACGTCAAGCTAGTTAGGAGCCATGTCTTAAGTTATTACTTTGGTTAGCCCACCAGCATTTCATCATGGAGCATACTTTTGTATTTTGGGATTAAAGTTCATTTTGTATTATGTTATATGTCGAGAATACCGATTGAATTCCTTCGAATGATAATGACATATGTTTTATGAATTTGAGATGGTTAATGCATATTTAGAATGCATGTGTAGAATATGTATATGTATGAGTATATGTATTGTTATACGAATCGAAAGGTTCCTTGTATGGATGTTGGGATCGGGTCCGAAGGTATATGGAACGCCCGTCGCAGGCGTGACCTGAGGCGTTGCCCTCGGGAATCGGGGATCTGAGACCCGGGCCCAACACTGAGTGAGTTATACTATGCCTTTGCTCGATCTCTTAAAGTGAAAGAAAACAATCGCAACCTCACAACATCGTCAAACGTCCCATTAAACCAGAAGTTGTTGCAAATCTCTAAAAAATTTACAATATGGGTGTTGGGATCTTCGTTGGAAAACTCATAAAATTGCACACTACTCTGAAGTATGTTGAGGAGTGTCAGCTTGATCTCAAAATTATTAGCTTGTTAGCCTTGCAACTCCTTGAAGATTGAAACCTGGCCTCATAAAGTCCATCAATGTCCTCTTAACTCTTTCTTGCTCTACTTCTTCTGCCATATTTCTTTATATATTGTCTTGATGCTTCGCTCTTCTCGACTCTCTTTCGTGCCTTGTGATATTTGATAACTCTTTTTCACTAAATTTAGTAGAATTTCGGGTGCTCCTTCTGTTCATGCACCTGCAAATACGCAAGGAAAAGTATTTAAAAAACTCTTAAATCGAAGTAACCCAAATTAAACAAGACGTTAAACAATCAATTCCCAACAACAACGCCAAAAACTTATTGATTATAAAATAAACTACTAGTTTTTCACTCAAAATTGTAAGTATACAGGTCGTAGCTTGTAGTAAAAAGCGAATATCGATCCCACAAGGATTGTGCTTAGGCACCACTTAATTCAGGATGCTCTTTTTTTTAGAACCAATTTTAATGAATATAAACTGAAAAATTAAAATAAATCAAACAACTAACAATGAACAAATGATAAAGCAAAAGTGCAGAAACTTGGAATTCAAGATTTAACAATTAGATATCACTTTTTCCTTATCTTATGTCCCTCCCACCTTGTTAATTGAATTGTGCCTCACCTAAGATGTCCTAATGTATTAACTACCCTCTCTTAAGGTGTAATTAGTTGTCCCTAGCCAAATTAAATGGAGATGATTAAGTAATCTCTCAATCTACAAAAATCAATCCACCGATTCAATTAGTTATGAAGTTATCCTATGGGTAGCCAACTAATTAGCCAAGATCTCTCTCTAACTATTCAATTAACTTGATAAGGTCTATAGAGTGCCGATTTTCATTGTACAATCCTACACAATTTAACCATCTCAATTTCTTAATATATTGCAAGGTATAAGCTCAACATTTATCAAAAGCATCATTTATTCAAATCAACAAAATAGGAGTTCAACAAGTAGTTCAAAAGTAATCTCTACAGATAACTCAGCCACTGATAATGTCTTTAATATTCCCAATAACCAAACAATCCATAATAAAAATGCTAGAAGAGAAAAACGAAATAAGAAGTAGATGAAGCAAGCTCTTCCTCTTCTTTGCCCAAATCTGGAAAATCTGGAGTTGGTGTGCTCGTTACCCAATTTGGAATGGAAATCTTGATTCTCTTCCTCTCTCTAGGCTCTAAATCTATTTTTTAGCTCACGGAGGCAAGTTCTCATGACACTCTATTCTTCCCTAGGGATTTGTGCCCTTATATAGTCACAAAAACCTAAAAATAAGTGAAACCCGCATATCTCTTCGAGTTAGGGATCCCATGATTGTGAGAATTAGCATGAATCCCATGATCGTGGGTTCTTGTCTTACAATTCCTCCACTTCTCTTCTCCTCTCTTGGTCCCTAGCTCAATCACAAAGGTGGTCATCCTCTATTCCTACATCAAAATGATCAATTATTACCCTAAATCAACATCAAATACAAAAGAACAATCATGAAGATCAACTAAACAAAAACATACAAAATAAGTCCTAAAACATAACAATAATAACCTATTATGCTAAAAACACGTGCCAAATACTTAGAGAAATACACACTAATGCACAACCATCAAATATCATGCTATAAACATAAACTAATTACCATTCATCAAATTCTCATACATTTATTAAGTACTTACTTGTCCTCAAACAAATTAATTTCATCACTCTCAAATTAAATAGATGTCAATTATATGAAAGAATTTAATAAATCAAATCAATCAAGACTCTCCATTATTCATTCAATTGCAGAGTTCATCAAGTTTTCAATCATTTAGCTATTTGCTTCAAGTCATAAACCAATTCAATTCATTTCATAATCCTTCAAATTTTAACTCACCCATATAATTCAACCTAATTCATGAAGCAAACATATATGAGAAACATGCCTCAACTTTCAAACGTTTTTCTAACCCTTATTAAAAGAAAACCAAAGCATTATCTTTAAATTAACACATTAGCAATTAATAACTTATTTGAAAAGTCAACTAACTTTTTCACATGAGAGTAAGCATCTTTTTATGAATACTCTTGGTTATTCAATTAAGTCCCCATTTTAAATGACTACTAACATCAGTCTTTAACTTCAACATTTACATAGTTAGAAGCTAATATAGTGAATTTATTCAATGCAAACTTTTTACACATTTTGATTTCTTTCTTATGGGATAGTAAGAATGTTTAAAATGATTCACTTCTAACTCAATTGTATGTCTAAATTATATTTTAAAAGTATCATAATGCAAATAAAATATTTATTTTAAAATTAAGAAAGTAAATTAAAATTAATTTAATCATCAATCCTCTTTACTATTTGTCTAAAAAATCAAATCAAAATAATAACCAAATTTATAATGAATCATCTCAAATAATATTTTTTTTAAGTTAAAAATTTCCCAAAATTGTTCCCTAGTAAGTTAATTATAACAAATTTGAAAAGCATAAGCAATTAATTAATTCCTCCCCATATTTGAGTTGCATATTGCCCTAAAGTAAAAATATATAAAACAATAAAAATTTAAAAATAAGGGAAAAGAGGATAAGATAACTAATACTCACCTAATAATAAAAGATTTTATAGTTACATCATGAGAATTACAAACTGATGGTATATCACACTATATAATAATGAAAGAACACCAAAGTACACTTGAATACATCCTAAATATATCTTAAGCATTCTAATAAACTATCAACTCTTAGACAGGATCTCTCTTCGCACAATTACCAATTTGTTTAGTTACGGTTTCTCTTAAATCACCTAACTTGCATTAATCCAATCCAATCATTTTTATTTAGTTCACCCTCTCAATTTATTACCAAATTATGCAAGAAATGCAACAAATCATAATACCCAATTCAAATAACACAAAATAAACTTGGATAATATTATATCAAAATAAAATCCCAAAGGAGAGTTTAAAGAACATCAATATTTCAAAGCCTGTCATCATACTATCCATCTTAATTCTATACATAAATAAAATCAAAACGAAAAGAAAATAACGACTTGGAATAGATTATGGAAGGTAGTGACGTCAAAAAACCTCCTGATCCGGGAAGCATGTCGAGTTAGCTTCGTCTTCCTCTTCCTTATTCTTCTTTCTCTCTCTCGGTATTCTCTCTTTAGGGTTTCAAGTGTGGCTACATGGAAAAGCTCTCTTTTTCTCTTCACTTATTATTCTTTAAATAGTCTTTTATGTTTTGGGTAATCCTAGGGTTTTTTGGGGGTTGAAAGGTCCAAAAAATTCCTCAAAACTTGAAATTTGTAAGTGTTTGTGTGTCTGCCCAATGCAAGCTACGATCGTGACTCACATTTGAGCATTTTGTCATGATCGTGGCATACAGTCATGATCGTGGGCTATTCTTGGAGCTTCTATCATGATCATGGCAAGCTTGTCACGATCGTGGGCTTGTGTTATAACCCGAGTTCCCTCTGAAACTCCTTCATTCTTCAATATTGATTTATTCTTCAATATTGACCTTGCATACTAGCAAACACATCAAGGTACCTCAATAACATAATATTTAAGCTCAAAAACTTGTACTAACCCATAAAACACTTGAAACATAAATAATTAACAAATTAACATAATTATGACCTAAACACATCCTAAATGATTGAATTAACGGCTAAACACATATCAAACTATGCCTTAAAACATGATGCAATTTACACTTATCACATCCCCACACTTAAAACATTTGCTTGTCCTTTAGCAAATAAAACAACAAACAACACAAAATCATAAAAGCATACAATGTAATAATGAGACAATGATGTCAACTTTATGAAACAAATTTAACTCTAAACACGATTATTCAAGTTGTTCTAAATTATTAACATGCAAAATCCATGTCTAGGAACTCTGGACTAAATATAAATATTAATCAAAACTTAAATCTCAAGTTCATTAACCCCTTTCAACATTAATAATTATTTGGTCAATCAACTCTGCAACTACTTCTAAGTACATTTTCATAAAAAGTTAAGCTACTTACAAATTAGGTAAGTTTTATTAAAAAACATTTTTTAACCTTTTGTGGACATGGACCTAGTTTTTTTACATAGAGACACACATTGGTGATGAATGTGGATCCGATTACTCAACTAAGTCATATTTTTAGTAAGTTACTTGGATGGAACGTTATTATAGCCTTTTGATGTGAAGGCACACATTTGTGATGTATATTGATCCGGTTACTCAGCTACATCATGTTTTCAACTGACTACTAGCCCTATTCATAACCTGAAGGCCAATATAATAGTTATTTATTTAAAATTTACAAACATTTTTTCTTTTTTTCTTTTTTAATTAATGCCTACCTTGTTGCTTTAGCTACTAATTTTCATGAAAAATACTAGCAAAGCTATTTAGTCAAATGACCTAAAATTATGAATGAATGTGACAACTTATAGATCCTAATTAACTTGCATATTTTAGGTAAAGAACCCAGATCACTAATTTATCAAGCTAATGATTCTTTATAACCTAATAGATTATGTTCAAAATTAAATCTATTTCATTCTATCTAAGCCATCAATACATTCACATAATTCACAATATGCAACCTAAACACACTAACATAACAATATGTAAAATTTGCACTCAAAGCAAAACACATAACCCTCCCCACACTTGAACAACACATTGTCCTTAATGTGAGAAGGAGACAAACAAACACACAAAAGGGGGGAATCAAACACAATATATGAACAACAAAAACAACAGTAGAAACTAAATGGGTTAGAGCACAAACTCATGGTGATTGAGGCGGGGATGGTCTCGAAGATGGCAGTTGTATGCCTTGAACTTCGAAGTATCGATGAATTTGATGTATATCCCGACTCTGACGTCATTGTATGCGGGTCATCTCCTTCATCATCCTAGAATTTTCTAAAAGTGTGTCTGTAATTATTTTGCTGTTGGCGGACATTAAATTGAACACCTTCTTCCAATCGGGTTCTTTTATTTCTTCTTCCTCTTCGAACTCCTCACTAGTCGAGTCCTTTTCTACCTATTGAGGTAGTGTTGTGCTAAAACTTGCCAGACTAGCTTTGATCTTCACACGAGATTTTTGGCTAATATCCCAAATTTCCATGTTATAGGACTTTAAGATTTCAGTATGCCACATATGATGGTGATTTAGAAAATCAGGGAGGTGGATGGTTAAACCACTACAATTTACACCATAGTACTCAGCAATGGTAGAATCTAAGTAACCTATACCCAAATTGTTGTTCCTTTTATGTAGAGTCGTAACAATAGCATTCACAATATATGTCAAGGTGTACACTGAGATGTTGTGATCCATGCACTACAACATAAAAAGTTCCTATGTTGAGCGCATGTTGGTTTCTGATTTGTCAAAGACCATTTGAAATATGAATTTATGTAACAAAAAGTGCTCATGGCTTTATATAATGTTGTTGTGGGAATTTTTGATGTCAAACCACTCTAGCCTAGTGAGCTCATTCTAATAGCGGGAAGCACGAAAGTCATCATACTAATCGACAATAGAAGATTCAGGGAAATCGCAAATATCACACATAATTTCAAGGTTTAGCTTATAGGGTTGTTCCCGCAACCTAAACCACATTTCCTTAGGATTACTAGTTTTGAACCAAAGGGAAGTAAAGAATTTAAGGGCGAGCTCCGAGTAGACAAGATATTGAAAGCATATAAATTTGCTCCACTAAATTCCTTTTGCTAAATTCTCAACCCTATCTCAGATTCTAGCCTATCTAGCGTAACAAAATCAAAGTATTTCGGGACTACTATTTTCTTAACATTAAGAGATTGGAATTGAATACTTTACTCCTCTAAATAGGTTGGGAAGGTTGTTTCAAAATCTAACGCCTTGTTCCTTCGCCAACAGCCCGAGATTTGATTTTCCTGATGATTGGTTATGCTTCACTGACTGCTTAATGCACGACATAATAGATTGCAAGTAGGTGGAAGTTGGAAGAAGGTGGAAGTTTGAAAGTTGATTAAAGAGAAGGGAGAGCATTTGGAGGTTCTAAACTTAGATAGATAAAGTTAAAATGAAGGTGAATGAAAAAATGAGGTTAGAAATGAATATATATATGTGAAAAAAGGGTAAAATGGTAAAAAATTCAGCTAAAAGTCGCGTGGGACATATCTACCCTATCGTAGGCCATGATCATAGCCTGCAATAATTTCCCCATTTCTAATTTTTTTCATCTTTCGTCCTTATACACACACCCCGTGATCCTTTCCTTACTTCTTTTTAACATTATAACCTCATTACACTTTCCTTCTTGATCATCTTTATCAAAATTAATGTCCTACTCTTCCATGATATTTATTTGAAACCATAACAATCTAATTGCAGAATTCAAAATATATGAAATTATGGAAATAACTAGTAATTTAAAAAAACCATGGGTTGCCTCCCATGCAACACTTCTTTTAATGTCATTAGCTTGATGCTCTTCTTTACTCAAGGTGGTTTAAGAAAATTCTTTGGTAGTAACTCAGTTGTCAATCTCATAAAATGTATATGCACTACCTAGTTGCTTATGCCGCCTCCTTTTTTCCCAATTCTTTCTTCTCTTTCTTTTGTGAGATTTATTCTTTTTTAAGGAACATTTTTTATCATCGTTCTTCTCTTTTTCTCAAACAAATCCATTCCCTTTATGGTAGTCATGGGTTGGAAAGGATTTTTGTCATTTTTGGTTACGGTGAAAGACACATGTTCCTCTCCTACCCTTAGAATTAGCTCACTCCCATCTATATTAATAATTGATCGGGCAGTGGCCAAAAATGGTCGCCCAAGGATAATTAGGGTTTTTGCGTTTTCTTTTGTCCAGTAAGAAAAAAGTTCATGGGAAAAGTAAACTTTTCCATTAGAACATGTACATCATGTATGTTACCCTTCAGACAATGAACTAATTTATCTGTCGTTTTTACGAGTATCTTGGTGGGGGCTATCTTACCAAACCTTAGCTTTTAATATAAGGAATACGACATCATGTTTATGCTGGCTCCCAAATCGGTGAAGGCTCTCTTTATTTTGACACCCTTAATAATGTAGGAGATATAAAAATCCCGTAGGTCCTCCTTCTTTGGTGGTGTCGTCATTTTTTTTCTTCCTCCAATTCTTTTTCCACCTTTCCCCTTATTAATTCCATCAGTGTAAGTCGTGTTTCCAGTTGATCGATCATGTCTATAACTTTATTTAGTTCAACTTCCTTAGATTTCCTTATGGCTTTGATCGGGAAGGGAATTGGGTGTTGATACTTTTTTATCTCAGGCAAATTGTACCTTGCCAGTAGAGAGTCTTCCTTATTCTTTTACAACTCTACCTTCCCCTTATCCCTGAACGAGTTTGGCTTTCGATGTTCCAAAATGGGGTAGGTTTTTATGTTGATGTATCTGGGTTGTTTGTAATTACTTCAAAAAATGTTCTTATCAAACTTATTCTTGTCCTTCCCTTCATTGTCTTCAACTTGGTGCAAATCCTCCTTAGGAGCTTATGTAATAACCATGATTCGTTCTTTTAGATTAGACTCGATGTTACTTGGAAGGGTTCCTGCATTTCGAGTCACTATTACTCCTACCAATTGACCTACTTGGACCTCCAGGTTATGTATCGAGGAGGTGTGATTTTATGTAACTTGCTTAAACTTGTCTTCAAGCCTCTTATATGCATCCTCCATAACTCCAATTTTATCTAAAATTTTTTCCAATTTGGATTCCATCGAACTCGGTTTGTCTTGCTAGAAACCTGGTGGTCCTTGAGGTCTGAACTATTGTAGCGCCCCCTCACTATATAGGTTTTACCGGGGACGCCGTGGGTCGCACTGGATGCATATCCCACAGCAAGGAAGTGCTACCGCTCGCAACTATCACTAAATACTCGCATGGCATCAATATAATTAAACCGCAATAAGCAAATCACTAAAATTTAAAACCCCAATTTCATTGCATAATATCAATCCAAAATATAGACAAGTCTATCAGTCCCCTAAAGTCTCAATACAATAACCCAAAAGGCGATAAAACGTCTATACTAGGTCGTCCTCAAAAGTCGCCCCAGCTGACCGACCTGTGTGCCATCGCTTCACTTGTCCAAGAACTCGCACAGCAGGAAAACGTCTATCTTGGGAGCTAGAAACCTACTAACGCCGCCCTGAAAAATATTAGCAATGTTAGGTGAGTTTACGAACTCAGCGAGAAACCATCATCGATGGTTCACCCAACTCATGCATATACACATAATATATCGCATAGTACACTTTAACATAATTTAGAACACTGAACACAGTTTACATAATTATACGATAACATAACTCAAACATATCACTTCACAATTGTCATACATCACACGCATTCTCAATTTCACTACGCAGTCAGATGCATAATGTATGCAATTTCTCATTTTATGTCATTGTTGTGATTGAGCGTTAACACTTTCCCGATTCGGGCACTTTTCACAATGATCACAATTTCGGCAAGTAGGAGAGCCCTCGGTATGCACTACGCCCACTCACTTAGGGATAGGAGAGCCCTCCGGCACGCACTATTTCCTTTTGGCCTTAGGCTATTCATCGATATTCGAGCTTAAAGCTCTGCATCTTGAATGCTTGACCACTGTTGTTTAATTACCTCTTATAATCATGCCTAGCATGCACTAATACTTGCACAGTCACTAACACATATATTATCGCTTCACTCACTTGTCACGATCGGAACACTTACTCGTAACACTATACACTGATTCATAATCACAAGTATTCACATTAGCAACACATTCAGTACAATCACGCACAATCAAAACACTTACTCATATTTGCAGCACAATTATCTCACATTTATATCATTCACATTGACAATTGATTCACACATTCACAGCACAGATTACCACACAAAGATCGAGGAACCAACTAGGTTACTCACCTGTAACTCCGAAAGCACGCTCGAAGTACCAAAGAATATCCGTGGACTGACGATCCAACGGCGCCACTAAGACAATTCAAACGCATTCTCATCACTATATGCTCAATCAGTTAAATTCACTAATGCACATGTCTTAATTCAGAATGATATGATGCATGATCATGATTTTCCAGCGCTTCCATCCATTCCGCTGTTTCTCACTTCACAATCCAAATTCTCTATTCACTAGGTCAATAATATCCATCAATTTCACAATTCTCTCATTTAAACTCTAATTATACTCCAATTGATTATACATAACTCTTAGGTCACTATAGGAACTAGAACCAGCTCTCTTTCTATGATTGAGAACTCGCTAATTTAAAATTCGAACTCTTATCATTAACCTCACTCAAAGACCTCTTTCACTAGATCACAACAAATCTGGAATCATCTCAATTGGAAGTCTATACCACAAGATATGCCCAAAAACTTACTTATTTCTCTTCCGAAAATCGCCGCTCGTCGCGACCAAGGAACCTACGTCGCGGCGAGAATCGGCTGGCTCGTCGCGACGAGGATTTAATTCATTCGTCGCGACGAGGCGATCCGTTCGTCGCGTCGAACGCGAGCTGGCTCGTCGCGGCGAAGCCAGACGCAGACGTCGCGACGTGCGTCCGCACTTCGTCTTTTCCACACGATTTTTCCGCCATTATTACACTTAAAAACCTCCATCAAACACACTCAACTACTCCAACTAACACATTAAATGCCACAAATGCCATAAATAACCATAAATAACAACATTAAAACATAATAAACTTACCAAATCGCAAATCCAACGAAAACCCTAAATCTCAAAAAATCCACTTTCAGCCTCAAGCAATGATGGAAATCTCCCAAGCCATACTAAAGATCATCCTCACTAAGCTCTCCAGTTGATCTTTAGCCACAAAGAAGAAGGAACAAGAGAAATCTCCAAGGGGGAAAAGCAAGATCGTCGACGGTGAGGAATAAGAGGGAGAAGAAAATGCTTAACTCCCAAATCACAACCTAACTCTTATATATAGGGTTAATTTCAAACCTATAGATCACAGTCCCCAAATCCGATCAATCTCAGTCTCTAAATTTTAATGGCTCATCACAAAAATTCCTAAATTCTTAAATCTAAATTTTTCACGCCATTATCCACTCACTTTCGGAACCGAAATCACAATCATCAGTCTCTAAGCATTTTCTCAGTCCGAACACATAACTCTAAAAATTTTGGAAAAATTCCCAAAATTCCTTAAAAATATAACACACTCAATCTCATACTCGATTTCAATTTCTAGTTCTCTGAAATTCAATTCTTACTCTAATTCCACTATTCCACTCAAATAATCCCTAATTTCACTTTAAAATCACATCTAACTCAATTATCTCAAAATTCACAATTCAACTCAAAATCACACTTTAAATGCTGGAATAATCATGAATGCATGTCACTATGTATGCATGTGCAAAATAATCTATCTCAGAGGCCACAAAGCACTCGATCACTAAATATGCAATCACGACACTACCCGTACCAATATGCTCATCGCATCGGTAACGGGATGTTACAATTCTCCCCTCCTAAATAAAAATTTCGTCCCGAAATTTCATACTTGACTGGTCGAACAGATGAGGGTACTGCCTCCTCATGTGCTCCTCAGTCTCCCAAGTTGCTTCCTATAGTGAGTGGTTCTTCCATAGGACTTTCACCAATGGAATCACCCTGCTCCTCAATTGCTTAACCCGAGATCCGATAAGCCGCACTGGCTCTTCAACATAACTCAGATCACTAGCTACCTCAATCTCTTGAGCCGGAATCACATGTGTCGGGTCTGAGTAGTATCTCCGGAGCATACTCACATGAAACACATCATGCAACTGGGACATCTCACTAGGCAAAGCCAATCTATAGGCCAACGGTCCAATCCTCTCAGTAATCTCATATGGACCGACATACCGAGGACTCAACTTGCCCTTACGGCCAAATCTCAGCACTCCTCTCCAAGGTGACACTCGGCGGAACACTCTGTCGCCCACACTGTACTCCATCTCTCTCCGATGCTGATCCACATAACTCTTCTGTCTATCTTGAGCCGCCTTGATGCGACTCCGAATCAATCTCACTTTATCCACTGTATCCTGGATCAGCTCGGGGCCCTCAAGCATCCTCACACCCTCTTCATCCCAGTAAAGAGGTGATCTTCACGGTCTTCCATATAAGGCCTCATACGGTGCCATCCCAATACTGCTCTAGTACTGATTATTGTACGCAAACTCGATCAGAGCCAAGTACTGGTCCCAAGCACCTCTAAACTCTAATACACAAGCTCTCAGCATATCCTCAACAGTCTTGATCGTCCTCTCACTCTGCCCATCTGTCTGAGGATGAAATGTTGTACTAAAGTTCAACCTCGAACCCAAAGTCGATGCGCAGTTCCTCCGTAACCTCAAGTAAATCTGGGATCCCTATCTGACACTATCGATACTGGGACCCCATACAGTCGCACAATCTCTGTCACATACTTCTAGGCCAACTGATCGAGAGTATTATTCTCTCGTACTGGCAAGAAGTGAGTCGATTTGGTCAACCGGTCCACTATGACCCAGATCGCATCATGCTGCCTCGGCGTCCTAGGCAACCCCATAATAAAATCCATAGTGATTCGCTCCCATTTCCACTCCGGAATGGGTAACGAATGCAATCTCCCAACTGGGGCCTGGTGCTCAGCCTTAACCTGCTGGCACGTCAAACACCGAGAAACGAACTCTGCCACTTGCCTCTTCATACCTGGCCACCAGAAATGCAACTTAAGGGTATAATACATCTTGGTAACGCCAGGATGCATGGCGTAAGCGGCCACATGTGCCTCCTCTAGAATCTCTCGTCTCAGATCCTCTACATCAGGCACACACAACCTCTGACCCAACCAAAGAGTCTCATCTCTCAACTCGAAATCTGAACCCTGACCAGCTCTAACTCTATCCATCAATCTCACTAACACTGGGTCCTGACCTTGGACTCTCCTGATCCGATCCTGCAACATCGGCCTCAGCCTCAGAGTAGCAATCATAGCTCCATCCTGAGCCAAATCCATCTGTACATTAAGCGCTCTCAAATGAATCAGGCTAGGCAATCTCTCAATCTGAATCTGAGCTGCACTGATATGAGATCTCCTACTCAACGCATCAGCCACCACATTGGCCTTCCCTGGATGATACTCAATCGTGCAGTCATAGTCTTTCAACAGCTCAATCCATCTCCTCTATCTCAGATTCAACTCTCTCGACTCAACAGATATCTCAGACTCTTATGATCAGTGAAGATCTGGAACGTCTCCCCATACAAATAATGTCTCCAGATCTTCAGAGCAAACACCACTGCAGCCAACTCTAAATCATGCACTGGATAATTCCTCTCGTGAGGCCTCAACTGTCTCAAGGCATACGCTATAACTCTTCCATGCTGCATCAGAACACTGCCTAATCCCTGCTGCGACGCATCACTAAATACCTCGAAACCTCCGGACCCTGATGGCAAAGCTAAGACTGGTGCCGTAGTCAATCGATGCCTAAGCTCCTCAAAGCTCCTCTGACACTCATCAATCCATCTAAAAGCCACATTCTTCCTCAGAAGTTTTATCAAAGGGGCTGAAATCACTGAAAATCCCTCGACAAACCTCCGGTAATATCCTGCTAAACCGAGGAAACTCCTCAACTCTGACACGTTCCTCGGAACCTCCCAACTCCGCACTGCCTCAATCTTGTGAGGATCCACCCGGATACCCTCACCAGACACAATATGGCCTAGAAAAACGACCTCATCCAGCCAAAATTCACATTTCGTGAACTTGGCATACAACTGCCTCTCTCTCATGATCTGCAACACAATCCTCAGATGCTCCACATGCTCCTGTCTACTCCTCGAATACACTAGAATATCGTCAATGAACACAATCACAAACCGATCGGTGTAGGTGGAATACCTTATTCATCAAGGCCATGAAAGTTTGGGGCATTGGTCAACCCAAACGGCATCACTAGGAATTCGAAATGCCCATACCTGCTCCTGAACGCACTCTTAGGCACATCGGCCTCTGCAATCCTCAACTGAAAATAACCGGATCTCAAATCTAACTTGGTAAACACCTGAGCTCCCTGCAACTGATCAAATAAATCATCGATCCTAGGCAGTGGGTACTTATTCTTAACAGTAACCCGATTAAGCTGCCTATAATCGATGCACAGCCTCAAAGTCCCATCCTTCTTCTTCACGAACAACACTGGAGCTCCCCACGGCGAAACACTGGGTCTAATGAACCCCTTATCCAACAGCTCCTGCAACTGAGCCTTAAGCTCCCTTAGTTCCACCGATGTCATCCTATATGGAGGTATAGATATAGGAGCGGTACCTGGAACGAGGTCAATCTCAAACTCCATCTCCCGATCCGGCGACAAACCTGGTAACTCATCGGGGAACACATCCAAAATTCCCTAATCACGGAATATCCTGCAACCTCGCTTCGATCTCGGTGTCCACCACATGAGCCAAATCGCTCCACAACCACCACGCATCAATCTCAAAGCACTTTTAAAGGAAATCATCCTAGCTGGCAATCGCCGACTAACACCCCAAAAACAACTCTAGTCGACCGGGAGATTCTAACACTGACCTCCTTGGTATAACAATCGATCGCGACCCTATGAGCGAGAAGCGGTCCATCCCAGAATCGATCAATCTCTCGGCGACAAAACTATCAGGTCTGCACTCAACTCTGCCTGATCAATCACTATCGGACACCCCTTGCAGACCTCACCCAAAGCAGTAGTACTACCCAAAGGTGTACTCACCTGCAACCCACACTGCAATCTCTCCCTATCACAATGCAGTCTACATGCCACATGCGGTGTAATAAAAGAATGAGTGGATCCAGGATCCATCAATGCATAAACCTCAAAACCAAAAATCGAAAGCATACCTGCAACAACATCTGGAGACTCCTGAGCCTCCTGCCGAGTCATAACATATACTCTAGCA
Organism: Erythroxylum novogranatense; assembly: GCA_029891385.1. Classification (NCBI taxonomy): domain Eukaryota; kingdom Viridiplantae; phylum Streptophyta; class Magnoliopsida; order Malpighiales; family Erythroxylaceae; genus Erythroxylum; species Erythroxylum novogranatense. The sequence goes on along the minus strand of CM057232.1, from coordinate 36,080,556 downwards.
CACCGCTGCGCTCACTACGTCCCTCGACCACTACAGATCCTCAAGACGGCCTCGGCCTCGACCTCGGCCTCTCTAACCAGATCCACCTCCACGGCTCTGCTGCACCGAGGTAACACTGCCTGATCTACCGGTCGCAGCAGACTGGGCCTCCACAGTGAAAGGACACTCTCGGAGCTGATGGTCCATGGAACCACACTTGAGACACGCTCCGGTAAACCTCCAACACTCCCCACTGTGTCTCTTCTCACAATACTCACATAGCGGGATCATCTGACCTGAACCTCTAGCCCCGCTACGGCCACCAATGGACTGAGCAAATCTGCCCCTCTGCCCAAATCTGGACTGTCTACCTCCTCAGGACGACTGAAGGTCCCGCTCGACGCTTGTTGAACCTCTACTAGATCGCCACGACTATCACTAGGCCTCTTGCCCCTGGGTCTCGATCCAGCCTCAGGCTGACTCTGCCTCAACAACTGTTCAATCCTCACAACACGCCTCACCAATAAATGTACCCATATCGATCCGCCAATCTGCACGGATCTCCATGTGAGTCCACCCCAAACCTCAGACACTGCCGGACTACAAGCAAGCAAAACAGACGCATACGCCGACAGCTCATTGAACCTGACCTCATAGTCGGCCACTGACATCGACCCCTGACTCAGCTCAAGAAACTCCTGCATCTTCATCTCTAAATACACCTTGGGCATGAAATTATCTCTGAATGCCCGCAGAAAATCATCCCAAGTCAACATGCAGGGCCTGGAAGAACTGTCCGAAACAGTCTTCCACCACTGATAAGCCGAACCCTGAAGCAAAGACACTGCATAGTCGAACCTCTCCTCTGCATCACAATCCATCTGGTCCAGGACTCTCTCAGTCCTCTCTAACCATCCCTCAGCCTCAGCAGGGTCGGTGCTACCATAGAAGTCAACAGCTCCCTGCTTACGCAGTCTATCATACCTCCTCTCCCGTCTCACGGGAACTCTGGGAGGCAACTCATCATAATGAGGCACAGGGGACTCTCTACTAGCTCCCACAGATCCTAGGTCAGCTGGCTGATCCACTTGCTCTCCAAGAACGGATGACCTACAATCAACAAGAATCTGATCAATTTTTCGCTTATCTTATTGAGATCCAAGCCTAAAAGACACTATGCCCAAAAGATGCCAAACTATGCTCTGATACCACCTAATGTAGCGCCCCCTCATTATAGGGTACACATCGGGACGCCCGTGGGTCGTACCGATGCATATCCCACAGCAAGGAAGTGCTACCGCTCGCAACTATCACTAAATACTCGCATGGCATCAATATAATTAAACCGCAATAAGCAAATCACTAAAATTTAAAACCCCAATTTCATTGCATAATATCAATCCAAAATATAGACAAGTCTATCAGTCCCCTAAAGTCTCAATACAATAACCCAAAAAGGAAACTGATAAAAACGTCTATACTAGGTCGTCCTCAAAAGTCGCCCCAGCTGACCGACCTGTGTGTCATCGTTTCACTTGTCCAAGAACTCGCACAGCAAGAAAACATCTATCTTGGGAGCTAGAAACCTACTACGCCGCTACGAAAATATTAGCAATGTTGGGTGAGTTTGCGAACTCGGAGAAACCATCATCGATGGTTCACCCAACTCATGCATATACACATAATATATCGCATAGTACACTTTAACATAATTTAGAACACTGAACACAGTTTACATAATTATACGATAACATAACTCAAACATATCACTTCACAATTGTCATACATCACACGCATTCTCAATTTCACTATGCAGTCAGATGCATAATGTATGCAATTTCTCATTTTATGTCATTGTTGTGGTGGCGTTAACACTTTCCGATTCGGGCACTTTTCACAATGATCACAATTTCGGCAAGTAGGAGAGCCCTTTGGGTATGCACTACTGCCCACTCACTTTAGGGATAGGAGAGCCCTCTGGGTATGCACTATTTCCCTTTTTGACCTTAGGCCTATTCACTGATATTCGAGCTTAAAGCTCTGCATACTGAATGCTTCAGTCACAACTGTTTAATTACCTCTTATAATCATGCCTAGCATGCACTAATACTTGCACAGTCACTAACACATATATTATCGCTTCACTCACTTGTCACGATCTGAACACTTACTCGTAACACTATACACTGATTCATAATCACAAGTATTCACATTAGCAACACATTCAGTACAATCACGCACAATCAAAACACTTACTCATATTTGCAGCACAATTATCTCACATTTATATCATTCACATTGACAATTGATTCACACATTCACAGCACAGATTACCACACAAAGATTGAGGAACCAACTAGGTTACTCACCTGTAACTTCCGAGCTACTGCCTGGAAGTACCAGCAATATCCGTGGACTGACGATCCAACGGCGCCACTAAGACAATTCAAACGCATTCTCATCACTATATGCTCAATCAGTTAAATTCACTAATGCACATGTCTTAATTCAGAATGATATGATGCATGATCATGATTTTCCAGCGCTTCCATCCATTCCGCTGTTTCTCACTTCACAATCCAAATTCTCTATTCACTAGGTCAATAATATCCATCAATTTCACAATTCTCTCATTTAAACTCGAATTATACTCCAATTGATTATACATAACTCTTCGGTCACTATAGGAACTAGAACCAGCTCTCTTTCTATGATTGAGAACTCGCTAATTTAAAATTCGAACTCTTATCATTAACCTCACTCAAAGACCTCTTTCACTAGATCACAACAAATCTGGAATCATCTCAATTGGAAGTCTATACCACAAGATATGCCCAAAAACTTACTTATTTCTCTTCCGAAAATCGCCGTTCGTCGCGACCAAGGAACCTACGTCGCGGCGAGAATCGGCTGGCTCATCGCGGCACACTACTCTGCTCGTCGCAACGAGGATTTAATTCATTCGTCGCGACGAGGCGATCCGTTCGTCGCGTCGAACGCGAGCTAGCTCGTCGCGGCGAAGCCAGACGCAGACGTCGCGACGTGCGCCCGCACTTCGTCTTTTCCACACGATTTTTCCGCCATTAATACACTTAAAAACCTCCATCAAACACACTCAACTACTCCAACTAACACATTAAATGCCACAAATGCCATAAATAACCATAAATAACAACATTAAAACATAATAAACTTACCAAATTGCAAATCCAACGAAAACCCTAAATCTCCAAAAATCCACTTTCAGCCTCAAGCAACGATGGAAATCTCCCAAGCCATACTAAAGATCATCCTCACTAAGCTCTCCAGCTGATCTTTAGCCACAAAGAAGAAGGAACAAGAGAAATCTCCAAGGGGGAAAAGCAAGATCGCCGACGGTGAGGAATAAGAGGAAGAAGAAAATGCTAAACTCCCAAATCACAACCTAACTCTTATATATAGGGTTAATTTCAAACCTATAGATCACAGTCCCCAAATCCGATCAATCTCAGTCTCTAAATTTTAATGGCTCATCACAAAAATTCCTAAATTCTTAAATCTAAATTTTCCATGCCATTATTCACTCACTTTCGGAACCGAAATCACAATCATCAGTCTCTAAGCATTTTCTCGGTCCGAACACATAACTCTAAAAATTCTGGAAAATTTTCCAAAATTCCTCAAAAATATAACACACTCAATCTCATACTCGATTTCAATTTCTAGTTCTCTGAAATTCAATTCTCACTCTAATTCCACTATTCCACTCAAATAATCCCTAATTTCACTTTAAAATCACATCTAACTTAATTATCTCAAAATTCACAATTCAACTCAAAATCACACTTTAAATGCTGGAACAATCATGAATGCATGTCACTATGTATGCATGTGCAAAATAATCTATCTCAGAGGCCACAAAGCACTCGATCACTAAATATGCAATCACGACACTACCCGTACCAATATGCTCATCGCATCGATAACGGGATGTTACAACTATCCTCCAACGTTTTTTAACTAAGAGAAGTTTAGGTGATTTTTTCACCTAGGGTTGTATGTGTTAGAGTAGGGATTATTTCCCCTTCCTCGACCATATTGAGTTCCTATATAGTTTACTTACTCTGATCCATTATCCTTCATCAAGAAGCAATCAACTGTATCATAATCCATCTGCCCATAGAGCTCACACTTCAGCTCAACAACTTTTACTGTATCTAAGGATGAAGCCTTCATATTGCTTAGCTGTCGAGTTAAATTATCAATTTTAGGGGGCATTTTTTTCATTTGATCGACAACTACAACTCCTTTTTGCTCACGGAGAGTTACGAGTTGTCTAGTTTGCTCATTCATCTGTAAATAGTTATTACTTGCCATTTCTTGTAACAACTCTTCTGCTTCATTTACTGTCTTCCTCACAAGTGATACTCTTGAACCAACATCAATTGTGCCTCTTATATGTGGGGTTACTTTGTTATATAACATTTGCAAAAGAAATTCTTTAGGTAGGTTATGGTATGGACATTTTCTTTGCAAGTCTTTGTATCGTTCCCACTAAATTGATTCCACATCACCCTACTGAAAGTTTATGATCTCTTTGATAATCTTCGTAGTCTTGGTAAGGGAAAAGTACAAGAAGGCATGAACTAATTAGTCCCAAGTGGTGACATTAATTAGGTTAAGGGAATGGTATCAAGCTTTTGCTCTGTCCCTTAAGGTAAAAGGGAAGAGTCTCATTCTTACAACATCCTCTAACATCTGATGATAACGAAAGGCATTGTAGATTTTAAGGAAATTGACGATATGTGCATTTAGTTCTTCATTCATTAATCCATAAAATTGCACATTTTGTTGAAGCATATTTAGAAGGGCTAGTTTGATTTAAAAGGAAGCTGTTTTCACGGGTGGCCTAGCTACACCTTGATTGGTTGCATTGAAGCTCGGTCTCATAAAGTCTATAAGGGTTCTTGGTTAATGCTATTGGTTCGCCTTGATCCAAATCTTACCAAAACTCCTCGGCCATTGTTTCTTTTACAATTTGTTCTTTTTCTTGAAGCCAAGCTCTTCTAATTGTATGTTCTCCACTAGTAACGTCAACCTCTATAGTTTCAACTATACGACTCTAACTTCTTGTAACTCTTGTGTTCATGCAAAAGCACAAACACACACAAAAAGGGAAGAATATAAAAACTTAAAACTAACTAAACGTCTTAGACTAAGAGAACTAGACTATTCTTCACCCTCCCCAACAACATCACAACTGTAGTATAAGAGATGTCGATCCCATGAGGAGGGGGACTGACCTAATTCTATATTATCTAGCGTTAAAGAAATTGAAATAACATAAATAAAGTTCACAAGAAAAATAAATTTGAGATATTGATTAGCAAGAGTTGTAGTTCAGAAATTAAAAGGAAATGAAATTTTTAGTAATGTAGAAACACAATGGAAATCAATCAAGGGAAATTAACCAAGTTATGAGAAAGGGGATTTTACCTATCATTAATGCTAACCTAGTCGATTATGTCTTAATGGGGCATCAATTCTAGACGATCCTAGGGCTGATTACTCTCTCTCGAGTTATGACCATTAACCCTAATTTATAAGCCCTAATTGGATTATGAAATTTGTAATCTCTCAATTATCAAAAAACTCATAATCCTAATTAGATCTAAAGAACTCTAATAAACTATTAGGTCTTACACGAGATCTCTCTCTGCAAAATTACAAATCTGATTAGGTACAGGTTCTATTGAATTGCCTAACTCTCATTAATCCAATCCAATAGTTTTTTATTTAGTTCACCCTCTCAGTTTATTTCCAAATTATGCAAGAAATGCAACAAATCACAATACCCAATTCAAATAACACAAAATCTACCTAGATAATATTAAATCAAAATAAAATCCTAAAGGAGAGTTTAAAAGAACATCAATATTCCAAATCATATCATCATACTATCCATCTCAATTCTATACATAAATAAAATCAAAACAAAAAGGAAATAATGATTTGGAATAGACGATGGAAGGCAGTGACATCGAAAAATCTCCTGATCTGGGAAGCACGTCGAGTCAGCTTCATCTTCCTCTTCCTTCTTCTTCTTTCTCTCTCTTAGTATTCTCTCTTTAGGGTTTCAAGTGTAGCTGCATAGAAAAGCTCTCTTTTTCTCTTCACTTGTTGTTCTTTAAATAGTCTTTTTATGTTTTGGGTGATCCTGGGATTTTTTGGGGTCTAAAAGATCTAAAAGTTCCTCGAAACATGAAGTTCGTAAGCATCTGAACATGTGCCTGATGCAGGCCACGACCATAGCTCACATCTGAGCCTTCTATCACGATTGTAGCACACAAGCCACAATTATGGGCCATTCCTGAAGCTTATGTCACGATCATGGCATGCCTGCCATAATCATGGGCCTGTGTTATGGCCCGGGTTCCCTAAAAAACTTCTTCGTTCTTTGATATTGATCCTAAAACGCTAGCAAACATATCAAGGTGCCTAAAAAATATAATATTTAAGCTCAAAAACTTGTACTAACCCATAAAACACTTAAAACATAAATAATTAACAATCTAACACAATTCTAACTAAATACATACTAAATGATTGAATTAACAACTAAACACATATCAAACTATGCCCTAAAATATGATGCAATTTACTCTTATCAATATCTGGTACTTAATTTGATCTAAGTACATTTGTAGATCATAATTTTCTTCATGGACTAAAAAGAGAAGAATTCAAATGAAATTGTGGCATGAAATATAGATTTGAAGAAACTAAAGACATAAACGACTGTATACAGTGATTGTGTAAGTCTATGTAAACTATGAAGATTGAAGAATTCGCTTTTTGATCGTCTGAAGTTACAAGCCCATGTATGTTGATATACACAATTGGGTATATTGTCCGTGTAATTCTCTGTGCCTGTGTAAGTGTATATTGTCCGTGTAATTCTCTGTGCCTATTTAAAATTGTGAATTTATGTGTTTTTGAGTATATATGATTTCCTACATGTTTGTGTAAGTGACCATGAATGTCCTAGAAATCCTAAAATTTACTATAAAGGGATGTGAGCAGAGGCAAACAAAGTCGAGTTTTAATATATTTTAAGTCTTGAGACACATTTAAAGATGACAATTCTAATCAAAGGATGAGGAAAACACGAAGAATACGTCAAGAATTTTTTAATTCTTATTTTATTTATTTATTTTTATTTTTATTAAGAACAAAAAATTTGTTATCAAGGTTAGATAATAGAAAAAGGGTCATTACTAATATTTATAGTCTTCATAAGATCAACTCGTACTTTTCTGTGATAGTTACAACTACACCGTGTAATTGTGATAAGTTTTAAATATTGATATAAACCAATATCAATTACCGAAAATACTATAAAACTATTAAATAACAAGCAAAACACTTTGAATACACATGTATAATTATAGTCAAATAAGCATTTATCAAGGTGCTTGCCATTCATGATTGAACTATCAATCATTATAAATATCACAACGAATCACTAACTCCGATTGAGCTACCAAATAAATATTATCAAGCCTCTTATTTAAAGCTTTCAATTTTCCTCAAAGGATCAATCTAGCATAATCTCCTATAGTACATTAACCTCCCTATCATGCCATTGCGCTTAATAGTTGTAATATCAAATACCTAAATCCTTATATTCAACCAACAAGCGTAAGATCAAGAAAAAAAATCATAAAAATAAATATAAAAATATTAGATTAATAAAAATAAAGTGTTTTTAATATTTTAGTCCGTGATAACAATGTCAAAAACTTTATTGTGATAATGTGTATCTAATTAAAACTATACTAAAGATTACTAGGAAAGTGCCCATATCATTCTTATAATATAGTTTAGGTGAATATAAATTTCGATCTTATGAGGACTAAAATTACTAGTACTAACTGTCATTCTATTATCTAACTTACAATAACAATAACAACAATAACCTAGTTAAAGGTTCGTTAATACGTTAGGTTTGGGGAGGTCTAGTAATATACAGCCTTACCCTTAATTGGTAGAAAGGTTGTTTACGATATTCTATTATCTAACCTAATAAAAAATGATTAAATTAAAAGAAAAGAATGAATTAACCCAATCTAAAGTATGAATCCAAAGAAATGAATAAGATTGAAGCAACCTATCAATAATAAGATTTAGATAAGAGTTACACTAAAACCTTTCTATAATTATATTTATCTTGATTCAATGATTAAACCTATTTTATTGGATATATACAAAATTCTAAAGTTACAACCTTATTCTTTCTTAAGAGATATAACCCTTATCCTTGAGTTGATTAATTGAAATCTCTTTCACCCAAAATCCCTAAGAATGTATTAACTTGTCTATAAATTCCTATGTAGATTTGACTATAATCTAGAAGATTTATTTGGTCTTATCTCTAGGATTCCATATAAATATTATTAGTCATATCATGATTTATATTATTATTCATATCATGATTTATTCATACATTTGATTTCTCAATCCTTATATATAAAATTGAAATTTGAATCAACATGCTAATATATTTCAATTCAATACAGTATAAACATGAATAATTCATAATAAAACTTAGGTCTTTGATTAAATCAAGAAATCAATCCAAAATAATAGCTCTAAGGTTCATCCCATCTAGATATGTATCTCGATTTAATCCATGCTCAAACAAAAAAACCAATAATAAATAAGAAAGAATACAAAAAAAATATCTCATTCTCATAGGTGTTGAACCATGATGTTCTTTATTGAATCTTGATAGAGCTTTTTTCCTTGCTTTAAGGTTTCTTTGTTCTTTGCCAAGATACTTGTTGATAGATACATAATTGATCATATTTATACCCCATATTTGATGTATTTTTGCTTAATATTTTATACTTTTATCATATAATTGGTACTTAATTCACTCCAAGTATGTTTATAGAGAACAATTGCCTTCACGAACTTAAAAGAGAAAAATAAAAAAAAAACGGCATAAACAAAGATTCAAAGCAATAAAAGGGATACATGGTAGTGCATCAACCCGTGCACTTCTCTTGATTATGCAAATTTGCGAATTCTAGAGATTTTGATTATGGATGATTCGTGCATCAGCCATGCCTCGACCAAAATCGTAAAATTTACTAAAAGAGACGTTTTTCATAGGCAAATCAAGGGAGGATACATACAAAGGTGTTCTAAAACTCTCAAAGGTGACTCGAGGGGTGATTTCGATCTAGAGAAGTAGAAAACATAAATAGTTCATCAAAAGATCCAAGAGAATATAAGACAAACCTCTACCTCATAAGAATACTTGATAGTGTCTAGGTTAGATGAACCTTATGTGGATACTTTAATATGTTTTGATTCTTTTATTAATGCAATTGGTTTGATTGATATATTATGATATGATTATGTTTCTTATTTATGTTTTAATAGATCCAAAATATTAGATCATAACCTGATTTCATACATAGAGATTGAGAAATCCTATTTATGAATAGATATATCGTAATTAGAAGGAGTTGATTGTAACCTTAGAGATAGGATGAAATAAATCTTCCAGATTATGGTCAAACCTAATAAAGGGATTTACAAATCAGTAAAGCAATCCTATAAACTTTAACATAAGTAATTTAGTTGAAAACTTTAGGATTAGTTATTAGTAGAATCAAGGTTAGCTATTAGCATACCATAGGAATTTTCAAGGTCCAATAAATCAACAAAACAATTGTATAATAGAAGATCAATATGTTTAGAGTTTTAGGGACATTTGAAACCTAGATACTAATTTTCTAAAATTGATAGTTTTTTTGGGTACCAATGACAATTTTATTACCAAAACAAACAAAATTATAAACGCTAAAGATAGTGAAAGAATGAAGCCACCTCCTAGGTAGGGTTCCTCATTCCCTTCACTCCAATGAATCTAGTTACATAAAAGCTCAAAGAAAAAATTATTAGACTTACTTTTAGACCATGATAGTCTAACATTCTGTATCTAACACACAATTTAATCTCTTCAATAATGATGTTAGTACATCTTGAACTTTTCCTGAAATGAATATAGCTCTGTTCCTGCCAGATGAAATAAATCACAACACATAAGCTAGCTGCTAGAACATACTTGATAGCTAGTGATTTTTACATCTATCAATCCATTGAAAACAGCTTCGAAGTGTTGATTGATTGGAATGCCAACTAATCCATCTCTTAATAGCCAATAAGATAGCTTGTGATCTAGGACAAAGGAAGAACAGGTGAGCCATGGTTTCATTATCAAAATCAAACAGATGACATTTCATAGTGCCTTGTAGGAAACCAAAATGATGCAATCTGTCTTTGGTTAGTAGTTTATTAGTAACTGCAAACCAGGCAATAAAACAATGTTTAGGAAAATTTAACCTATCCAAGATAATGTTTGCATATGTGCATTTTTGAATTTTTGCTCTTAGGAGATCGTAACCATGAGCTACAGTGTAACAAAATTTTTCTTTAACCTTATTAAGCTTAGCCCAGTACCAATTACAGTCCATCTTAGGCTTATAAAACCATAAATCAGTTCCTTTAAGACAAATTCGATTCACACACTTCACCCAAAGAACATCCTATTTTGTAGACACATACCAGATATGTTTACCAATCAAACCAAATTCATAGTCTTGCAATCCTTGAAGTTAAGTCCACCTTGAGTTTTAGGTTTTCAAATGACATCCCAAGCATTCAAACCAAACTTTCTTTTTGTGTCAAAAGCTCCCCAAAGAAAATGCCGACATTTTGCTTCAATTTTCTTAATCACACTTTAAGGAAGAAAGATACCAGCCTAATAAGTATTAAGGGAAATCAGTACTAAATTAATCAATTGTGCCTTTTTAGAATAAGAGAGATTCCTAGAAGCCCAGCTTTGAATCCTCTTTGTAGTCTTCTCAACCAATATGCAACAATCAGCTTTACTCCATTTTGTAGGAGATAGTAGTAGATGGATTGAAATATCTTCCATATAAAATTCCTATACTAAGACTCAATGATAGTTTTGATCCATTTGAGGATATAGTGAAAGTTTTTTATATGTGGAAGCCTAAACCATTGAACACCTCCTAAATATGGAAAACTACAGGCAGTCTTGAAAATAGGAGGCTATCAAGAGTGTACGTATATTGGCAACAACACTGATACAAAAATCACAAGCCAAAGTCAACTAAATTTAACTATAGAAAATGGTGGAATACTAAATTTACATCTAATACTAACAAATAAGCAATGGATATACAAGTTACAGATTTTCCATTTAGAGGAAATCTTTTCACATGGAGTAATAAATATATTATTTTAGAGGAAAAAACTAGATAAGTATATAGCCAATTTGGAGTGGTTTCAAGCTTTCCCATAATCTAGATTAATATTCCCTAACCCTCTTTGCTTTACTCTCTAATAGTTGTTCACATGTATAATAGGTCCAAAGGTTTCAAATAACTATTCAAATTTAACGACTTCCTTATTGATGTAGAGGATTTTACTAAATCCATCCAAAGAGGACTCAATGTCGTTATATATGGCACTAAACAATTTATATACACGAAGAAACTCTAATGCATCAAAAATGAACTTAATGCACTTATATGGAAAGAACTAGAAATACTCATCACCTTTTAGATATTGCTAACAACCAATTTGCCAAATCTCAAGCTAATTTATATCATAACCCTCCAATTATAAGAGAGTGAAATCATAAGCTTTATCTAGCTATACTTAGGCCTTGAACTTTGACTACTCTATTATAAAATGAAGGTCAAGAATTTTGTGGCTCATTGAAGGGGACAATAACTCTCTCTCTTTTTTGATAGAAGTGTTGTAGCTAGAAGATCTTCTAACATAATCATTCCCATTCAAGGGAATAATTAATTATTAATCTCACGATAGGATATCCTTGGAGAAGTAATGAATTACTTCTTTGCTATTTTGGGATCCTCTTCTATTGCCTAGTTTTCATATCTCCTAGTTTAAGAAATTGAGTATGTTCATTTAACTCTTGTTGAAATTGCTAATTTGTTTAGGCCTTTTAGTCCTAAAATTGAAGAAGTTTTCAAATGAAAGATCCTTTTTATGGCCCCGGGGCCTGATGAATTAAACATAATTTTTAAGGAAAATAAAGCCTAAATTTGGTAGAATGGTAAAAGATGCCATAAGGGAGTTCCTCAAAGGTAGGAAGCTATTAAAGGTAATGAACACAAATTCCATTACCTTAATTCCAAAGAGAAAGGAGTATACTTCCATATTAATTGGTTGAAGATCCTCATTGAGTCTTATGAATGGTATGGATTTAGGTAATTCAACCATTGAGGAAACCATAATGCACATTCTTACAAAATTCACCTCTTTGTATAAGTAATTGCTTGGTCCATTGAGATAGGCTTGCCAATATAATTTGCAAGGTGGCTAAGTACACTTCTTGTCCAATATTCCAAAGGGATTTCATGGATACATATCCCAATAGGAATGTTCTCTTATTTGATTTCCTCTAACTTCAGTCCATGTCTTCATAAATGCAGAAGTAAAGGTTTGTTGAGAACATGCCATGGACCAGCTTGAATAACCTTCTTAGCATGTTTAGGTGTTTCAAATTTAAATAAAAAAAACTTCATTATTTACAAACACCTCCAACAACTCATGTAGTTTCCAATTATGAAAGGCCTATTGCTTTATTACAGGGAAAGCTACCCTTCTATATAAAAAAAAGTAGAGTATAGTATAACTCAATCTGTATACACCTGCTTTCAAGATTTCCAAGGGTGGGGAAACAATCCTCTAATCAGCAATTTTAGAAGGTGGAAAATAATTCAACTTAATCTTAGGTCTTAGATCACTAGCTACCTGGACCTAAGACTTGCAGATGGATTGACTTACATCTACATTATGATCAACATTTGATGAAGAACCATGTATATCTTTGGAATGAAGAGGTTCAGCAGGTAGAGGGATGCTGGAGTTCAAGGGTGGGAAGTTATTGTCCATTGGAAAATAGCAAGAACTTGAAGGTAAAGTTTTTGTAGGTACACCTCAAAAGATGGATCTCTTAAAGGTACTCAAAGAAGAAGAAAGCAATACAAGAAAACAAAGAAAATGAGAAAACAGAAGGGGAAATGTGTGTGTGAAAAGGTGTTGTTAGGGGTTGAGCATGAAGTGAATCACGCGTTATTACAATGCTTATTATGTGATGTATAAATACACAAGAAGGGGGGGTTGAATTGTGTATTTCTCCTTTTTGAAAAACCTTCAAAATCGTTTTGTCAAAAGAAAAACTTGTTCTTTTCATAAGAACTACTGTAAATCAAAGTTAATCATATTCTTTGAAAACTTGTTTGAAAACTAAGTAAAATCGAAACTTTGAACGATAAGAGAGAAAAGGATAGAGAGAAGTTGACACATTAATTTTTATACTGGTTCACCCCAAACCGTGGGTTATGTCCAATCCTCAGGTGTCTTTCTGAGATTTCACTATCTCTTAACAACTTTACAAGTATTCTTTCTTTCTGAGCCTCTTCAAGTCTCTTTACAGTTAGTATTCTTTTACTCTTAGCCTCTGCAAGCTATCTGTACTACTTTCTTACAGAAAGATGCTTGAGCTTTGTTACAGTAAGATAGCTCTAGACAAATCGCACAAAAATTTCTCTCACGTATTGACAACTTTTTAACGTTCAAGTGTGTGTGTGTAACTTTGCAATCTTTAAATTCGACTCATATTTATAGCCTTCGTCTGCAACTGCTTTTTGAATCTTGCTTCTTGAATCTTGAAAGAAACAGTTATTCAGTTGAGTTCTGTAACTAACTCAAACTGATTCTTGATTCAGACGTAATTTGCTTTTGTCTATTTTTCATCGTCTGCTTTTTCTTTCGTCTGCTTTTGGCTTCCATCTGTTTTTCAATCTTCCGTCTGTTTTTTAATCTTCGTCTGCTTTTCATCTATCGTCTGTTTTTCAATCTCCGCCTGCTTTTCATCTATCACCTGTTTTTCACTCTCCGTCTGCTTTTCTTCTTTCGTTATTTGTACTTCATCAAAATCATTTATATAAAGTCATTTTGACTTAACAATCTCTCCCTTTTTGATGATAACAAATAATCATACAATTAAGGTAAAAACTAAGAAAACATATCTTCATATTGCCTTCGTCTGACTTCTTCATGTTCTGCTTATTCTTCCTCCCCCTATCTTTTTCTTTCTTTTTCAAAAGTTCAGCTCCTTCGTTCACCCCCTTTGATTTCTTCTTTCCATTCTCCCCCTATTTGTTATTAATAAAAAATGATTCAACAACTCTTTCACCATCTCCTTCAACTCCTTGACTTCTCGTCGTAGGTACATTACCTCTGCTTGCAAGTCAAAAGGTGAGGTGGGTTGATCATCATCCTCCGGGAGTTCTACAAAAGCAATTGTAATCACATATGTGTCTGAAGATGGAATAGAGTCTTCAAAAATCTCAAAAGTAGGTAGTTGAACCGATAGGTTGGGTTCAGGAAGGTCTAAGTCATAAGGAGCAGGTAGCCTTAGCACTTTTCTTCCACGCAAGGGTAGGGCTTCTTCTTCAATTGGCAGTGTATTAGATAGTGGCCTAAAACGCACTGCTGTCTGCATAAGGGATTCAGTAAACGTCCCTTTAGTAAGCTTTCCCCCTACTGGACAATGTTCATCCTTCTCTGTAGAACTGCTACTAGCTCTTGTAATCGACTTCTCTGAAGTGCATGCTTCATCTATTCTTCGCACTTGTTCTTCAATCTGATCTGCGGACAGATCATCAATTACCCCTTCTGGGTATAACTTCTTCTTCCTCTTATTAACATCCATGGGATATCTTGGTTGAAGCTCTGGTACAACCCTTATCACCGTTTCCTCTATAATTGGATAAATAGTGTGCGGTTGACTGGTCATCTTTGTAGGGTATGGTTTTGTAGCAGCATACCTTAAAGCTTTATAAAAATTCCTTTCATCTTTATTCAACAGATGCCATGTCTCACTATTTATCGAAATAGGTTGTAAGTATGTCTTTACTAACCTCCTCGGTGTATCCCTGATGATTATTGAAGTACTCCTTTTAGTCACAGGTTGAGTTTCTTCAATCAATCTGATTTCCAATTCGTCTTTCCTCAGAAATTCAGAATAGTTGTATGGAACCAGACTGAGCTGTTCAGATTCTTCTTATTGAACCTGTACTAAACTAAGTTCTGTTGCTTCCTGATGATGAACCTCAGTAGGAATAACATTTACCAGACTTAGTTCTGTTGTTGTCTCTTGTGGAACAACAATAGGAGTACTCTTCTTCTGACTAACTTCTGTTGATTTCTCTGGTGGAACAACAGTAGGAGAAGCCTTCTCCTGTCTTGGTATCTCAATAATTGATGTAGTCATTTTCTGAATAACTTCCCTAGCAGTAGTAACACTCTTCTTCTGACTAACTACCTTAGTCTTCTTCACTGCCTCAGTCAGTCTTGGAGTTTTTTAAGGTTGGGGTCTCTGCTTCTCAGACTCCAATGTTCTTTTCCTCTCACTCTCCTTGGCCTGATTGGCTGAATCTTCACTTAAGATCGAGACTAGAGATCTCGTAGCCTTCGGTGCGCGAGTCTCAAAGACTTCTGTCTGAGTAAGTTCTCTGGCTCTCCTTTCTTCTTGCTGTCTCAAGGTTCGAATCCTGGGTGATCTCTTCGCCTTCTTTGGAATATCACTCAGAAGCTTCTCCTCTTTTCTCTTCAAGATACTTTCGTCTATACTCCGAACTTTGCTACTTTCTTTTGAGAAATCATCTTTTCCTTCAAAACTTCTTCAGATGATTTTCTTCTTTCAACCATGGGCATTCTTGTACTAACTTGAGATTTAGAACTCTTTGTTAGAGACCTCTTCTGTATCCGCTCCCCCTCAGTTCTAGCTTTATTCTCATAATCTGCATCTACTCTATCCAGATTCTTCAAGCCCATTTTTCTTATTGTACTCGAGTCGATAACATTCTTAACAGGCACCATTTGTCTGATTCCTCTGTCAAAACGGACTCCAGACTCCCTGAAAATCCTTGTTAACAACATTCCATACGGGTATCTGTTAGTATCCTTCATCCCTTTAACCATATACTGAAAAATCAGAAATGGTAGGTCAACTGGTTAGCGATTCAACAGGTAGAATAGGCATTATTCATCCAGACTAGTCACTAAATGCCTTGAACCCACTCATGGTAAGACGCAGTTGAACAAAATCGTATGTAAGACCCTGGCCTTCTGTACTAGACTCGAGGTCTTCCTCTCCGTAGGGTCATTTTCTCCATACAATCGTCTACTGACTTCGTCTTCCTTTAAACTGACCTTTGACATCCATCTGGCTTTGCTCGTTAGCTTCTCTCCAATAGATGGACATCCAGTCACCTTCTCGATCAACTCAGTTGTTACAATAATAGACAGTCCGTCTACTGTAGAAACAATAGCTTTGTTTACCATCTGCACATTCTTCCAAAACTCATACACTTCATTTTGATACACATACTCCCACACCTAGAAGAACTTCCTCCAACCGGCTTCTACAATCTCTGGTTCGATATCCATATCATCTTTCCTCAGAGATTCAAAATCCACATGCCTTCCGTAGATCATTGCTTGCTCCATTGATTCTGAATAGAAACTGAATTCGGTAATCTATTCTTCAAAGGTAAGGTTGATTTCAAAGGTTTAAGAGGGCTGAAAAGTTTGTGGGTTTAGAGTATTCGAAAGGTTTCTGATTTGAGACTACTCGAAAGGTCATATCAGGCGTGTTCTAGAATCGGTGAGGTTCTCAAGGCTATGAGACTTTCCCTCCAAAATTTCCTTGTGAGAGAAGTTACCAGTTGTAACTCACTGTTTCTGACGCCGTTAACTTTGACGACCTTTTAACTTGGTTGTGAAATGTGAGACGGTTGGTCATTTAACATCACCATGTTGAGGTTCCGTCCGATTTCCTTGAACCGTTCTTCACTCAATGATTTAGTGAAGATGTCCGCCCATTGAAACTCTCTCTCAACAAACTGTAGACTCACAACCTTTCTCTGAACGTAGTCTCTCAAGAAATCATGTCTGACTTCGATATGGTTCACTCTCGAATGCTATTTAGGATTCTTTGATAAGTTGATGACACTAGTGTTGTCGCAGAAAATTGGGATCTCCTCTTCTTGAACTGAATAATTTTCTAGTTGGTATTTAATCCACAATGTTTGCGAACAACAGCTTGCGGCAGACATGTACTCGGCTTCGACAGTTGATAGAGCGATTGAGCTTTGTCTCTTGTTTGACCAGGAAACTAGGTTTGAGCTAAGAAAGTGGCAGCCTCCACTCATACTCTTCCTTTCAACTCTATCTCCGGCATAGTCCACATCTCAATATCCAATCAACTTGAAATATTTACCTTTCTCAAACATTAAGTAAAGATCAGTAGTACCTACGAGATATCTCATAATTCTTTTAACAACTATGTAATGAGACTCTCTAGGATCGGCCTGAAACCTTTCACACAAACATACACTGAACAGTATGTCAGGTCTGCTTGCTGTAAGATAAAGCAAAGAACAGATCATCCCTCTATACAGGATTTGATCCACCTTCTTACCAACTTCGTCTTTCGAAAAAAGGTTTGAAGGATGCATCGGAGTTACCATAGGCTTCACATTATTCATATCAAATTTAGACAACAATTCTTTTACATATTTTTGTTGATGAATAAAAATCTTCTCTTCAGTTTGCTTAACTTGCAACCCAAGATAGAACTTCAACTCACCCATCATACTTATTGCAAACTCATTTTTCATCAGACTCTCAAAACTCATACATAAATTCTTTGAAGTGGCACCAAAAATGATATCATCAACATAAATTTGCACTAAAATAAACTCATTCTCATAATTCTTTCTAAAGAGCGTCTTATCTACTTGACCTCTACTAAAACCACTTTCTAAGAGAAAGGTACTTAGACGATCATACCAAGCTCTAGGAGCTTGCTTCAAGCCGTATAAAGCTTTATGAAGTCTATAGATATGATCTGGATACCTAACATCCTCGAAACTAGGAGGTTGCTTAACATACACCTCTTCGTCTATAAAACCATTCAAAAATGCGCTTTTCACATCCATCTGAAAAAGCTTTATATCATGACAAACCGCATATGCCAGCAAAATCCTAATCGCTTCAAGTCTCGCTACTGGAGCATATGTCTCATTGTAGTCTATTCCTTCTTGCTGATTATAGTCTTGTGCTACTAATCTAGCTTTATTCCGACTCACTCTTCCTGATTCGTCTAACTTATTCTTAAAAACCCATCTAGTTCCTATAATGGATTTCTTCAAGGGTTTAGGAACCAAGGACCAAACTTTATTCCTAGTAAATTGGTCCAGCTCCTCTTGCATGGCTAAAATCCAAGCTTCATCCTGAAGAGCTTCCTCAAACTTGTTAGGCTCTATTTCAGAGATAAAAGCTACATTAGCTTCTCTTCTGAATTTGGACCTTGTTCTGATTCCTTCAGAGGTCTCTCCAATAATTAACTCTTTTGGATGAAAACTCTTATATCTCCAATCTCTTTTTAATTTAAAAGTCTCTGGAATATCCTCAACCTTGTCTAACTGAGTTCCTGATGATGAAGCTTCTATTGTATCACCTAAGAGCTTTGAAAGGACTTCACTCTCTATGTCATCTTCCCAACTGGGTTGGGAGCTATCATCAAACTTGACATGAATGATCTCCTCAACCGTCTTCGAGGTAAGATTATAAACCCGAAAAGCCTTGAATGATAAAGAGTAGCCTAGAAAGATTCCTGAATGGGTCTTTGAATCGAACTTATCCAACAATTCCTTTGTATTCAGTATAGAGCACTTGCAACCAAATGGATGAAAGTAAGATATATTCGGTCTCCTTCCATTCCATAACTCATAAGGAGTTTTCTTCAGCAATGGTCGCAGCAATATTCTATTCTGAATGTAACATCTTTGTATTCATGCTTACGCCTGAAATACTTAGGAAGATTCATCTCACACAGCATAGTCCTTTCCATCTCTTGAATCGTCATGTTCTTCCTTTCAACTGTAGGAAAATCCCGGGAGGAACATCACATGTTCCAGCAGCGGAAACAAAAATTTTTGGTCCCGGGACCTTCCCGAAAACCCAGGATCCCGGTGTCGGTATGAAAACTCAAACTGAATAGCCAATAGAGACTATCTCTAAAGGTATCCACGCAGAGATCGGAAAACCTAACCGAAGTCAAACCTTTTGACCGGGAATAGCTAGAAATGAATAAGAGCTGCTAGACCCTACCTCCGTCTGGAGAGCTTGAGAATAACGTTGAATCCTTGCTTGAAGAAGAGAGAATCGATGATGCTTGAGAAAAGAAGAGATGAAATCAAATTACACCTTAAACTTAGCCTTTAAGCTTTCTCCTTTCTCTTCCATGAAACATCGACCATCATCTTTTTTTCACTTAAGCCATCTTATGTCTTTCTTTTAACTCTTAAAAGAGTTCCATAAGATGAAGCCAAGTGGTGGCTTTATAGCCATTCATTTCTTTAAGCATTAAATGAAGGCATCTTTGACTTTTCAACATTCTTATCCTCTCCTCCCTCTTTCAACGTGTATAACATATAAATATATATATATAATTAATTAATTACTTAATTAATTAATATATATATATATATAATTACTAAGAGGTCCAGTCAAACTGGGGTCGGTCCTACCGGCCTACCGGGCCCCGGTACTGAAAAATCACCGGAAACCTTTCTTAGCAATATTGATGTCGCGATCTCATCGGGACATATCCCAATCCCATTGGGATCCATTTGATCCTAATGCTCTCCATAATGGAACTCGTCCAATACTATTTCTGATTCTCGAAACACTCTTAAGCGTGTGACCTTTGGGTTCCGGTTATGTTGGCCACTTAGATTAACAATTAATCTCGAGCAAGTCATGAGCGGTATCTAGCAACACATCATGACCCCAATTGATTGGGAAAGTAATTGGTTTGATGAATTCATCACGAACGGATCACGAACCCTTCCATAAACAATTATCGTGCAATTCGTCCTTTCATCATCCTATACCCCACTTGGTTATGAGTATGGCTAATATGTCAACTCTTACTAGACTAAGCCTAGCCCAGTGAAATCGGTTCTTGTCGAGGACTCATTACTTTATATGTCCATGAAGACACTCTTCATGACATAGTCATGCTCGCCGAGACTTAAAGTAATGATCCCGATAAGAGGCGTGGTATCTCTTCATTTTCACATAAGTGATGAATCCTTTATTCGCTACTCAATTACCTTGAATACCTCAAACTGCACTCCAAGCACCACCCTACGAGTAACCTTTGGAAGGCCACAAGGAATGGAGTCAAATGCGGGATCAAGATTCAAGATATCCTTGAGTACCTCAAGTCAAGGATACTGCACCATTCTATGATGAGATTATCACCGACATAAATCCATGTGATGATCTCATGGCAGTCATCCAATGAACTTACTACCACTAGTAAGCATCCATATGTCAACTCTAAATATCTCATATTTACAGTTTCGAGATCCACCGCTGATCCAATCAAGGAGTATGACATATGCTAGTCTGTCCGGATTAATGATGTCGGTCTCATTAATCCTATGACTAGGAGAATTTAGATCTTGACATAATTACACATGATAGGAATCTCGTGAGTATGATCACATCATAATTTCCTTCATGCTATGTCATATATCATGGACTTCATTAATTTGATTAAAGATCACTATCAATTCATAAAGAACATCAAATAAATGAAACATGCCTTTCTTTATTTATTCATAAAGTCTGTACATGACTATGAACAAAATGCGCTAAAGGGGATTGCCTTTAGGGCACTACTCTAACAAATCTCCCACTTGACCTAAAGCCAATCGCCTTGGTATCTAATACCATAAGCGAGTACATGAGAATCAAAATTCTTCTGTGACAATGGCTTCGTTAACGGATCATCAATGTTCTGCTCTGTGAGAATCCTCTCGATCGCGACATCACCTCTAGCAATGATTTCTCGAATCAGATGATATCTGCGGAGTACGTGTTTAGATCGTTGGTGAGATCTTGGTTCTTTTGCCTGAGCAATAGCCCCATTGTTGTCACAATACAACTGTATGGGTCCATCACAACTAGAACCACACCAAGTTCGAAATGAACTTCGATCCAAACGACTTCCTTTGCCGCCTCGATGCAAAGAATGTACTCGCCTCGGTCGTCGAATCGTGATCGTCTCTTGTTTGGAACTCTTCCAACCGACCAGCCCGCCGTTTAAGCGTAAAAACATAACTTCGTTGGGATCCGAGTCATCCTTGTCGATTGAAAATCGCATCCGATGCTCGCCACTGAGATTTCCATCTCCATATATCAAGAAAACATCCTTAGTCCTTCGCAAGTACTTGAGGATATTCTCGATACCACCCAAATGACCCTCACCAGATCCGATTGATATCGCGCCGTGACACTCGTGAGCATACGATACATCGGGCCTCAGACATAACATAGCATACATGATCGATCCTACCGCAGAGGCATACGGATCCGATCCATGCGAATCCTCTCATCTTGTGTCTTAGGACACATAGATTTCGAGAGTGTTATCCCATGAGTAATGGGAAGGAACCCCTCTTCGATTGCTCCATGCTAAACCTCTTTAGCATCTTGTCTATGTACGATGATTGTGAAAGACCAAGCAACCTCTTTGATCTATCTCTATAGATCTTTATCTCAAGGATATAAGTTGCTTCACCGGGTCCTTCATCGCAAATTGCTTGGACAACCAAATTTTAAGCGATTACATCATTGAGACATCGCTTCCGAGTAACGATGATGTCATCTACATACAACACAAGGAAAACGATTGCATTCCCATTAACCTTTTGTACACACAATACTCATCCGGATTTTGAGAAAACCAAACTCTTTGATTGACTCATCAAAGCGGATGTTCCAACTCCGGATGCTTGCTTCAATCCATAAATGGATTTCAAGCTTGCATACCTTTTCACCATCTTTGGAAGTGAAGCCCTCTGGTTGTGTCATGTACACATCCTCGCCGATTCCGTTAAGGAAAGTCGTCTTCACATCCATTTACCATATCTCATAATCATAATGAGCGCAATGGCTAGGAGTATCCGAATGGATTTAAGCATTCTTCTGGTCAAGGTCTCGTCATAGTCAACTCCTTGTCTTTGACGAAATCCTTTCGCCACGAGCCTTGCTTTGTAGGTAATCACATTACCATCCATGTCGGTTTTCTTCTTGAAACCCATTTGCACCCTATAGGTTTTATCCTTGGTGCATCAACCAAAGTCCATACTTGGTTTATATACATGGAATCCATTTCGCTTTCATGGCACAAAGCCATTTTTCGACTCAACATTTCGTAACCTCTTCATAGGTAGCAGGCTCATCATTTTCTATGAGCAATACGTCATTCTGCTCACTTACGAAATCCATATCTCTCGAACAAGGCGCATCCTACTTGACCTCTTAACTTCGTGTGTCACGGAAGGTTGAATCTACACTACATCCGAATGAGTGCAGTTTGAGTTCAGCGATTGATTCGTGCTTGTTTGAGCATCTTGAACTTCTTCAAGTTCAACTTTGCTCCCACCGCCTTCTTGAAAAGAAACTCTTTCTAGAAGACAGCATGCCTTCAAACAAACACCTTTTGTTCCTCAAAGATGGTAGAATTGATATCCTTTGGTTTCTTTAGGATATCCTACAAACAAACACTTGTCGATTTCGCCTGCTTATCTCGATCAATCCGCTTCACGAAGGTGACAACCTCATACTTTCAAATGAGAAAGATAAGGTTTTCGTTAGTCCACATCTCATATGGAGTAACATCAACTGTCTTAGAGGGAACTCGCTTAACAAGTAAACAAATGCCTCTAGCGATATCCCCAAAACGATTTTGGTAACTTCGAAACCCATCATTGATCGTACCACGTCCAACAAGGTTCGATTTCTCCTTTCAGCCACACCCGTTGTCTTGCGGCATGTAAGGAGGAGTCCATCGAGATAAAATGCCATTATCTACGAGATAATCCTCAAACTGCTGGTCTAAGTATTCTCCACCACGATCGGATCGTAATGCCTCGATACTTTTACCAAGTTGGTTTTCTACTTCATTTCAATTGTTTGAACTTTTCAAACGCTTCAGATTTGTATCTCATCGGATCAAGTACCCATATCGTGAATAATCATCGATAAAGGTAATGAAATAACGACAACCACTTCGGCATGGATGGACATCGGACCGCATACATCCGAATGTATTAGGTCTAATACTCCAATCGCCGCTCACCCTTTCCTTGAAGGGTAACTTAGTCATCTTGCCTAATAAACAAGATTCGCATGTGTCATATGATTCATAATCAAATGACCCTAAACTACCACTCTTGTGGAGTTTAGCGATCGTGTCTCATTTATATGGCCAAGTCGACAATGCCATAAGTAAGTTGACTTTAGATTATCTCTTTTATGCCGCTTGGTGTCATTGACATTTAAAATTGGATTAGACATATCTAATATGTAAATACCATTGCACAATGTACCAGTTCCATAAAACATTCCATTAGAATTAATTGAACAACCATTGCTACTAAAATTCATATGGAATCCAAATTCTATTTAGACAAGAAATGCATAATATATTCTTTGTCAAAACGGTACAAAATAACAATCATCCAATTCCAAAGACAAGCCCAAGAGGGAGATACAAAACATAGGTTCCTACTACTAATGCAAGAACTCTTGCTCCATTTCCAACACGCAGTCTACTTCTCCCTTCATGAGTTGCCTCATCGTCACGAGGCCCGCGATATCATTACATATGTGAGCCACAACCAGATCAAATACCCGGATGTTGTGATCGAAGAATGTGATTAACTTCAATGAAATACAAACACGAAGTAGTCGAGGCATCCGATGCCTTCTTCGCTTCAAATGACCAGATAGACTTTGCAATTCGCATCCAATGGCCATCTTTACCGCAATGGAAGCAAGTTCCTTTTGGGGCAGCTTCTTTGGTCTTCTTCTTGATGGCGCTTCCTTTGGTTTCTTAGCCTTCTTCTTCTTTGGGTTCTTTTCTTCTTTGAACTCAAGAAGAAGAAGCTACTACAAGACTTCTTACTATCATTCTTGATAGTGCCTTTCGTTGTCTTGAGCAGATTGATCATTCGGTATTGTAGTGGATATTTGGTTCATCCGATAGTTTAGCACGAATCGCATAAGCGTCGGACAATCCAACGAGAATTAAGTCTATACTTAATTCATGATCCATTGCAAAACCTAAGACGGCCAATCTCTCAATATAGCCATTCATCTTCGAGGCGTCGCATGCCAGATGTCCTGGAGCCATCTTAGTGGTGAAGAGAAGCCTCGAGGTCTCGAACCTTTCGAACCGGGCTTGCTTCGTCAAACAGCTCCCAAGATGAAAAACTATTGTGTGAGCATCCATGGACTCATCGCCGCTTCAGCTCAGTGACATCGACGCAAGCATAATGCAAGTCGTCATGTCATCGTCCTTAAGATGCTTACTATATGCCTTCGATCATCATCGAAGCATCGACAAAGCAGTGCATCTGAAGTTAAAAATCTAGGATATATCCGGACCTTCGGATCGAGAACGATTCTCGTGTTCCTTAACCAATCAAGAAAATTCGGTCCAGATTAGCTTGTTTGACTCCATTAGCGGCGAAGGTTCACACAGCGACATTTTCAAACAACCTACACGAAAAGAGAGGAAGAATGTTAGAATAGGAATAGCTGCATAATCATAAGGACTTGAATGATATGCAAAAGCGCCCCACTAGTTTCATAGAATCCATAACCCTCATTACTGAATCCAAAGAAACAAAATGACATTATGTCCTAGTGGGTTGATATCCGATATTACTAAGAATGACCTTGGATTTGTCCAACAAGCCACAAGTTAGGTCAATCGGTAGGTATCGGTCATACCAATTGCATCATCGATAACCGACATTGAGAATGACCTGGATTTGTCCAACAAGCCACCTTATGTCTCGGAGGTATCGGATATACCAATTACATCTTAGACATATCTATCAATCGCTATCAACTTGTTGATGTATGCACTTACATTGAGTATCAACTCTTTGATCGCGATACATCCGATGTATGCTACCCAATTTCGCCTCGTCACGTTGACCTTGAGTTTGCTCAACAAACCAACGCTTCTAGTGAAAACCAACCCATTAATCCGAAAATCATATTTTCATGGTTCGAACATATCCGTATAGAGTGAGCTTGAGTTTGCTCAACAACCTAACCCTATAAGAACTCTGGTTCTTACCATATTAATGGAAGGCGTTAGTTTTCATATACCGAGGAGGGATTTAGAAACTCTAGACTCCAAGCTGAAGGATCATAGTCACGAAAACTATATGGAATGATTTAGGTTATTTCATCAATCACATTGATTCAATCATTATAATCATCCACCATCCAACCTTAGCATGCCACAAGTCGACTTTCATCAAATGCAAGTCGACTTATTGCATCTGCCCACACACAAGTCGACTTGTTTGACACAAGTCGACTTATTTCACCTGCTCATGTATAAGTCGACTTACAAGAAGCTACAAGTCGACTTATACTGAAATCTTGAACAAGTCGACTTATTCTTTTAACAAGTCGACTTATCCAAAAACCTTGAACAAGTCGACTTATTCCATATACAAGTCGACTTATTCAGGGAATTTTGCTAAAAACTCTAATCGGCTAATTCCTCAATCAATGCAATTCCAATTCTCAATACCCTCATACCTAAGGTAATATCTGTCAGTTGATGTATCAATGAACACTTCATTGATCCATGAATGCCTTATATGGTCAAACCATATGAAAAGCTTGAAATGAGTCAAAACTCATAAATATCCTAATACTTTAGGAACACCCAAATTCTCACCCTAAGCATCTCAAGCTAGTGTATACACTCTCAAAACTACTCCGGCACTTGTCACAAAAATTGTGACGGCCAAAACAAGCAAGAAAATGAAATATACTAACGAGACACAAAAGTGACCAATTCGGCATTCAAAAATTCTTGGAAAAACAAATTCAAGCAATTCACTTTGGCAATCATACCACATCAAGATAACACATTTTTAATCACATTAAAAATGTTGCAAGGCATTGGAACTGAAAAAGCAACCTCAATCAAGCCAAGCAAAACAGTCCCAACAATTTTCACCAAAACTGTCCAGTTCTGTACATTGCTTGAAATGATCAATGAAAAAATTTCAATAAATTCTGAGAAACTTATATAGGTTACTACATGTTCAGAACATGCTACCTGAATTTTTTCAGGATTTTAGGCCATCAAAAACTCAGTCAACCAAAATAACAAAACCGATTAAAATTCTGTGTTCATCAACACAGCAATTCCCAACAGCATAGAATAAAATCGAAAATAAATATCCAATCACCTAAAAATCCAATTTCCATGCTCACAGACATTCATCAACATCTTAGAGACATGTAGGTGAAGGAAAATCCAGAAAACGATTTTTCTAGAATTTATTCTTGATTTTATACTACTGCCTGTTCACAGAATCGTTTCAAAAACAGCATCTGTAAGCTTAGGAAAATAATTAGCAAAACTTTATCTAATCAAATCAATAAATTCTGAAAATTCACAGACATATTCTCTAACATGTTATGAACATTCCTGGGCAGAAAAAATTCGAAAACCCTATCTCTATAGCAATTCGAAAATTGAACAGAAAACATGCTACATCATCACAAGCAATTAGGGTTTATGATCTAGCTTGATTAAAGCTTCATACACGACACGGCGCTCTGATACCACTGTAGGAAAATCCCGGAGGAACATCACATGTTCCAGCAGCGAAACAAAATTTTTGATCCCGGACCTTCCGAAAACCCAGGATCCCGTGTCGGTATGAAAACTCAAACATGAATAGCCAATAGAGACTATCTCTAAAGGTATCCACGCAGAGATCGAAAATCTAACAAAATCAAACCTTTGCAGGGAATAGCTAGAACAGAATAAGAGCTGCTAGACCCTACCTCTGTCCTGGAGAGCTTGAAAATAACGTTGAATCCTTGCTTGAAAGAAGAGAGAATCGATGATGCTTGAGAAAAAGAAGAGATGAAATCCAAATTACACCTTAAACTTAACCTTTAAGCTTTCTCCTTTTCTCTTCCATGAAACATACGACCATCATCTTTTTTTTTCACTTAAGCCATCTTATGTCTTTCTTTTAACTCTTAAAAGAGTTCCATAAGATGAAGCCAAGTGGTGGCTTTATAGCCATTCATTTCTTTAAGCATTAAATGAAGGCATCTTTGACTTTTCAACATTCTTATCCTCTCCTCCCTCTTTCAACGTGTATAACATATAAATATATATATATAATTAATTAATTACTTAATTAATATATATATATATAATTACTAAGAGGTCCAGTCAAACCGAATTTGTTCTACCTACCACTGGGAATTCCTAAGATTGAAAAATCACCTAAACCTTTCTTAGCAATATTGATGTCATGATCTCATCGGGACATATCCCAATCTCATTGGGATCCATTTGATCCTAATGCTTTCCATAATTGGAACTCGTCAATACTATTTTCTGATTCTCCAAACACTCTTAGCGTGTGACCCTTTAGGTTCGGTTATGTTGGCCACTTAGATTAACAATTAATCTGAAGCAAGTCATGAGCGGTATCTAAGAACACATCATGACCCTAATCGAGGAAAGTAATTGGTTTGATGAATTCATCACGAACCGGATCACGAACCCTTCCATAAACAATTCTTGTGCAATTCGTCCTTTCATCATCCTATACCCCACTTGGTTATGAGTATGGCTAATATGTCAACTCTTACTAGACTAAGCCTACTTAAGTGAAATCGGTTCGTCGAGGACTCATTACTTTATATGTCCACGAAGACACTCTTCATGACATAGTCATGCTCCGCCGGAGACTTAAAGTAATGATCCCGACAAGAGTCGAGTATCTCTTACATTTTCACATAAGTGATGAATCGCTTTATTGGCTACTCAATTACCTTCGAATACCTCAAACTGCACTCCAAACACCACCCTATGAGTAACCTTTGGAAGGCCACGAGGAATGGAGTCAAAGTCTGGGATCAAGATTCAAGATATCCTCGAGTACCTCAAGTCTAAGGATACTTGCACTATCGCTATAATGAGATTATCACCGACATAAATCCATGTGATGATCTCGTGGCGAGTCATCCAATGAACTTACTACCACTAGTAAGCATCCATATGTCAACTCTAAATATCTCATATTTACGGTTTCGAGATCCACCGCTTGATCCAATCGAGAGTATGACATATGCTATCGTCCGGATTAATGATGTCCGGTCTCATTAATCCTATGACTAGGAGAATTTAGATCTCGACATAATTACACATGATAGGAATCTCGGAGTATGATCACATCATAATTTCCTTCATGCTATGTCATATATCATGGACTTCATTAATTTGATTAAAGATCACTATCAATTCATAAAGAACATCAAATAAATGAAACATGCCTTTCTTTATTTATTCATAAAGTCTGTACATGACTATGAACAAAATGCGCTAAAGGGGATTGCCTTTAGGGCACTACTCTAACATCAACAACTCCATTCTGCTGTGGAGTCCTAGGAGCAGAGAAATTGTGAAAAATTCCATTCTCCTCACAGAATATTTTAAAATTCTCATTCTCAAATTCTCCACCATGATCACTCCTGATACTGGCTATAGACATTCCTTTTTCATTTTGTAACTTTCTGGAAAGGGTCCTAAAACACTTAAAAGACTCATCTTTGTGTGAAAAAAATAATATCCAACAAAATCTAGTAAAGTCATCAACAATAACAAGTCCATATTTCTTTCCGCCAAGACTTATTGTCCTTGTTGGACCAAATAAATCCATATGTAACAACTCTAGAGGTCTAGAAGATGTTACGAAATTTTTAAAAGAAAACGATGTTTTGACTTGTTTCCCTTTCTGACAGCTTTCACAAAAAAACTCTTTGTCAAAACTTATTTTTGTTAAGCCTCTTACCAAATCATGCTTTAACAACTTTGAAATATGTTTAAAACTTACTTGACCTAGCTTTTAATGCCATATTAGTCTTTCTTCTTCAGTTGATAAAAAACATGAAATATTTTGATTTTGAAAATCTTCTAAATCAATTTTGTAAAGATTATTTCTTCTCTTGGCAGAAAAGAATATATACCCATCTTTGTTTATGACTTTACAAAGATTTTGATTGAACGTGACTTCAAAACCGGAATTACACAATTGACTGACACTAATCAAATTGTGTTTCAGATCATCAACAAGCAGTACATTATCAATGCATACAAAGGAATCTTTGCCTATTTTACCGATTCCAATTATCTTGCCCTGCTGGTTGTCTCCGAAAGTTACCGATCCTTCCTTCTTATACTGAAGATCTAGAAACGTAGACCTTCTTCCCGTCATATGTCGTGAGCATCCACTGTCCAAATACCAACGGTGCTTGTCGCATCTTCCAAGGAAGGATATCTGCAGGAGAAACTATTTTATTTTTTGGTACCCATACTTTTTTGGGTCCTCTTGGGTTAGTAACATGCACAGAATGATTCATTGGATAAGTTTGTTGATGAACGCGTGTTTGGTGATACTTCTTTTTCTGGAAAAAAGACTTTCTTCTCTTATGAGATTTATTTCTTATAAACCCTAATTCGGCTTTATCACTCGGATGTCTACATTTTTCTAACATCTCATTCATTTTCCTTGTACTCTCAGTGAAGGTAGCTAAATCAGCTGAAAGACTCTTAATCCTGAGCTTCAACTGATTGATCTCTTCAGATCTATCTACAACTTTCTTTTTCTTATTCTCCTCTACTTGCTGTTTCAAACATGTATTTTCTCTCTCTAAATCTTGTGTATGTTTGAGGTTTTCTACATACTTTTTCTTTATCAGTTTGTACTGTTTCAGAATAGCATGAGAGTCCTCTAGTAGTTCCAAATATGCATTATGCAAGTCATCATATTTAGAACTTACCTCCTCATCACTTTCCTCCTCGGCTACTAGGAAAATATTCGCATGTTCTGATGTCTCGGAGCTTGTAACTGATTCAGATGAATCTAGATCCTCCCAAGTTTCCATCATACTTTTCTTGCCTTCTCTACTCTTCTTTGGTTTCTTCTTTAGAGTAGGACACTCAGATTTGTAATGTCCAGGTTGATTACACTCGTAGCATATGATGGATGTCTTTTCTACTTTTCCATCATCTTTGCTATTCTTCTTGAAGAATTGACTTCCTTTGGACTTCTTCTTCCGCATCCGCCTAATCTTCTTCGATATGAAGGATAACTCATCATCTTCATCACTTGACTCTTGTTCTGATTCACTGGAGTCATCATTCTTTGATTCTTCAATCTTTAATGCTTTTGATGACTTTCGCTTCCTTTGAGTCTTGTGATTATTCTGTCCGGCCTTCAGTGCTATTGACTTGTCCCGTTTGGGCTTGTCTTCAGCATCGAGCTCAACTTCATGAATCTTCAGCGATCCAAGCAACTCGTCAAGCTTTAGTCCGCTTAAATCTTTATCTTCCTACACAACAGTAACTTTTGGTCTCCATCTCCTTGGAAGACTTCTTAAGATCTTACGAACATGATCTTGAGTGTCGTAAGTTCTCCCGAGAGCTTTCAATCCATTGATAATTGTTTGAAATCTTCCAAACATTTGATCAATAGATTCTTCATCTTTCATCTTGAAAAGCTCGTACTAGTGCACAAGAATACTTAACTTGGATTCTTTGACTTGGTTTGTACCTTCATGTGCGATGGACAACGTGTCCCGCATCTCCTTCGCAGTCTCGCATCCGTGGACTTTGTCATACTCACTTCTGCTTAGGGCACAACTCAAGAAAAACTTCGCTTTAGAGTTCAGTTGGAATCTCACCTTTTGATTAGCCGTTCATCTGATCCGTAGAATAAGGTTTCCTTCTTCATCTACTGGTACGTATGGTCCATTCTCTATCACGTCCCAAAGGTCAACATGAATAGATTCTATAAACAATCGCATCCTATCTTTCCAGTAATGATAGTCTTCTCCGTTGAATGCTGAAGGTCTAGTGACTGAGTCACCTTCTGCAATGTACGTATGTGATTCCGCCATAATCTTTGATCCACACTTTGTTACAGTGATCCTTGGATACCAAGCTCTGATACCAATTGAAGTGAATCACACGTTATTATAATGCTTATTATATGATGTATAAATGCACAAGAAGGGGGGTTGAATTGTGTATTTCTCCTTTTTGAAAAACCTTCAAAATCGTTTTGTCAAAATAAAAACTTGTTCTTTTCACAAGAGTTACTGCAAATCAAAGTTAATCGTATTCTTCGAAAACTTGTTTGAAAACTAAGTAAAATCAAAACTTTGAACGATAAAAGAGATAAGGATATAGAGAAGTTGACACAGTAATTTTTATACTGGTTTACCCCAAATCGTAGGCTACGTCCAGTCCTCAGATGTCTTTCTGAGATTTTATTATCTCTCAACAACTTTACAAGTATTCTTTCTTTCTGAGCCTCTTTAGGTCTCTTAACAGTCAGTATTCTTTTACTCTTAGCCTCTGCAAGCTATCTGTACTACTTTTTTACAGAAAGATGTTTGAGCTTTGTTACAGTAAGATAGCTCTAGACAAATCGCACGAAAATTTCTCTCACGTATTGACAGCTTTTTAACGTTCAAGTGTGTGTGTGTAACTTTGCAATCTTCGATTTCGACTCATATTTATTACCTTCGTCTGCAACTGCTTCTTGAATCTTGAAAGAAACAGTTATTCAGTTAAGTTTTGTAACTAACTCAAACTGATTCTTGATTCAGACGTAATTTACTTCCGTCTGCTTTTCATCGTCTGCTTTTGGCTTCCATCTGCTTTTGGCTTCTGTATGCTTTTCAATCTTCCGTCAGTTTTTCAATCTCCGCTTTTCATCTATCGTCTGTTTTTCAATCTCCATCTGCTTTTCATCTATCATCTATTTTTCACTCTTCGCCTGCTTTTCTTCTTTCGTTATTTGTACTTCATTAAAATCATTTATGTAAAGTCATTTTGACTTAATAGAGCATAAAGGTGGCAGAAAGAAGAAAACAAATGAAGCGAGGAGATAAAGATAAACAGAATTAGGCATTGTTGCAAAGGAAAGTGCATGACTAGTAAGGTAGCAGTTCATGCAGAGAAGCTCGAGAGAGCTTCAGTAGCTCCATCAACATCTCACTCTAATGAAGGGTAACTTATGATAACTTTTCATATCCTTTCTTACGATTATTTTATTTTAGTATTGTTTTCTTTATTTTTAATTTAATTTTCATTATATTTAGTTTCTTTTCTTTAAAAAAAGTGGAAAGAAGAAGGATAAGAGTAGAGATATTCTTTCCAATAAAACAAGTCACTGACATTTCATATTATTTTTAATAAAGAAATAACAAATTAAGACTTTTAAATAGGCAAGCTTATGATTTTGCAAGGAAAACTATACTTTATTATAATAGCATTTCTAGGCATATATAAAAAGCCAATGTAATGACTTAAGCTAGTGAAGTACAAAACATTCTCCACCTCAGTTAATGATCAAATTTCTTTTTGAGCGTTTCACTAAGCTTGTGCTTGTCTTTGTAGGCAGTTAGATAATATCTGATTTTGTTGCATATTAAGTTACAAATGGCTTCTTTGTTCATGCTTTGATTATGGAAATTCCTTTTATTTCTTTCATCCCATATGCTAGATATTAACTAGGCTAGTGCTACCTTGTAAGCCCACATATCTCTTTCTGGTATGAATTTACTTGCGATGTTCCAATCAACTATCTCTTTTTAGCTTGTAGGTGCATTGTCCAAGTTGCATAGTTTTAGAATTTGGTTCTAGATGAATGTTGTATAAGGCCATTGAAAGAATAAATGCTCATTAGACTCCATGAATGTTTTGCATAAAATACACCAATTGGGGATTTGTGCAAACTTTGCAATTATGCTCATTGTTGGAAACATATCCTCTGTTGCTAGCCACAATAAATGGAAAGCTCAAAGTTGATGATGTTTATGCCAAAGCAACTTGTACCAGTTGACTAAGTTGTTTGATCCAATGACTACTTTTTTTTGCATGAGTCAATAGTGAATTTGCCTGATTTAGTTCTTATCCATATCATAACATCATCATCATTGTTCACATTGAAGTTTGTGAGGAACTTATTAGAGTTGTGGAGGATGTACAGCTAATACTATTTTTGGTTTGGAAAATAGTGAGTAAGCTTCCTGGAGTAACTCCAAAAGCCTAAAAAGAGTCCAATGATCTTAACCAAGATAAGGCTTCAAGTCCATTACCTACCACATTGAAACATTCCATTCTATCCTGGCTTTAAGTAAGAATTTCATATTATTATGTTCATTTATAATTAGCTAAAGAACTTAGTTGAGAAAATTTTAATTTTCTTATTATTAAATTAAAAATAAGACTATTACATAAATCAATTAAGTTACCTTTGTTTCAAATAGAAAAAGTGATGTTTTATCTATAAATAACTTTAATTTGAAATAAAAACTTTAAAAGTAATAATCTTTTTTCCTATATTGTATAACTCAATTGATATTATATTAAAAAACATTTTAAACTTATGATAACATTTTATAGGATGAGATAACCCAATTGATATGATGATTTAGGAACCTAATCCAATCCCAAATAAGGTGGAGAAAAAAGAAAGTTTAGCAACAACCAAAAATCTAATCATTCATTGGATATTACACCTTCCTAAGTAAAGCAAACTTTTATGATTGTGCCCCGGAAATGTCTCACATTATTGAGTATATTTTTAAAAAACTTACAATAACAACAATATCTTAATAGAAGTCTTACTAAGTACGTGAGATTTGGAAAAGTTTACAAGTACGCAAAATTACCTCTAATTAGCAGATAAATTGTTTCTAACAAACCCATAGATTGTTTCTAATAAACACACATAAAATATCTGTACATAAATAAATAAATAAATATACATATTAAAATAATAAAGTAATAATAATAATAAATATAAATAAATACTTGCAAATAAAAATAAAAATAAAAATAAAAATACAATAAATATAGAATAAGATTAAAATAAAATAAAATAAGTAAATAAGTAAATAAATACACTAACTACAAAGAAGGCAAGTAAATAAGTAAAATAAATGAGTCATTGCAGAAAACTGTTTAAACTAAATAAAAATATTTAGGCTAAATAACTAAAAGAGAAATATTACATATTATATATTTACAATAAATTCAAAACATAAGTCTCTAAAGAAGATACTTAAAAGACACAAAAGAGAAGAATCTCTCTATATGAAATCCTTTACCCGTATCCTAGTAGGCTAAAGTTTTCTATTAAGGGTCATATTCTCAATAAGTTCTAACATATTTATATCATTCTTAATCACCTCTTTCATTTTTTCTTAGACATTTCTTGTTTTTTCTTACAATTCTTAAGTATAATCTTCTTGCATTTTTTACTAGAGCATTATGATGTATTCTCTTAATATGTCCAAATCACCTAAACTTTGTCTTTAAAAAAAGGAAAGTGCAACCAAAATTACACAACTAAACTTTGTCTTTATTAATCTTTCATTAATATTAACTATCTTTAATTTCTTTCGTACCATTACATTTCTAACCTTATCTCTTTTAATAAGATTGTACATCTAATGAAGCATCTTCATCTCTACTACCATTAACTTATAACTATACACTTATTTAATAGGCCAACACCCCACTTCATAAAGCAGAGTTGACTTAATCGTTGAATAATAAAATTTACGTTTTAAGTGGTATATAATTATGATGTATATAATTACTAAAACTATAATATGACTAACTTAAATATCTCTTGCATTTTCAATGAACTTAAAACTATATATCTAGAGCAAGTTAAGCCTAAATATATCATACTACACATCTAATCATATTAATTATAAGTTAAAATAACTAGTTGATGCTATTCAATCGAGAAAATTCATAAGAATCATAAAATTGTTATGATAAATTTAGAGGATATAATATACATAAAATGTGAAGAACATGTTCAATATTTGAGGTTTCTTACATGTTTCATTAATTAATGTTTCTTTATTTATTTCAATCAAATAGAAAAGAATAGAGAAAATGTCGCAAGTATATTTCAAGATTAATAGCACATTCATGAGGAAGGAAAAGGAGAAAGAGATCACGTCATGTACCACTATATTTGTCATTTTCTTTATATATAGCCGTTGAATAAGTAGGAATCTCGATATTTTAATAACCTTTTAATATGATGTTATCATAATTATATACCATTTAAATAATTGAAGGCATCTAAAAATAAAACTATACCATTTCTTCTTTTAACAAAATTCTCTTGCTGGCTGGATGTTGAAACTTGAAACTCTGACTATAGTCTATATGGGCATGCGGTTTGATAAGAGCTTTTAAAAGCATTCTGGGATTTGGCTAGACAAGAGTGCAAGCCAGAATTTTGCCAAATTAAGAATATAATTTGGCAGATTGATGTATACAATACATAGTATGACACCTCAATATATATCAAGCACGTTGAAATCACATCTTAATTCTTAAATCAATTTCAAGCTATTAACGTTTCATAAAACTCCCAAGATAACAGAGCTCTTAATCTTATAGTATACATATTAAAATATTTATTCTAAACATACAATAGTATTTCACCTTTTCAGCGATAGCCAAGAGGGGCTGGTGCCTTCCTTAATTCCTTTCCCTGGTAATGAACATCCTGCAATGCACAGGTTGATGCAGAGTCATTCATATAGACAACAGACAGACGTAGCAAGCAGAAACAATAAATGTACAAATTATGCAGTATTACTAATTGAGAGGCAACTGCGATGTGCAGTTATCTATGTCCTAAAGAAAACTAGGCTTGGAGAATGGAAAGGCTTGTTCTAGTCAAAATGACCGACCACCAAGATCAAACAACTCATGTAACTTACAGAAGCAAAATGATTGACATCTCGATGGTGGGCTTCATCAGCACGAATGACAGTAATAACATCCTCCAGAGTTGCACCTTTGGGTAGCCTCCAGTAGTCTATTGAGATGGCTGGTGCAGGAACATTCTCAATTTTGCCATTTCTAATGTCTTTTAAATATTCTGTGTATGAGTGTATAGCCTCCTCTTCCAAGTAGCCCACAACTCTATGAGCCAGTTTTGGTGAAAGTACATAAAGCACAAAGTAGGCATTAAAGAAGACTCCCTGAACAGCAAGAACCAAGAGCCTCTCGTACCATTTGGGTTGAACTAGTTCCACCATGGTCATCAGATGCATTCTCTCGTTCTCTGCTTCTTCCAGTAAGGCTTTAATCCAACCTCCACTTTGCTGGAATTTCCGTAGTGACCTTAGGTGTAGTAGCATACCTCCAACCATACCAGGTACAGCTGCCACTGTCTCCAACATCATTGCTCTGCAACCGTACCGTCTCTGCAAATTTCAGCATATATATATTATACATATTATTAGCAAGTCCCCACCAAACTCCTCCGATCAAGTATGTGGAATTGTCTAAAGCTTATACCTGAAAGAATATATCAGTTGGAAACCGAAGAATTTTCAGAGTCCTGTAAGCAACTTTATCTATACCTGAAAGAATATATCAGTTGGAAACCGAAGAATTTTCACAGTCCTGTAAGCAAATTTATCCAGATACGTCTTGGGCGCATGATGTTTAGACAGATCTATGGACGTATCAGAGCGATATGTCTCCCAAGGCTTCAAAACAAAAATAACCAAGCAAACATTATAACTCTCGATCTCTCACTTTCCTTATTGTTTCAACTAATTAGTGATTACCATGAAACAGTTCCAAGGCCAGTCGCTGCCATCCTCCCTCTTGATATTACGTCTAGATACCCCCCAGTAGCTCGACACCACCGTCCCGTCACTCGCTTTCACGACCTCTCTATTATCTCCCTTCTGATTCTTCTCCTTCTCCTTCTTCTTCTCAGCCACCTCCGTCGACGAGGTCATCATCCTCCCCCTCCTCCTCCATTCTTGTTGACTAACTGTGGATATGCTTCGGTGGCCTGCTTTGAACTTGACCACCAAACTCGTCAGGAAGCGGTTCATCGTCATGATCAAGAGGTAGAAATCCAACGCTCTCTTGTGTTAGACAACAGAACTTGGTGATATTATTGCCCAAATCTAAAGGGAATTTTTGATATATCGGTCGGAAGACGACACGTGTCGCTAAGACGGTGGGTTGATCAACTTCAAAACTTCATTATATCAGGAAAAAGAAAAGACAAAAGAAGAAAAAATTATTTATTCTTTCCCCGTCACATTCTGTTACTGTTCCTTTACCCCCCTAAACAAGTTTTCTGTTGGATTCATAGTGACTTTATGAAACGTGTTAAGTGAAAGGTTAGTTGAATTACACTTAGCAGGGAGACATGCGAAAATATTTAGGTAAATATAGGCAAGTTAGATCAGATTTGATGCAAAATTTGGTAGAATTTTAAATTTTGTGGAGATTGACTCGATCCAAGTTAATGACTTGATGAACTAAGGACTTAGCCCATGCTCAGATGAATGGATCATAACTAGCGGACTTGTTATGGGAAGTATTAAATCAAGCCAGTACGCTATGTGAGTTTTGACAAGTTCACGTTGCATCATCAGTAGATAGAGATCGCGGAGAGATCTTAGATAATGTAGCGACAATTAAGAGTTAGAATTACAGTGAGACTCAACATCTAAAGATAGTAGAGATCTTCAAGGATAAGGATGCTAGGTTCCTATTTGAATGTAAACTCTATATTTCTGTTATCTTGTAAATTCTATTTTATCAGTTAGAGTCTCATTTGGATGGAGGTGTCATCTAATTGGTCCACGTGATTATATAGAGATAGACATGATTTTAGCACGATCTTCGGCAGTACAGTTTAAATGAGATTATGAATGTAACTTGGCTTCTAAGTTAAAGTGTCTATATATAATTCACTCGAGCTTTGCTCTCCTCATTCAGTCATAGAGAGTATTCCTTGTATTCTTTTAAATGAAAGTAATATAAAGATTGGTTTTACCGTATCTCTCTTGTTTCTTTGTTGCCTTTATTTCTTATTGCTTTTGTAGCATTGTTTCTTCAAGTGTGAAAGGTAAACACTTCGAGAGTTGTTAAAGGCTGAAGTCTTGCTTAAGCAGACCTAAATGAGGGAGGCATGCGAAAACATTAAAGCAAACATGGGCGAGTGGGATCGGACTTGATGCAAATTTTGGTAGAGTCTCGAACCTTGTGGAGATTGACTCAACACAGACTAAGGACTTGATGGACTAAGAACTTGGCCCATACTCGGATGAATGGACCATGATTAGCGAACTTGTTGTGGGAAGCATTGGATCAGGTCAGTATGTTATGTGGGTTTCAACAAGATCATACTGCATCATCAGTAGATAGAGATCGTAGGGAGATCTTAGATAATGTGGCGACAATTAGGAGTTAGAGTTGCAGTGGGACTCAACATCTGAAGATAGTGGATATCTTCGAGGATAAGAGTGCTAGTTTCCTATTTGAATATAAACTATATCTTTCTGTTATCCGGTATATTTTGTTTTATCAATTAGAGTCTTATTTAGATGAGGGTGTCATCCAATTGGTCCACGTGATATAATCTGATAGAGATAGACGTGATCTTAGCCCGATTTTAGGCAATTCAATTTAAGTGAGATTCTGAATATAACTTGGTTTCTAAGTTATAATGTCTATATATAGCTCATTCGAGCTTTGCTCTCCTCATTAAGCCAGAGAGAGTATTCCTTGTATTCTTTTGAATGAAAGTAATATAAAGGTTGGTTTTATCGTATCCCCCTTGTTTCCTTGATGCTTTTATTTTCTTATTACTTTTGTAGCATTGTTTCTTCAAGTGTAGGAGGTAAACACTTCGAGGGTCGTTGAAGGCTGAAGTCTTGCTCAAGCAGACCTAAGTGAGGGAGGCATGCGAAAATACTAAAGCAAACATGAGAAAATGAGATCAGACGTGATGCAAATTTTGGTAGAGTCTCAGACCTTGTGAAGATTGACTCGACCCAGGCTAAGGACTTGATGGACTACAAACTTAGCCTATGCTCGGATGAATGGACCATGACTAGCGAACTTGTTGTGGGAAGCATTGTATCAAGCCAGCGTGCCATGTGGGCTTCGACAAGATCACACTACATTATCAGCAGATAGAGATCGTGGAGAGATCTTAGATGATGTGGCGACAATTAGGAGCTAGAGTTGCAATGAGATTCAACATCTGAAGATAGTAGAGATCTTCGAGAGTAAGGGTGTTAGTTTCCTATTTGAATGTAAACTATATCTTTCTGTTATCTTGTAGATTCTATTTTATCAGTTAGTGTTGGGACCCGATCCGGAGACCGACGCCCCAACCCGAAAACAAAAAACGAATACGAATACGAAACAATATGAATCGAATCAAAGCAAGGAAATGAAACATAAGGCGAAATCAAATCAGATACGAAACAAACTTCGGATCACAAAGCTCAACAAATCATTAACGAATCGAAAGCAAATCGAATCGAAACCAATTTCTGATACGTAACAAAACGGAGCCGACATCCGTGAACAAGTATCAAAGGAAGCGTTTGCGTTGGAAACCTTAAGACTATCAGTCAAAACTAATCCAATCCGTGTACTTTTTTTTTCTTTCTTTCTTTCTTTCATTTTCATTCCATCTCTTACAAGTGACTTCAATATCCTCAATCCAATAACATTCACATACAATCGCACTATAAAACGTCCAATACCCGTTCATTCACATTTTTCCATATACAAATCATGCTTATATCTCAGTTGGACATACACAAGTTATATAACATATCCATGTGCAATACCATAACTCAATAGCCTCATCCAAACCTCATAAGTACAATTACGATTTATACACCATTTCATAAATCAAAGCTTTATACAAATCATAGTGGCATTTTCAAGCCTTATACATTACCCATAACCCTAAACCAAAGTACACAATACACAACAATTCCAGACTTCTCAGCAACCATCTCACTTAACAATAATACAATAAAACACATGTAAACAGAAATCTTCATTTTCTTTCACCCGATCTTCTTCTCATCACCTGTAAATGGGAATGAAGGGGGGGAGGGGGTGAGCTTTACAGCCCGTGGGTAACAGTTTATAACGAATATATATAAGCAAAATCCTTGAAATTCTTTTTCTTTTCTGGTCTTGGAAAATATTTCTTTGAAATCCGTAAAGCACATTTTCAAAAAGTACTTTTCTCGTTGTAGCCAAAATCGCCATTTGCAAAACATATGATTTTTAGGCTTTCAGCCATAAACCCATAAATTTATAAAACATGAATGCATCAACTCGGCAATTCATAGATGCAATGGCAATTCACATATGCAATGCACAACACATGGCTCGAGAGTTCCATAAACACAACGAATAAACCGAAGTTTATCGTAAACACAACGAGCCCGATTTTTCAGGATCTCGTGACCTCTAACGGGCAGCTGGGAGCAGGCTTAAACGTCGACGTGCACGTGACTAACACAACGTTCCTCTCTCGCCCAAACAAAAGCACATACTCATGCTCAATCACTTTATCGAATGCTCTTTTCCAAATATACGAAATGTCATGGGATCTTTCGAGGCATAACACAAATGTATTTTGCATTTCATCAAACGTTTATGTATGGAGTCAATAATGATTTTTCAAATCATTCACATAATGGTGCAACATTTACGATGCAATTGAAATTAGAAAATCTCTTTATTTAAAGAAAGCATTAGTGGCTTATAAATTTTATTATAAACAGGTACCCACCTCGAATCGATGCTAGAAACTTGTTCCTTGCTCCAATTTGTCCATTGATTCCTTCTTTCTTCCAATTTAACTTTACCTAAAGCAATTCCACACAAATTCAATATCATAATTAACTTATTCCTCAAATTGAACTTAGAAACACTAATCCCTCATATATTCAAGCTTTCTAAATCACAAATTTCCAAAATCCCCAAATTCCAAATTTGGGCATAAACCCTAATTAATTTCCATCCAAAATTAAACCCATAATACTTAGAAATCAACAAAATTAACTTCATACTCCACAAACTCATTTCATTTTCCATGATTCTAAACCAAAACTTCAAGAGAAACTCAAATCTTAAAAACTGCTCTTACCTCATTTCTCCTCCATTTTCGGATTTTCTTGGTTCAAGATGAAGCTCTCTTCATCCTCCACCTTTCTCTCTCTTAGAATGAAATCAAAATCACTCTTCAAGTGGTAGAAAAATCGAGTCCTAGCTTTCTTCCATTTTTCTCCACCGAAGCTTGCTCTCCCTTCTCTCTTATTTTCTTTCCTTTTTGTTCAAGTGTCGTGCCTCGCTTAAAGAAACAACAGCTCAATCCTTTTTATAGTGTCATGTCATTTAATGAATGGGGAATGACCCATAAGTCCCTCCATTTAAGCCTATAAACTTAACCCTTTAAGTAAACTTCCAAAATTGCCCCTCCATTGGTCTTTAAATTTGACATCTTGTATGATTATTTCGATTAGGTAAATGAAGCCATTTGACAAAACTTTCTTCTAGATAAATGTTCCTCTATGTCTTATGAATCCAATGCTTCAAGAATCAGATCGATCCGAGCTCTATAGCTCAAGATATCTTCAAAATACTGAAGTCTGTTCTTCGCACTCGAGGTGAACACTACACCTAACTTCCGACCAATTTGGAAGTCTTAGAGGCTACATTGTCGATCGGCTCCTTCATAACATTTTTATCCCCATGTCTCTATTTTCATTTGAAAAAGAATCAAATCGATCGGAGTTCTACCGATCGAGATATCTCTAAAATACTGAACACTGTCTAAACTTTTATAACCGATCAGTTCACGAAAATCCGAGCTATATTTCTCCATTTAATTCCAAAACTGATCTATATAGTATGAAAAGATAGAAAAAATGTCTTAGAAATCCAACGCTTTGAAAATCGACTCAATCGGAGGTCTACACAAAAAGTTATGGCCAAAAGAAGGAAGAGGGTCAAAACACAAAAGAGCGATGATGATGTCAAGACAGACATTAAATTAAATGCTGTGATGACGTCAGCACAGACGCAAAAATTCGTCTGTGGTGACGTCAACACAGACACAAAAATTCGTCTGTGATGACGTCAGCACAGACGCAAAAATTCGTCTGTGATGACGTCATCACAGACGAAAAATGAAGACTAACTTCGTCTGACCTCTTTCTCCAGAACATCCCCACTTAGAAAGATCATAACTTTTTACTCAGAACTCCAAATTAGACACGGTTTGATTCGTTGGAAAGCTAAGAGAAAAATCTACAACTTTCCAGAAGGAAATTTTGCAAAAATCTATCTTTATCAATCCCAAAATTACCCCTAAAGTCAGAAGATAAGACTTTCATTCATGCACCAACACTGCACCCAATTCTTAACTTCATGACACTATTTGAGACTCTTAGGCACATAATTGAAATTCGATGTCTTCTTACAAAATGTAGCCATATATATCTAGTTTAATCCAAATCAAGAATCATCTCGTTTGGATTACTATAGAAAACGTTATGGTTAAAATACTGAAGCATATTCAGTGAACATTTTTCATATCACTACCAATCTTGTCTCCAAATCTTTCCTTATCATAACTCATACCAAGATCACTCTTTCTACTCTCTTGTCCAATATTTTCATGCTTTATATCAATGGAAAGATAAAACAACCTCTACAATGTTCATAAAGAACTCCAAAGTAACTTCACCCTCTAGATAAGTCAATTTTTCAATCAAAGTTTCTGCCCGTTTAGCAATCACCTAAACAATATCCAAACTTCAATTTATCATAACTTCTTGCCCCGATATCAAAAAATTGCATACTTTATGGCGTTAGAAAGCTGGAAACATGAACTACAACTTTCATTAAGACCACTTTGGCCAAATATATCTAGATCAGTACAGATTTGCCATTGAAGTTTCTAACACCATTCCAACACATCAACTTCACATATCAACACATCACCACAAGCTCTTCAACTAATTCCTCTCAAACACAAAACACACAAATCTATACACAATTGATATTCTTACACAATTGATCTTTCATATCCATATATAAATCCATGTCTCATTAACATCATAAGATAAATGTTTATAAAATTAAATGGCATTCCAAGCCATATTACAACATCGAGATTCAAGTCCAAGTACAAAAGATACAAAACTCCACCATTCTCCACATATGACTGAAATCTTATTCTTACAATAATCTAACTTAAAACACCACATGCATAACCAACCAAATTGTCTTTACTTTCTAATTTCTTCAAAATTTTACACTTTCACTTTCTATTTCTTGATTTCAACTTCCATTTCAATCCACTCATCCACTTGAACTTTCATAACCCATACAAATCTATTTGAAACCCAAAGTTATCAAATCAAACAAATCTTTTCTCATCAATTTCCTTAAGGCAAAAATATCTATAACTCCATTCATATACAAAAAATCTTATCAAATTTTTATTTTCATATTTCCAATTTCCACTAAAAGATCGGGGTCTAACAATTCTCCCCCTCTTAAAAGAATTTCGCCCTCGAAATTCCTATCCTAATAATCACCAAGTAACTGATTCTCTCAAATAATCTCTTTAAATAATCATATTCATTCACTTCGAACTAATTTCTCATCATACATATTTCTCAACTTACTCACAATTTATCACTTCTTGTATCAAATACCAGCAATATCATATCATATCAATATGTCTTAAAAGATTTACACAAGTCAATGATCCAATTCTTAATAACCTTAATATGGACCAATACCATTCAATTTAATCCTTTTGAACTTCCATATAGATATCTATATCTTTATCATTCCAAATCAACCTATTGATCTTCCATACATATATTTCTATCATTAATCTCATCTTTCTAGCATTTCTCATTTCATCTCGCAAATATTCAAAAT
Organism: Erythroxylum novogranatense; assembly: GCA_029891385.1. Taxonomy (NCBI): domain Eukaryota; kingdom Viridiplantae; phylum Streptophyta; class Magnoliopsida; order Malpighiales; family Erythroxylaceae; genus Erythroxylum; species Erythroxylum novogranatense. The sequence goes on along the minus strand of CM057232.1, from coordinate 36,036,458 downwards.
CAAATCATCCTTCACATTAATCCTTTGACTTTCTATACATATATCTCCATCACCATCTCATTATTCAAGTCATCAATGCCCAAAATCAAATCACAAAATTGTCGAAGCCTAATCATCATGAAATTTCACTCTCATTCATTCACGTATTTCTAAAATCAATCAAATAATCACCTTTGTTCTTCAAAACAAACTTATCCACATCAATATCACACTCCCACTAATTCAATCATACTTCTTGTCATCAAAAGCAAACGATCACTTAGCACTTTCTTACAATCTCAATCTTATCCTTACAAACTCTTATCGATTTCTTACTCATACACATACGCCCAAGTAAGATCATATTACTGGGCTCTGATACCACAAATGTTGGGACCCGATCCGGAGACCGACGCCCCAACCCGAAAACAGAAAACGAATACGAATACGAACCAATATGAATCGAATCAAAGCAAGGAAACGAAACATAAGGCGAAATCAAATCAGATACGAAGCAAACTTCGGATCACAAAGCTCAACAAATCATTAACGAATCGAAAGCAAATCGAATCGAAACTAATTTCTGATACGTAACAAAACGGAGCCGACATCCGTGAACAAGTATCAAAGGAAGTGTTTGCGTTGGAAACCTTAAGACTATCAGTCAAAACTAATCCAATCCGTGTACATTTTTTTTCTTTCTTTCTTTCTTTCATTTTCATTCCATCTCTTACAAGTGACTTCAATATCCTCAATCCAATAACATTCACATACAATCGCACTATAAAACGTCCAATACCCGTTCATTCACATTTCTCCATATACAAATCATGCTTATATCTCAGTTAGACATACACAAGTTATATAACATATCCATGTGCAATACCATAACTCAATAGCCTCATCCAAACCTCATAAGTACAATTACGATTTATACATCATTTCATAAATCAAAGCTTTATACAAATCATAGTGGCATTTTCAAGCCTTATACATTACCCATAACCATAAACCAAAGTACACAATACACAACAATTCTAGACTTCTCAGCAACCATCTCACTTAACAATAATACAATAAAACACATGTAAACAGAAATCTTCATTTTCTTTCACCCGATCTTCTTCTCATCACCTGTGGATGGGAATGAAGGGGGGGTGAGCTTTACAGCCCGTGGGTAACAGTTTATAACGAATATATATAAGCAAAATGCTTGAAAAATTTTTTTTCTGGTCTTGAAAAATATTTCTTTGAAATCCGTAAAGCACATTTTCAAAAAGTACTTTTCTCGTTGTAGCCAAAATCGCCATTTGCAAAACATATAATTTTTAGGCTTTCAGCCATAAACCCATAAATTTATAAAACATGAATGCATCAACTCGGCAATTCATAGATGCAATGGCAATTCACATATGCAATGCACAACACATGGCTCGAGAGTTCCATAAACACAACGAATAAACCGAAGTTTATCGTAAACACAACGAATCCGATTTCTCAAGATCTCGTGGCCTCTAACGGGCAGCCAGAAGCAGGCTTAAACGTCGACGTGCACGTGACTAACACAACGTTCCTCTCTCGCCCAAACAAAAGCACATACTCATGCTCAATCACTTTATCGAATGCTCTTTTCCAAATATACGAAATGCCATGGGATCTTTCGAGGCATAACAAAAATGTATTTTGCATTTCATCAAACGTTTATGTATGGAGTCAATAATGATTTTTCAAATCATTCACATAATGGTGCAACATTTACGATGCAATTGAAATCAGAAAATCTCTTTATTTAAAGAAAGCATTAGTGGCTTATAAATTTTATTATAAACAGTACCCACCTCGAATCGATGCTAGAAACTTGTTCCTTGCTCCAATTTGTCCATTGATTCCTTCTTTCTTCCAATTTAACTTTACCTAAAGCAATTCCACACAAATTCAATATCATAATTAACTTAATCCTCAAATTGAACTTAGAAATACTAATCCCTCATATATTCAAGCTTTCTAAATCACCAATTTCCAAAATCCCCAAATTTTAAATTTGGGCATAAACCCTAATTAATTTCCATCCAAAATTAAACCCATAATACTTAGAAATCAACAAAATCAACTTCATACTCCACAAACCCATTCCATTTTCCATTATTCTAAACCAAAACTTCAAGAGAAACTCAAATCTTAAAAACTGCTCTTACCTCATTTCTCCTCCATTTTCGGATTTTCTTGGTTCAAGATGAAGCTCTCTTCATCCTCCACCTTTCTCTCTCTTAGAATGACATCAAAATCACTCTTCAAGTGGTAGAAAAATCGAGTCATAGCTTTCTCCCCTTTTTCTCCACCGAAGCTTGCTCTCCCTTCTCTCTTCTCTCTTATTTTCTTTCCTTTTTGTTCAAGTGTCGTGCCTCGCTTAAAGAAACAACAGCTCAATCCTTTTTATAGTGTCACGTCATTTAATGAATGGGGAATGACCCATAAGCCCCTCCATTTAAGCCTATAAACTTAACCCTTTAAGTAAACTTCCAAAATTGCCCCTCCATTGGTCTTTAAAACTGACATCTTGTATGATTATTTCGATCAGGTAAATGAAGTCATTTGACAAAACTTTCTTCTAGATAAATGTTCCTCTTTGTCTTATGAATCCAATGCTTCAAGAATCAGATCGATCCGAGCTCTATAGCTCAAGATATCTTCAAAATACTGAAGTCTGTTCTTCAGACCCGAGGCTGAACACTACACCTAACTTCCGACCCGAATTTGGAAGTCTTAGAGGCTACATTGTCGATCGACTCCTTCATAACATTTTTAGCCCCATGTCTCTATTTTAATTTGCAAAAAGAATCAAATTGATCGGAGTTCTACCGATCGAGATATCTCTAAAATACTGAACACTGTCCAAACTTTTATAACCGATCAGTTCACGAAAATCCAAGCTATCTTTCTCCATTTAATTCCAAAACTGATCTATATAGTATGAAAAGATAGAACAATGTCTTAGGAATCCAACGCTTCAAAAATCGACTCAATCGGAGGTCTACACAAAAGGTTATGGCCAAAAGAAGGAAGAGGGGTCAAAAACACAAAAGCAGACGATGATGTCAGCACAGACGCACATTTGTCTGTGATGACGTCAGCACAGACGCAAAAATTCGTCTGTGGTGACGTCAACACAGACGCAAAAATTCGTCTGTGATGACGTCAGCACAGACGCAAAAATTCGTCTGTGATGACGTCATCACAGACGAAAAATGAAGACTAACTTCGTCTGACCCCTTTCTCCAGAACATCCCCACTTAGAAAGATCATAACTTTCTACTCAGAACTCCAAATTAGACACGGTTTGATTCGTTGGAAATCTAAGAGAAAAATCTACAATTTTCCAGAAGGAAAGTTTGCCAAAATCTATCTTTATCAATCCCAAAATTACCCCTAAAGTCAGAAGATAAGACTTTCATTCCTGCACCCAATTCTTAACTTCATGACACTATTTGAGACTCTTAGGCACATAATTGAAATTCGATGTCTTCTTACAAAATGTATCCATATATCTCTAGTTTAATGCAAATTAAGAATCATCTCATTTGGATTACTATAGAAAACGTTATGGTTAAAATACTGAAGCATATTCAGTGAACATTTTTCATATCACTACCAATCTTGTCTCCAAATCTTTCCTTATCATAACTCATACCAAGATCACTCTTTCTACTCTCTTGTCCAATATTTTTATGCTTTATATCAATGGAAAGATAAAACAACCTCTACAATGTTCATAAAGAACTCCAAAGTAACTTCACCCTCTAGATAAGTCAATTTTTCAATCAAAGTTTTACTTGGCTTAGCAATCACCTAAGCAATATCCAAACTTCAATTTATCATAACTTCTTGCCCCGATATCAAAAAATTGCATACTTTATGGCGTTAGAAAGCTGGAAACATGAACTACAACTTTCATTAAGACCACTTTGGCCAAATATATCTAGATCAGTACAGATTTGCCATTGAAGTTTCTAACACCATTCCAACACATCAACTTCACATATCAACACATCACCACAAGCTCTTCAACTAATTCCTCTCAAACACAAAACACACAAATCTATACACAATTGATATTCTTACACAATTGATCTTTCATATCCATATATAAATCCATGTCTCGTTAACATCATAAGATAAATGTTTATAAAATTAAATGGCATTCCAAGCCATATTACAACATCAGTATTCAAGTCCAAGTACAAAAGATACAAAACTCCACCATTATCCACATATGACTGAAATCTTATTCTTACAATAATCTAACTTAAAACACCACATGCATAACCAACCAAATTGTCTTTACTTTCTAATTTCTTCAAAATTTTACACTTTTACTTTCTATTTCTTGATTTCAACTTCCATTTCAATCCACTCATCCACTTAAACTTTCATAACCCATACAAATCTATTTGAAACCCAAAGTTATCAAATCAAACAAATCTTTTCTCATCAATTTCCTTAAGGAAAAAAATATCTATAACTTCATTCATATACAAAAAAATCTTATCAAATTTTTATTTTCATATTTCCAATTTCCACTAAAAGATCGGGGTCCAACAGTTAGAGGCCTATTTAGATGAGGGTGTCATCCAATTGGTCCACGTGATGTAATCTGATAGAGATAAACGTGATCTTAGCACAATCTTAGGTAGTTCAGTTTAAGTAAAATTCTGAATGTAACTTGGCTTCCAAGTTAGATTGTTTATATATGGCTCATTCGAGCTTTGCTCTCCTCATTCAGTCAGAGAGAGTATTACTTGTATTTTTTTAAATGAAAGTACTATAAAGGTTGGTTTTACCGTATCTCTCTTGTTTCCTTGTTGTCTTTATTTTCTTATTGCTTCTGTAGCATTGTTTCTTCAATTGTGGGAGGTAAACACTTCGAGGATCGTTGAAGGTTGAAGTCTTGCTTAAGCGGACCTAAGTGAGACTGTCGTGCAAAGGGTGTTGGCAATCAACTTCAGTGAAATTTTAAGTCCTAAGGTGACCTTTGTATCAACTAGTATCATATCCAAATTTCTAAATGACAGTAGGCAACTTGATAGAACGAGTGACTTGGATGAAGGCATTCATTGGGCCAATTCCTCAAGGGAAGGAAGAGGTCACATCTCACAATACTCGATTCGAGATGTTAGAGGCGCAAATCCAATAGTTGCAACAATAGATGGCGGGTTTGTTGAAGGCACGAGAGGAGTCTCACGAGATCACTGTGCTGAGGCATGCCATTGCAACGTTAGATGTCGATCGAGTTAAAAGCTTCGCACCACAACTTTCATATGTGAAGGTATGTGAACCAGGGTGTTTGAAGGCGTGTAGGACTCTAAAGTGTTGGAGAATTTCTTGTGGGATATGAAGCAGTATTTTTTGGCTACTAGAGTATCCGATATTGAGAAGGTCAATCTGATGGTCATGTACTTGAATGGGGATGTCAAGCTCTGATGGAGGACAAGGACTTTTGTGAGATCAATGCGGGTAGAACTTCCATGAAAATGTGGGTGCAGATGAAGAAGGAGCTCAAAGATCAATTCCTTCCCATGAATACTTCTTGGCTCGCGAAAGATGCCTTCAAGAAGCTAAAACAGGATGGATCGGTAAAAGACTATGTCAAATCATTTAGTTCTCTAATGTTGGATATTTAAAATATGTCAGACGAGGTCAAGCTCTTCAATTTTCCGTCTAGGTTATAATCATAGGCTCAAATGGAGTTACGGAGGCAAAATATGAAGCATATGGTTGGTGCAATCATGGTCGTTGATGCCTTGGTGGATTTTCGAATGAAAAAAGAATATAAGGCAAGCTCCTCAAATTCTTCCAAGGGAAAAGGTCATGCCCAACAGGAGAAAACCGAGGGAAGAAGAAGAAAGACTCCAAAAAGGGGGATTTTAAGGACAAGGGCAAGCAGAATGGTGGCTCTAAGAATGGGGAGATGTCATCAAAGAAGGGCAAGGTTATTTGTTACTTGTACGACGGTCCACACTTTGCCAAAGAGTGCCTGAGAAAGGAGAAGTTAAATGCCCTCATTGGCAAAAAAGACGGTGAATCTTCGGAAGATGTGGCACTAAATCCGATCATCTTGTTTAATGCGATTAGTAACGAGTCGGTTCCCTTTAATAGACTAATGTACGTAGGCGTACAGGTTGTAGAGAAAGTCGTGACCATAATCATGGATACGGGCGTGACCCACAGTTTCTTAGCTGAAAAAAATGGTTCAGAAGTTGGGCATAAGGATGTCCAAAGACCCAATGAAGATTAAAGCCCCTGTGGAGAAGACACAAGCAGTTGCAGGAATTGCTTACAATGTACCAATGAGCATAGGGAGTTAACGTGCCAAGATGAAATGTATGGTCATACCACTTGAGGATTTCGAAACGATATTGGGGATCGACTTCCATAAGGCAGCAAAGACAATGTTGTACTCAAGTTTGGGAGGTATGATAGTTATGCATGATGAAAAATTCTTCTTTGTTAATTGTTGTAGATTTGTTGGTGGGACAAAGGAGATTACAATACTGGTAGTATAGGTGTCAGCTATGATCATTGAAAAGGAGCCAAACTATGCTCGAGAAAGTCCAAAACGAAAGGTGGGTAAGGAGCATATCACTGCCAAGATTGCGGAGGATCAAGATGACAGGGAAAGCTCAACGAATGGAGCTTTTCTCAACATATCTTTGGTGGACGCAATGAGCCTTGAGAAGATGAGTCCAAGTGGAAGCAAAGACAACTCCGGTGGATTAGGAAAATGGTATGTGGGTGAAGTGTCAATCAATATGAAGACTTGCTACCGCCTTCAAGAGCTGATTAAGGAGTTTTTTAAGCAACCAATTATGGAGGAGTGCCAACAGACTAATTTGGCGAGGCCATCGAATCCATTTGGTGAGGGTAGTTTGTTAAACCCTTAAACTTCGAAGCACTTCTTAGCAACCTTTACGATGCGCCTTAGGTGGAAGTTAACTAGATTACACGCATGAGGGAGGCATGCGAAAATACTAAGGCAAATATTGGGGAGCAGGATCGGACTTGATACGAATTTTGGTAGAGTCTTAGACCTTGTGGAGATTAACTTAACCCAGGCTAAGGACTTGATAGACTAAGAACTTGGACCATGCTCAGATGAATGGACCATGACTAGCAGATTTGTTATGAGAAGTATTGGATCAGGTCAGTGTGCTATGTGGGTTTCAGTAAGATCATATGGCATCATCAACAGATAAAGATCGTGGGGAGATCTTAAATGATGTGGTGACAATTAAGAGTTAGAGTTGCAGTGGGACTCAACATCTGAAAATAGTGGAGATTTTTGAGGATAAGGGTGCTAGTTTCTTATTTGAATGTAAACTTTATCTTTTTGTTATCTTGTAGATTCTATTTTATCAGTTGGAGTCCTATTTGGATAGGGGTATCATCCAATTGGTCTACGTGATGTAATTTGATAGAGATAAACGTGATCTTAGCATGATCTTAGGCAGTTCGCTTTAAGTGAAATTTTGAATGTAACTTGGCTTCTAAGTTAGAGTGCCTATATATAGCTCATTCGAGCTTTGCTCTCCTTATTTAGTCAGAGAGAGTATTCCTTGTATTCTTTTGAGTGAAAGTAATATAAAGGTTGATTTTACTGTATCTTTCTTGTTTCCTTGTTGCCTTTATTTTCTTATTATTTCCATAGTATTGTTTCTTTGAGTGTGTGAGGTAAACACTTCGAAGGTCGTTGAAGACTAAAGTCTTACTTAAGTGGACTTAAGTGAGACTGTCGTACAAAGGGTGTTGTTGGCAATCAACTTCGGTGAAAGCTTGAGTCCTAAGGTGACCTTTGTATCACTTACCATTATATAATATAGTTACCTTTTCACTCCGGTCAGTAGGCCACAACCTTGCAAAGCCGACATAAAAGCAACACACTAATAAAAAAAACAGCATGATCAATAATTTATAAATGAAATAAAAATAAACTTGTCCCTGAAATTTTTTTCTTAAATTTTACAACACACAATAATTTGATTTTTTTAACAATTTCTTTGTGGCATACAACTATGCCTTTCCTCTTTGGAAGTGAGACAATCGTCAATACACGTGTAGGAGACATTAAGAAAAACATGCCAAAAGAAAAAAAAACACTGAAAAGATTTGGACATAAATAAGTCATCAACTCATTCCTTTACATTATTGATAAAATTTTCAAATACAAACGATCAAAGTTTACCATTTCGTTTAAAAATTCAGACATAACCATTATGAATATAGACTTATTCTTATGCATAAATACTTGTATTCACACATTAAAAAAGAAATTAACTTCCTAAGACCTTTGTAAACTTAATCCAACTCAATTTAGATTAGATACTCAATTATTGTATTGTGCGAGCGAGGACATTTATTGTAATGCATTCTGATTCTGACTATCATCTTATACTTTAGGAATGAAAATGTTTAGAAAGCTTTATAAGACTGTCCTAGGTTAAGTTCTTGTTAGTTTTTCTTTTACATGGCTGACATTGATAATATACGAAACATTGTCTAATGAGCTTGTCATTTTTTCCTCTTCACAATTAATTATTATAAAATGGTTGTAATTTCAGTTTTTAGTCAATGAAATAATAAAATTTCACATTTAAATAATCTTATCTTATTATTTTCGTAGTTAATTTAATTGAATATATATTATCATTATTAAATAATATTGAAAATATTACAAATAGTAATACAAATACGTTGATATGTATTAAAATTACAAAAAATAATTTTAAGTTAAATAAGATAAAATTTTATTAATGTAAGGGTGTTAATAAAATATATTAATACAAAAATTTGATGCTAATAAAATTTAATGTTTTAACAAGAAAAAAGAATGTCTTATATTTAGAGATCAAGAAAGTTAATGTCTTAGTATTAATGCAAATTGTTTGCTTGTTTTAAAGTAGGCAATATCACAAGTATATAGATCGTATATTATAGTATATAAGATATCGCTTTAAACATGATTGCATTAATCACCTAACAATTTGAATGCAATTTTTGAATGTGATAAAAGATTGAATTATTCAAAATAAACTAATAAAACTTAATAACTGAAATTAGTAAAGATAACAATTAGAGTGAGGTTAATCAATAATGGAAACATAAGGATTATTCTATTCTATTTTTTTTATCTTCCCTTTATCTTATTAATTCAATTATGCTTGATCCTAGATATTATAAAGTTTGAATTACTTTCTCTTAAGCTTCACATGTTTAAAGTGACTTACACGACCACTATACACAATCGTGTAAGTCCATAATTATTCCAATTGTAACATCCCACCCCCTCCTGGAAGGGTAAAATCGTAAAATTGGCATAGGATGAGACTAATAGGGAATATTTAGTACTGTTCATGCATAATAGGATTGATACACAGTATCAGTTGTGTACATGGAATTACGGTATATGCATTCATGATAATTCCTTAATTGGGCCTAAAGCAATTTTATTGGGATTAATGTGGTGAATGGGTTTGGAAAAAATATTCGAGTGCGCTTATTAGCGTTTTAGATTTTAAGAGATTTTGAATTTTTCGGAATTTTCCGGAGAAAATTTTGACCGACTAAAATTGCGATGAATCGCCTAAACATGTTTTGGGGTAGAAAAGGTGATTTTCGTGATTGAAAAATTATTTGGAGTGCACTGTTACATGTTTATAATTTTGGGGAAATTCATTAATTCTCATAAAAATAATTGGGAAATTCTTTGATCAATAAATGCCAAGTGTGAACAGGTTGATTTTTCTACTGTTATTTGATCTTAAACCATTACATATTTGGTGGGACCCAAAAGTGGACCCTTGAAATAGGTGGGAATCGAAAATGGGGGTGAAATTATTTGGTTTTGGTTTTAATTTGTCAAAAAAATGTGATTGGTTCTTTGACTTTTCTACATCCTCCTCCAATTGCCAAGTGGTCCCTCCATTTAATGTATAATCATCCTATGCATTCTCGATTCTTCTAGTGGAAGGGAAAGAAAGATGACTTGCCTTATTTTACTTCATTCTCTCACGGCCATTAGCAACAAAATGAAAGAGTTCCTTGCTTTTGAATGCTCCTCCACCGAAAACTCACTTCATCTTGGCCTCTCCATCCAAATTTTCATTTTGTTCTAGTTAAGTGTTATCTTCCTCTAAACTTAAGAGCTCCTCTCCATGCAACCAAGCTCCTTCCTTTCTAAGAGGACCTTACACTTGCATGTGTTAGAATAGAGTGGAGAAGGTGTTGAGTAAGAGTAGTAACTAAAGAATTGAAGAGTTTGAAGATGGAAAAAGCTTGAATTGGTAAGTGTTTAATTATGTTTTGATTATGTAGTTTATGAATCATGGTAGTTAGGAGCATCCAGTGGGAATTGTGATGTTATTATTAAGTTTAGTGATGCTTTATTTTGATGAGAATTATAGTATAAATTAATGGGTATAAATGTAAGGTATGTTAGGATAATGAATGGTAATGGTTAAGTTTGGTTTTAGCTTGATTTTGAATTCATATTGATGATTAATTGTGCATGGAAAGGGAAGAGGTTAGTGCTGCCAATTTTTGGTAGGAATGCCTAGTGAATGTAGACATGATATAGGGACTGATTTTGTGTCCAATTGAGATGCTTATGGATGTAGGAAGGGTATTGGAATAAAAGGAAGTGAATAGAGAAGTAAAGCTGGAAAATTGATATTTGACCTAGTATACTGATTTAATCATAACTCATTGTGTGGTTATGCAAATGAGACAAGGTTTATGCCCAATTAAACTTTGATTTGTTGGCTACAACTTTGTGTGAAATAGGTGTTGTTGAATTCCAATGATAGAAGGGTGAATTTTTGCATGAAAAGTTACTGTTCCATTGCCTGTGAACAGTAACCGCAACCATGACCTCTGAGTTTTACTTATTTTTCTAAATTAATTGAGATGGAATTAGGGAGAAGGGTCTTCATGAAAGTTGTAGAATATTGAATTATCTTTCCATTGCTACTGATCTTGCTATTTTTAGAGTTGTATATTGAGAGATATGAACTGATTACTATTGACTGGTTTTGAGCATTTTGGATGAAACCTAGTCTAAGTGTGATTTTGTGAGTTTTCGGATTGGAGGCAATTTTAACATTTTATGTGGACTGAATTGGTGTGAGTGAGCTTCTGAAGAATTTTAGAGGAAGAGATTACCTTGAAATTGATATATGGTGTGTAATTTTTAGAAGTCAGAATTGGGAGTTATGATTTTGCAAAGATTGACCCTACATTAGGTCATGAATGGCTGATCATAACAGTAGCTTCCATAACAATTTTGAAATTGTTAGAGATCGAATTGGATGTTGAGTGCTTCATTAAAATTGAAGTTTGAGATGTTATCTTTTCAGGGATATAAAGTTCTGATTTTACTGACTTGTATATAGGGAGTTGTGCTTGTTATAAGGTTACTGCCCAAATTGGAGGATTTCAGGGACAGTAACATTGAATGAATTAATTGACTTGTTTAGCAATAGAATTTGATTTGGGATTGTTCATGAAAGTTATTGAGGACAATGTGAACTTATTGACCATATTTTTGTGGTAATTTATTTCTGAAGAATCAGTGAGTTATGAAATTGCCAATGTACTGCCCTGTGACAATGAGAATTGTATGTAAAAAGTTATGGGTATTGGAAGTAGGTTAGATATAAGGGATTAGGGCCGGGAAATTCATGAACATGCATATCTCATCAACATGAGCACAAATTTCATATTTAGTGACTCGTGCTTTTTCTGGTTCATATAGAGGCCCAATTGGAGCGTCGATTGACCGACGTCACAGAGACTTCCCGGCATTAGTCGGAAGTAATAGGTGAGTAACCTAGTTGGTTTCTCAAATTTCTGGTTATTTACATGCTCAACGTGAATTACGTGCAAAAGTGAATTGAATGATCACTGCATGACTACTGGCATGTATGGGATTGTATTGTATGCTTTTCTTGCATGAATAATATCGTCATCGATAGATCGGGCTTTATAGCCATTATATCAACATCGCTATATCGGGCTTTATAGCCATATCATTGACTTACTGCTACACTGGGCTTATTAGCCAAACACTGTACATTCACCGAATACTGCACTGCATGCATAATTGCATGATCAGATAATGGACGTGCCCCAAGTTGCTATTTTTACTGATAAGAGCTTCGAGCTCTCATCAGATCTTGACCGCCTCGAGCCCAGGGAGAAATCTCGACGCGTCCCCACCGAACAACGATCGAGCACTTGGGCACAATACTGAATAACTGGAAAGAGTCACATATGCATTGCATTCGCATAAATGAATGTTCTGTGGCATGTACTGCTTTTGTAATGGCATGAATTACTGTGAACGGTTTTCTGTTACTGGACATTGTTATTGACTGCTTACTAGTAATTGATTATTACTGGACTGTGCTGTACGCCATGGGCGTAATGCATGATTTGAGTGAATCATCGATGATGGTTTCTCACTGAGTTCGCAAAACTCACCCAAAATTTGCATCTATTTTTCAGGTCCTGAAGAATACCCCGGTTGACACGGGAGTATGTCTACTGTAGACTAGTAAAGGTTAGAGATCGGGATCGGTTCAAGGTCTGCATTAGTGTCTTAGTAAATTGTGTTCCGCAATCATCGTATAACAAGGCTTTGTATTATTCTTGAGCCCATTGTGGTTTTAATGTTTTCTTGCATTGGTGATTGTAAATTATTCTTGGATGACCGTAATAAATGGCGGTTTATATTGAACACGGGTTTTATTTACGCATCTTGTGTTGCCGCTTATCGTTGAATTAATGACTCAAAAAAAAAAAATGTGTGTACTGAGTTTTAAATCGACTGATGTAGTACGCCACTCTCGCGGGGCACGGACTCGGATATCACCAATGATATCGGGTTCGGGTCTTGCGGGAGTGGGGTGTTACACCAATTCTTTCATTCCATGCCACGATTTCACCCGAATACACCTCCTTTGGGTCTATGAAGGCAATTATTACCTAAAACACACTTGAAGCTAATTAAGTACCAAAAAAACTATAAAACTCTTAAATAACAAGCAAAATACATTAAATATATGTATATAAATATAGACCAATAATTGTCTATCAAATATCTCCAGACTTAAAGTTTTTCTTGTCCTCAAGCAAATCATAGTCTAATTCATCAAACCTATAACATTCATCCCTTATTAACCTCAATTTGTCCATCCATACTCTTCATCCTCATCTCACATCAATCAAATTAACATACGATTATATTCAAGTCATTATAGAACCAATGCTTATAAGTAAATATCAAGAACAATCACATTGAAAATCTTTTTGAAATAAAAAATGCAAATTTTACACCCTCACCAAGGATTTACTTAATGTACTCAAAGTGTTTAGGGTAAAAAATGTAAGAATACAAGGATTCTTAACTATAAGCTTGCAATAAAATTATATTTCCACCACTTATAGGTAAACAAGAAACAAAAATCAAAAGGAATTATTACAGGATTTTAGTGAGGCTTAGGTTAGGGTATGATGGGGATAATAAAAAAGAGTGATAATATTAAAGGATATTTATATAAACAAAATTACCTGCAACTTATTTCTTTAAAATATAGGTTCTTCATATTATAATTACATTGGAACCAAAATTTTAACATTTTTATGCTCACAACATATATTATTAATTAATTATTTTTGAGTTATCATCTACCAACAATTAAAGAAATATTGGACCTTTTCAAAATTTTAAGTTTCAAGCAATAACTTAATGTAAATAACCTTCATGGTTCAAAATAATAAAAACATTTTAATATAAATAAGGTAAAGGCTAGTAATATGGTTATAATCAATGAAAAGGCTTAGTCTCAAAATTGGTTACTCTTGAGGATAAAATATAATAAGATAATAAACAAGAAAATATGATAAACAAAGGTTAAATCTAAATGCCTTTATCATTTCAATGCTTCTAATTTAACAAATGTGATATTAATATGAATAATAAAATAAAGTTATAGAATTATCCAACTATGCATGATAACACACATGGAAGTATAAAAGAGTTTAAATAATGATGTATTTTCTTTCGCTAAAAATCTCACAAAATGATCTTGTGTGTAAATAATATGTAATTTTGATTCAAAATAATTGTCTTAATAATTACTAAAATGATATAACTTATAAAAGCAAGTCTACCTTTTGCATATTAATTCAATTCAATAATCAATAATGATCTAAAGTATTTTGGACTGATTTATCTAACTTGGGATATCGCTTAATAATATTTAATAAAAAGATTATAATAAACTAAAGAAAGTTGAATTTTCCTTCCACACACTTAAAATTGTATTGTCCTCAATGTACATAATGTAAGCACATAAAAATAAAATAAAATAAGAAAAATTTGGGATAGGTTTATTGGTACTATTCGAATAAGAATGTCAAGTCCTAAAGTGAAGTAGATCCATCCTACACATGTATAAATATCTAACCTTGCAAAATATAAACAAAGAAGATAAAAAGATAAAAATAATAAAGAAAATAAAGTAAGAACATTGAAGAAAGAACATTGGAATACAAATATCATAACATAAATAATAGATCAATTATTCATAAAATAAAAGAAAATAAGAAAATTACACAAAAAGGTAAAGAAGAAAGAAAAGACCCAATACAAGCATCCCTCAATCTTTCTGTGATCTGGCATAGCTGTCAAAGGAGGGTCCCGGGTTGTATAGCCTCAAATTACTATGTAGCTGAAGATTATGTAGTTGCTCTAGATTGTGGAGGTGGGAAAGACATTTCAAATTGGCCTGCCATTTGCGTCAATAGTTCCATTAGCCATCTATCATAACCTACTTTGCATCTACTTTGAGCATTGAGCTACTTTATCCACTTTGTAATCTCTGTTTGTTGTGCTCAAATAGTACACTAAACACCTAGGATTTGTTTCATGTGTTTCTTCAGTCAAGCTATCTTCAGCTGGTTCGGTTGTGGTGTCTGCTTTAGGTACTTCCGCACTAACCTCCTCTTGTGCGACTCCTCTCGTTTAGGATGGCGATGAGCTCGGTTGTGATGACTACTCAGCTATGTGTGGAACCTTATCTCCTCTCAATGCTTTTGACTTTTTGAGAACCCCAATCAGGTGGCAGATGTCGTCTGTAGGTCCCTCCCATTTAATACCATATGCATATGTTTCATCACGTCCAGGTTTAGAATTGTTATGGTACCAACAATTTGCATCACTACTAGTCTATCAAAGACCCCCATCCTCTGTGTAGGCCTCGTCACATAAGTTATAATAGATATCATTCCGATCTTCTTCTCCTTACTCTTAACACCAAATGAATTGGGCTAAAGCGTTCCCCAGATATATTAGCGTTCGCTCACTCATGCTCCACAAGTAGAACATGTCTAAATTCCTTGACTACTCCAAAGCTATCACCCAATGTGCTCAGCTTATGACTCAGAATTTCATGCATGTATCTGAGAGTGAGGTGTCATAGAGATGATGCCTTGTATCTACTGAGGTCGTAGTCATTATCCTTGCTAATAATGTTTCAAAATTGGTGAGAAGACATCTAATAGGATAAGTCTATCCTCAGGGCTACATTGTTTGACATTCCTATGAACTCTTAGTTGTATAACCCCATCATGATTAAGAACTCCAAGTAGCTAATGCGAACCATCCCCCCTACTAGCTAGAAATGGATCGTGTTTGGCTAGTCCTAGTTGTAGCAGCCTTTCATAAAGAATGCAGAGACCACCTCGATTATTAGCTCCCAGTATGAGGGCTCTACGATCTTGAAGAATTAAGACCATGCTCTAATATTGATACTGCTGGACCAAACTGACTTGCTCCAATGCCTCCTAGTTAATGCTTCGACCAATCTTGAAATTCTTCTCTTTGAGTCGTTGATATTGCTCCTCATAGGTTGCGACATTAAATAGTAACATCAGAGGTTGTTTAGGTGGCTGGACTACGTCAGCTCGCTCGTGTTACGGACAAGATCCCCTCAGGTCTCTAGAGGACCCTTCTCCTCATTGCCTCTTCCTTGATGCCTTTTTTACTATTCTTGGTCTCAAAATTGTACTTGAAACATTAAATAAATGTTAGAAAATAGCAAATAAAGGATGAAAATGTGACAACACACTATAAAAAGAACATTAAACGAATGATAAAATCAAAAACAAATTATCTAACATAAATTAATAAGTAATAAAATAACAAGAATAAAATAATTAGCAAGTCAAGAATAAAATTAAAATTACAAATATTTCAATTAACAAATAAAACTAGTCTAACCATTACAAAATTAAACCTAAACTTGAACAATAGACTTCTTTACCTCTAAAATCCTTGAATTTCTTATACATTGCATTACCATAAGCCAAGATACAGATGGTTCGATCTCCTTCTTTATTATTCTTCATATGCTCAAGCTTATTAAAGACACAGCATAGTTTAAAGTTAATGAAATGTAAATCGTATAGCTCATATATTGCTCTCCAAATTTTGGCCTAGAAATCACATTTAAAGAATATGTGTTGAGTAGTCTCTTTTTCTTTCACACAAAGGCAACACATTTGGGTAGTGTTGAGGAAACTTAATTTGTCCAAGGTATCTAGTCTTTGTATATGGATTATCCAAAATAAAATGAGATTTTAGGTAATTGCTTTTGGCACCAAACAATATCATATCGCATCATTCTTTGTATTGGAGGAGATAGAAACTTCCACAAGTGTAATTTCTAGCAGAATACTTCAGCCATATATGTAGGTCCTCCTTAGAAAGATTGGGGGAGTATTCAAACAATGAATGAATTACTAAGTAGGGATATATTGTAAGACCAGTTATTCCCCTCTATTGCATTGACTTTCAAAGAAATAGGAAATATTCCTCTGAGTGAGTTGAACATATTGGTCTCATAAAGGAGACTATTCTTGCTCCATTTATCAAATCACAATGATGCCTCCTTTTCATTGCCAATTAATCAGCTAAAACACATTTCAACTCTTTCCCTTAATTTAAGCAATTGACACATGAACTAGGAATGTAAAGATGAGCTTCTCATTTTCAATAAAACTTTTTTCCTTTGAGGAAATATGTATGAAACCCATTTGACCTATAAATCTTCCTTATTATAGAGAATTCACTATAATTTCCCTACTTAGAGAGATTCGTTAGCCAAGTTCATATAAGTGATATGGTATCCTCCTATTGCTTTTAGTTGATAAACATAAGATGATTTGAATTTGGCATTTATATCTTATTCCCTTCTCCCAATTGTAGAAAGCTTCTTAATAGTCTCTTAACTATTTGGAGAGGAATATGTGGGACGACCAATAAATGGATGGAATTTAATACTGAGTTAATTAATAGAACTCAACCAGGAAAGGATAAAGCATTTTAAAACTAATTGTTAATCCTCCTTTGAATTTCTCTAATAAAAGGGTGTCAAGGATCTTCTTGTGGTGATAGGGATGCTAAGATAGAGACAGGGATGTCCTTATGTTGAACTATAGTTATTCATAAAAGCCCTGGTGTAATATCTCTAACTCTAACTACTACTAGCATATACATTTTTTCATGATTCATTACAATTCATGATAAAGTTTTAAATGTGTTAATGTAAACATCAACAAGATCATTGATTTGTTCTCAACTTTGAAGAATAATAGGAGATCATTTGTAAATACTAGGTTGAAAATTGCTAGTTTTTTTTTATCATGCTTACTTGACTTCTCAATCAGCCTTGTAGGAGAATCCATATACAAAATGAAGAGGTAGGGGATAAGGGGTTCCCTTGCTTTAGTCCCTTCCTACTTTTCAATAAATTTGTTGGCTCTCCATTCATTAAAACTCCAAATAAGGTGATGTTGATACATTCATAGATGCAGTTGATGAATGTGTTAGGGAATTCAAATGCTTCAAGAAGATGCAAAATATAACACCATTGTATTGAGTCAGATGCTTCGTAAATGTCATCATCTCCAAATCTAAGAAGAGGTATCTCATCTGGAATTTCTTGCCCACCTAAACCACTACACAAAGACGAGCATAGCCTATTAGTTTGAGTCAAGTTGTTTGATCATCCGTAGGGATTGATGAACTTACATAACTAGTTAAGTACCTTTAATGGATTAAGATTCAACCAGTATGTTGTGAATATTAATCCAAAGGGGAACTTGCTTTCTCGTTATTGATGAAGCTTTATTCATGGCTTCCATTGGAGATGGATATGCCTTCCATATAGGTGTCAAGGCCTCTCATCCAAAAAAAATTTTGCAACCTCTTTGGATGAGAAGTTTGATAGGAATATTTTTTCTTCTAAGAGTGGGGTTTCTTTCAGTCCCATTTGTTTCCATTTAGCAGAAATCCAAGCTTGAATAATTGAAAATGGTGGCCTCTTTTGCATAAAGTGTCATAATCGTGTGGCATTCCACTTACTACCTCATTCTTTGAGCACATCTAGAGGAGGGGCTACAATCTACAGGCCTTCTTTGGTAGCTAGAGGGCAAAAGTGCAGTTTGGTTGTGAGGGGCTCACTACCACCTGTTTCCAGCTTACTCTTGTGGGAGCTAAATTACTAGAGCATGGAGAGGTTTATTCCTCCACAGAAGAGGAGTTAGCATGAGTCTTCTGGGAAAGGTGAATATTCCTGCGATGATTTCCTATTTTACGATCATTTTCGATTAAAATATAGTGTTGCATTGACCAGGAGCAAACAATTTGTTGGGAATAGTAATAGAGAAGCAAAAATAGTATTGTTGTCGTATAACTTTGTCAACAAAGACTTCGATTATTAAAAAAAATCTCATAATTCTACCAAAGACAACACATTTTTGATTAATTGCATAGGAATCAAATTACTGAAACATTCCTAATCTATCGCCAAACTGTGGCAAATATTGCTCATAGCCTCCAGCCTCCAACGCAAGCTGGTACAGAAAAAGATACAATCTCTAACAAGGATATGTCACCTTTCAATGCTATGGTTAATGCGTCTATATAGCTCATGCGGAAATGGAGTGAGTAAATGTCTTGCATGACATCATCCTGTTAAATAGCAGAGCCATTGGATTGGGCAACTTTCCAGTTAGCATATAAGGCTCTCACTCCATTCACCAAATTCAACGTCATCTCTCAGCTGTTTTAACTAATTCAATAGCTGCTCCAACGTACTTGTGAGGTGTCAACTCCAAAAGATAATCCTTTATTTCATTGGGTAATTCTAGGCTTTCAATAAAGTCTCTAATACTTTCCCTGGTAACAGCTCTACCCCTGGTGAGCTCCTTTAGTTTCTCATAGGGCTCCGGAACACCGTACCGTCGCATGATCTGCAGCAGTCAGTCAAATAGTGAGATGGGTAACACTTAAAAAATAAGAATAAAAGAGGCTAAAATGCAAGCTAAAAAGATTCAGATACTTGAGGTAAGAAGTATATCCAAAGATTTGAAAACAAAAGGAACATACAGTTTGTATTGGTTCAGCAAGCACCTCCCACGATTGGTTCAAGTCTTCACTCAAGCGTGTTACATTCACCTAAATTATATATAAGAGACAATGAAGTCATAAAGTAATTAATTCTGCTAACATATTTCAATTACTGAAGTGCCCCTAAAAATTAGTTAAGATTTGTATGTCTATACTTTAAATTACATATCCAAGACAACCCATAATCTATAAAATCAACAACAAAATAAAGGAGCTACATTGACTTGGCATCCAGCCGCTCCTGAATTCTCATATTCAATGGCAGTTTCCCAGACCTTGCAGAAGATAGAGCTCATTGCATACCTGGAGCTTTGATATTCCTTGCAATGCGCTTTTGTAGGCAAGAAGAGAATGTCCCAATCCTTCACCCGTGGTCCTTAGAACAGTTGAATCAGTCAAATCACGCTGGAAACAGAGAGTAAAATGAGAAGCTAAAATTGCCCGCAAAAAGTTGCATCACAGCTGGGTACTGACGATCTCAACAATAAATGCATGAAATTAGGAAAGTAAAGATAATCTAAAATTTATACAACAATATAACAGCATCATGGTCCGGTCAGTCAATACATTCTGGTGGTTAGACTCTCGGCTGATCTATAGGGACAATAAAAGGGAACACATTTTCAATAAGTAGGTTCTCAACATGACTTCCATTCAACTACGAGAAGAACTTAAATTAATAAAATTAACAAAAGGGTTTGTAGAAGTGAATTAAACATGAAAATAAAATAGACCAAGCTTTACCTGCCAACGTGAAATAGGTAACTTATCACCAAGATGAGACAAAGTTGCATTGGCTTTGCCAAGATTTCCTTCACTATTCTCAAAATCAATAGGATTAACTTTGTGAGGCATAGTTGAGGATCCGATTTCACCAGCCTTCGTTATCTGTGTGGCATTATGAACAAGCAGTAAGTTACTTGTGTTATATAAAAACCATTGAAGAGTCAATTCAATCCCAGAACACTTACCTGTTTAAAATAAGATAAGGATATATAGCCCCACATATCTCTATTGAAATCAATCAGTATTGTGTTAAATACGCTTATTGCATTAAAAAGTCTCGCCATATAGTCATGCGGCTCAATCTAGAAAATGCCAACAAAGTCTTGTAGTCAAAAGAATAATCATATGCTTCCTAATAAAATTTATAAATGAATATTGCAAATCGAAAAGATAGGCAGGATTATGAACCTGAGTAACATAAGGATTAAAACACAGTCCAAGAGATTCAACAAATTCTTTCGTAACTTGAGGCCAGTTGATATTCGGATATGCAACTAGATGAGCATTGTAATTTCCAACTGCACCAGCGAACTTCCCCTTTATCTTTACTTGAGAGATTTCTTGCCTTTGTTCACCTAGCCTGGATGCAAAAACTGCCATTTCCTTTCCCAAAGTTGTCGGTGAAGCTGGCTAAAAGTTGATGAAGAATAATACACTCTTCAACAGATTTGTATATAATTTATATGTATGTAAAAAGAGGTAAGTTTGCTACAAAACTAGCAAGATGATCTGTAAATTTAATGTAATAGACTTTTGCAAGATTTAGTCATGTGATGGCAATGAAATGTAACGAAAGAAACTTGTAATGACAAGGAAATTAGGTCCAAATAAGCAAATGCCATTAGTACAGTAATTAAGTAATCATCTCGCTTACCTGTCCATGAGTACGAGAAAGCATTGCAATTGAAGCATTATCTTCAGCCATGTTACTTATTCTTTTGATCAGTTCATCCATAACAGGAAATATAACCTGGTCCATTGCTTCTTTCAACATCAATGCATGGGCAAGGTTGTTAATGTCTTCAGATGTACAAGCAAAATGGAAAAATTCAATCACCTGCAAGATGGAGATAGAGACATTATTAGAAAAATAGTTGTTTCAGCAGAAAACAAAATGGAGAACATTTACAACCTTTGCAATCTCCGGGTGTGATTGGCATTTCTTTTTCAGAAAATATTCCACAGCTTTTACATCATGGTTTGTCACTTTTTCAATGTTTTTAACTTCCACGGCATCATCTATACTAAACCCATCAATCAATCCAAGCAAATACGATTGTGCTTCTTGACTGAAGCTAGGGACCTCAATCACTTCTGGGATTTTTGAAAGCATCAACAACCATTTAATCTGAAAGAAATGTGCACTTTAGAAATAATGGAAGTTTCAGCATCCTTACATACTCCATGACGAAATAATACCTCAACCAGAACGCGGTAGTAAATTAGACCAAATTCACTCATATAAGGAGACAAATCCTTCACTTTACTCCAGTATCTACCGTCAAGAGGGGACAGAGCCGTTAAACTGGAAAGTTCAAAACCACCTCCAGCCATCTTCAACATCCAGAAATAAAAAGAACAAGGAAATGAGTCTATCGTTAAACATCAGAGTAACCCAAATAATAAAAGTAAAAGAGACAACCTGTGGAGTAGAGATATGGGAGGCGTCCTTGAGAATTGATTTGCAGCAAAAATCTCTCCGAGCTACCAAAGGAAGTGAAAAGGCATTCGAAAGATTACCAGTGAAGTCTGATTTTCGTATTCTTGAGGATGCGAATGGATTTGTTAAGAACTGGTTGCTACTTATAACCCTTGACGAACAAGCGGCAAACTCCATTAGTGCTTGTTCAGAAAACCTGTTGTTGGAGAAAGTGCGAACTGAATTGAAAGAATGAGTTGAAGTGGAAGAACAAGTTTAGTTTTGGGCCTGGGCTGTGAATGTCTTTCGGCTTGAGTGTTTCCATCATTATTGAATGACATAACGAAAGAGGCCTGTGAAAGGTCTGCTAAGACCTATTTCTGGTGTCCCTCGGTAACAATTTTTGTGTGTGTGTAGATACGACTATTTTATCATGTTCTTCGTGTCTCTACCCTATCACCTTCTCTAGATCTTTTCGTTCCTGTGTTTTATTTCCTGGAAATAAAGCCATTTTAAAAAATAGTTAAACGCCTTATGTTGTAATTTAACTGACCACAATGAATATGTTCGCATAATTATGTTATGTCCTAAGACGGATGCTGGAGCAGCTCTGCTTTTATTTGTAACATTTTCCTTAAATTGATACAAGTGAAAGAAAGTACCGCTAAAGAGTAGGATTTGTGAAGCTCCGATAACACGTAGCCTTACTCATATTTGGTAAAGAGATTATTTCCGATAGACATGCAAAATAATGATAATATATAATATAAATAAATCTGTATAAAAAAATATAAAAATGTAATGCAATACATAATATAACGGAGGGAAGTGTTACGTGATCAAAATATGAAGGTTAAATATAAAACAAAAGATTTGAAGGAAAATGTTTAAAAGGTCTAAGAGAACGAGAATGATCTCTTCAAGTGGGATCATTTATTTGTACTCTAATACGTCAAAGTTTTTTGTTGTGAGTCATTTCCTATATATGTTCCAGCAGAGTCACGTTATTCTTGATCACCTCTTCTAATTCTTCTTGAGCTTTCTTTTTTTCTTCTTATAGGCTGTAAGTACTATTTTCTCATATCTTCTCACTAAAGTATCAAAGTGTCTCCTTTTAGCATGTTTGAACTAATTAAGTTTCTTCTCTCTTAATTTTTCATTAATCATAGCCACCTTTAATTCGTCTCTTACTATCACATTTCTAACCTTATCTCTTCTAATAAGGTTACACAAAAAATGAAGCATTCTCGTCTCCGTTACTATTAACTTATGATTATGCACTTGTTTGATAAGTCAATACTATGTCTATATAGCATGGTGAACCTAATCGCTAAACGATAGAATTTACTTGTGAGCTCACATAAAAAAACCTGATGCATTTCTCAATTTAAGCCATTCTGATCTTATTCAGTAGACTTGTCATCATCAATCTTTCTATTGTTTTGGATGAGAAAACTTAGGTACTTAAAACATTCTTTTTGTAGTATAACCTCTGAACTAATCTTTACTTTCATATTGGAAGTCATCCTATGGCCTAAAATGTTGCACTATAAGTACTCAGTCTTAGTCCTACTAAATTTACAACTTTTTGACTCTAGCGTATCCCTCCAACATTCTAGCTTGATATTGACGCCCTTTTTTGTCTCATTCACTAAAAGAATATCATCAACAAACGACATACATCAACGCACATCTCCTTGAATATTCTTGGTAAGTTCATTCATCATTATTGCAAACAAAAATTGATTCAATAATAATTATATAAGTGATTTTTTTAATCTCTAAAATATCTTATATAAGGATTGTTATGTTTTGATATTACTTATAACATTTTATAGTTAAAAGTGGCTTAACCGGTAGTCATTGAATTTAGTATTAATTAACCATATAGAGGTAATTGAATGATCAATATGAGATTTATCACCTCAAGTAATTTGGGAGAATATTATATTATTTTCATATTATTGATTCAAAAATCATTGGTGAAAGTAGAATGACATTTTAAAAACAATTTTTAAATTTTATTAATAGAATGAACTACTAATGTTGGAGAACTTATATGATTAGACAAAATATAGTAAACATGATTTCCATATTATATGTCTAATTGAAATATTGTGTGATAAATGAATTTAATTATATAGGAAAATTATGAATGAAAAGGTTAGTAAAAATCACTTTAATGCTTCTCATAATTTGGTGGTTATGAAACGTTGCTAAATGCTAATCTTGATCTAAAGATATAAATTATTTAATTAAAGAATTAAAGATAAATTGAAAGAGTGTAATTTATATAATATTAAAATGATTTAGGATTATAATTTATATTCATTACCAACATATTTAAAAACTTAATGGATCACACACAAAGCATGGTTGATAAGAGAAAATGTAATTTAATCAAGTTGGACTTGATTGTAAGATTTGAGAAACTTTATAATTAAATATGAGATATTTAATAAGGATAATATAAGATATTGAATCTTATTTGGTCCTCATTGGTATATAACTAAAATTAATTATAATGAAATTAAAATTACGATTATATTTGAATTAAATTACTAAATGATCTAAACTATATTATAACACTTCTTGCTTAACCCTTTGTACACCACGTCTTTGAGTTCTATCAATTAGTTTGTATTGATAGTGTTATAAGTCGACGTGTGTTCAACTACAATGGTTGAGATTAATCAATTTTAAAAATAAGTAGAGGAAAATAACAAAATCAATATCAAGCTACATAATAAAATATTATTTATGTTTATAATTATTATATTTATGTATTAATCAAAATATAAAGTTTAAATAAATTTGAATTTTAAGAAACCAAATAAAAAGTTTTATTTTTATTTCACTATGTGAGCCTACTTTAAATTTTCAACAACATATTATGAAGCTTGTTATTTGACTCTTTTATCACCAATAGAAATATAAAAATAAAATTAGTGACTTAAACTTTTGACTAAAAATTTCTAATAAAATTAGCAACCATCACTTCATTACAATAATTTAAATATAGGAATAATTGATATGAGGAAATTTAGAGTATCAAAATATAAATAAAAATATTTTACGTAAAATTAATTCTAAAATTAATTATATTTTATTTTAAAATTTAAATATTAGCTTTTGAATACATAAATATTGTTTGGTGCCCCTACATATACCTTCAATTCCTTTCCTACAAGCATTAGTGAAACTAAGTTCATTAACCAAAAAATTATTAAACCTAAAGCGAAAAACCTGACGGACTTTTGGAATAGCTCTTCAATTTTGATTAGAGTGTGATCCAAGAATAAGAGCTCTTTGAAGCTAGAAATACTATTGGCAAAATGAACTAGCCAGCTGGCATTCACAAAAGCTATATCGAGTTTTTTTTCCTGATAAACCAGTTAGAACTTTGTTTATTGGACCAAGTGAATTGCTGCCCGATATGTTTCAAGTCTGTTACACCCCGATTTTTCACACAATTATTGAAATCTTTTGAGAAATTTCTTAGATTGTAGTTGCCTTAGGCTTCTAATCTATACAACACCACATAACAACCACAATGTATCAATGATATTGTAGAAATTTATGAGGTTGTTCGAAAGGTCCCTTCTTTGAAAGCCAAAATTGCTTGTATAAATTAAAGAGATGACAATTATGTCTATCTTTTCTTGCAAAAAAAAATATCCAGAGATGAATAACTTGATCAATTGTATTAATAACTTCCACTGGAGTGAGATATGAATTATGGCAAATGATGATTCTCCCAAAGGCATGATGATAATGATTAGTGATCATATTCATCGAGACCCCAAAATCTTCAAATTTTACCAACATTTTTAGACTTTGTTTTTTGTTTCTAATAACTCTACTATTAGAGGCTTCTCCCTTTTGACAAAGTCCTTAAAGCAGCTTGCTTTTTTTGGGAAATTTAATCCTCTTACATTCCAAACTATTATTCACATTTAATGCTTACTTTTGGAGTCATACCCCCTGCTCCTCTGGGACCTTTTTTAATCTACTAGTTGGAAATGATCATTAGTTCCTTCATTGTTATTTCCAATACCATTCTTGGGTTGGGAGGCTTATGGAGGGGTAATATCCATAGTGGATATTGTTAAGTTAAGAATATTTCACTTTTATTAATTTTTATGACAATCAAATAATAATAGTCTTAGAAATGTATGAACTGTTTTGATAAGTTTGTTAAGTGTGCAGAAAAATATAAATAACACTTAATCAAACCCAGAAGATGCATGGTCAACAACAGACGATATATCTATAACAGACGATATATCAACAAAAGACGACATGTCAGTAACAGACGCAATACAACAACAGACGAAGCACAACACCAGATGAATCGCAACACCATACGATACGTCAACACTAGACGAAGTGCAACATCAGACAAAGCGCAACACAAGACGAAGTGCGATACCAGATGAAGCTTAATAACAGACGAAACGTGATAACAGAAGAAGTATTATACCAGACGACAGAAAAGGAAACTATTCTAGAACGTCAGTCAGTCAGTTAGTTGGAGTTAGTTACATGATTCAACTATAACGATTTCTAGAAGATTCGCAGTTTCTCAAAGAAGATAGTTGAAGACTTAGGCTATAAATATTAGTTCTAGTCGAAGACTAAATGATGTTTTTACAAGAGAGAAATTTGATTGTATAATACTTAGAGAAATTTTGTATTCAAAGTGCGAAAGAAGAGAGCGAATACATGTGACGCCCCCTTACCACAGAGTACACACCGAGATGTCCGGAGGTCATTCCGGTATATATCCTACGATAAGAGTGAGCCACGTTCAATCCCTATACTCATCCAAATACCACTTTGATGATCATTCAACTTCCAACACATCTCTATAATAATTCATGGGTTATTAAAGATCATTCGCAATTACAAAAACAAGAAATTTAATTAGATTTTTCACCATCCACATCACACACACACAACTTACATAATCAAGTCATCAATCCCACATTTCTCGTCATTCTAGTTTCATTTTAACAATACCCATAACATTTAAAGCATAACTTACTTGATTTAGTACAAAATTCTTCAAGAATATCAAAAATCCCTAGCTTTACCAACAACCCACGATCATCATCTTCCAAAGGTGGTAGGGATAGGTTTATGGTGAGAATGAAAGAGAGAGCAAGATGAAAGAGAAGCAAGCTAGGTTTAGTGTTGGAGGAGGTTAGCAACCAAATGACTTGAAAAAGAAGAGAACTCACGAAGAAGAAGAAGAAGAAGAAGAAGAAGAAGAAGAAGAAGAAGAAGAAGAAGAAGGAAGATAGTCACGAAAATGAAGAAGGAGAGAAAAAAAATGCAAGACCATTTAATTGGTCTTTCAATTTAATGAAGGAATAGTGACCTTAGAGTTGGACACTTGTCCAATTTCTACGAATTTCAAGAAGATCTTTTTAATTAACTAGTCCAATCAATTTCAATTTCTACTCCAATTGTATCCCAATTTTCAATGGCACTCGAAAAGAAATCCTAAAGTCACTTATCGAAATTTTCATTGCCATTTGACAGTAATTTCTACTACCATTTATTAATAATTTTGCCACTTGACAATTTTTCTAGTCCAAAAAAATACCCAACAATTTTTCAAAAAATTTTCCTTAGACTTCAAAAATTCTAAATCAATAAATACAATCTCCAAATCAATTTTCAACACACAAAAACCACAATTCTTAATAGAAATCGCATCTAGAAATAATTATACTCGAAATGTCAATGAATGTATGTACAGTAATTTTCTTGTTCAAAAACTCAATATTCATGTGCAAAATTTAACTATTTACGTGTATGTGCATATCATATTATGCGTGAACATGAAACGTATTTCTAAGTTCTCTTTAATCACTCATATTTACTATTTTAATTTTCCTACAGGTAATGAGATGTTACAACTCTCCCTTCTTTACAAGAAATTTCGTCCTCAAAATTCTTACCTATTTGCTCGAATATGTGAGGATATTGTCTCCTCATATGCTCCTCTGTCTCCCATGTTGCTTATTCAGTTGAGTGGTTCCTCCAAAGGACTTTTACCAATAGAATGACCCTGTTTCTCAACTGTTTGATATGTGATCCCACAATCTTGATCGGCTCCTCAACATAGCTTAAGTTACTAGTAACCTCAATTTCTTGAGCCGGTATCACATGTGTTGGATCCGATCAATATTTTCAGAGCATACTCACATGAAATACATTATGCAATTGAAGAAGTTTAAACCAAATTCTTTGGTTTAAACCAATTTCTTATTATAACACAATCTATAAAATTATAGCAAAGCTCTTAGGCTTAAGACTCAAAGTGGTATTAAAGCCTCTCATCAATCAAACCTAAGGAGTTTTTGTGAAAAGGGGATAAACATGAAATAACATTCTCCTAGCTTAAGAAAATTTCAAGAATTAAGAAAAAAACTCGTTAAAGAGTTATGCAATCAAGATTGACTTTCATAAGATATTTAGACTCAATTAATTAGAAGTTTAACATTAACACCCTGAATGCCTTTAGATTCCCTTCAAATTCACTAGTTAGATTAAACAATATTTCCTATAATATACTGGTCAATGGTGTTCCAACAAATCTTACTAAGGGGGTGCTAAAAGTTTGAGACAAGAGGCTTTTATTCCCTTATCTCTTTACCTTAATAATGGAAGTAATGTCAAAAATTATGAAGTATTTGATTAGCTTGGAAAGTAACTTTGAATTCCATAATAAATGTAAAAGACTTGGAATTTATATTCTATCATTTGTAGATGATCTCTTACTACTCTTAGGGGCAAATTCTCGCTCTATAAGTGCCCTAATGATAGTCATAAGAACTTTTAAATAATTCTTTAGTTTTGCGATGAATAAAGACAAGAGTTAAATCTTTATTTCTTTAGTTGCTTCACAATTATTTACTTGGATCTCCAATTTGACTATATTTATGTCAATTAGCTTCCTTTAACTTATCTTACGATACATATTTATACTGTAGCGCCCCTTTACCATAGAGTACCCACCGGAACACTCATAGGTCATCCCGGTATATATTCTACGATAAGAAAGAACTACAGACAAACAGCTCTAAACTCCATATGACATCACAATAATAAAACAGTAATATGAAATTGAAACTTTTTAAAACCAAACTGTGTTCCATTTCATTATTACTATTCTACCCTTCCTGTAGGGGGTGTGATGTTACATCTACAACACACCTTCATACAAGGAATTTTTACTTTTTATTACAATAATTCAAAAGAGAATTAATGACTAGTACATTAAGTGCCTCTCTTTACAAGTAGAGTCCAACTAATAAACTTTATTATAAAATCAATGCATATATATTGGCCAACTCATATTGTATTCCCTAAAAGCTCGATCAAAACTACTAGAAATTGCTTAGAAGTTTACTCTGGACAGGAGACACCAGCGGGGGATATATTGTAAAAGTAGGATGGATGAGTGTTCGCTTGCTTGGAGATGAAGGAGTACAAGGCATTCCACCATTAAAACCTACAAATAGATTCCTAATAGTTAAAAGAATTTGAAGAATTTTTGTTAATAAGGAATCCTTATAAGCTAAATTCCCGCTACCTTAAGCATCGAAATTTTTAATCTTACTCCCGTAAATATAACTCCTCTTAGATTATGCTCCACATTTTTAAGTCTTAAGGGAATAATTGAGATAGTTGTTCATGCATTGATAAGGGGATGGCTCCCTCACAAATTTTTGGTTTTATAATTAAAGCTCATTCGGGCCTTTAACAGAGAGCAATGATTTCTCAAAGCTAAAGAGAACAATCTCAGAAGAGGCTATAAGCAGGGAGGTACTGAAGGAGAACATGCTCAAATTTAGCTAAAGTTCCAAAGAACCTTTTATCTCTTGCTCTTACTTTTAATACTAATTTTGAATAGCAGTGATTCTATCATTTGGTCTAATCAACCCTCTAGTTTACTCTTCAACTTCTTATGTAGCGAAACATTAAGATGTAGAACCCCTATAGTCCATTGGTACAAGAATTTATTGCTTTAATAACCCTGTATTATTCAAAAGTTGCTAAAAAAATCTTGACATATAAAAATTAGCAAAAAAAATCATGAGTTGAAATTTTATTAACTCACAACCCCTTAAGCGTGGAGAAACAACACACAGCTAAGGATTTTTTTTGCAGCAAAATTGAAAACATAAGGTTAATAGAGTAACATTTTATATCTTAGGGTTTAATTAGCTACTTTCTTATAACACAGAGGTCGCTACAGCAATTTTGTCATTGGTACAACCTATTATGGTTCAAACCAGCCATTCCAAAGATCTCTTTCACCCTTTAGTTAGCCATCAAAGATACAATTCATTCATTCAATGCATTTAATTTCTCAATGTATGATCTTCATTCATTCAATGCATTTAATTTCTCAAGAAAAATAAATAAGATGAAAAAAACGTAAAATTAAAATAGCTTCGAGCTTAACACTTTCTCTTATAAAACTAGAGATCAAACATACAACTTGATGTATGCATACCTTTTTCTTAATTTTTGATTTTAATCAAAGAGCATGAATATACATTCTTCCTCCAAGTTCCTCATCAACAATTCTCTGAAGGACTTTGAAGTTTAGACATCAAGACGAAGAACTGTTTGTATGCAATGCAACGAGAGAGGCGTAGCAGCCGTCTTTGATATTCATCAAAGTACAGTGCTTTCCTTTCTCTGCAATAATCCCATTTTTAACAACAGCAATAACATCTGCATTCTTGATAGTGGACAACCTATGTGCTACAACAACTGTGGTTCGGTTGGCCATCACTCGGTTTAATGCATCTTGAACCACCCTTTCAGACTCTGCATCTAATGCACTCGTAGCCTCGTCAAATAGCATTATTTTCGGACATTTCACTATTGCACGAGCAATGGCCACTCTCTGTTTTTGTCCTCCTGACAATTGAACACCCCTCTCTCCCACCACCGTATCATAACCCTGCATTCTCAATGGCGGCATGATTAATTTTGTAGTTTTTAGTTTTGGGTTCAATGAAACTGAATTTTGTACAGGATATATTATTGAGACGGCTAAATTCTTACCTGTTGTAGGCTGCTGATAAAATTTTGAGCATTGGCTAACTCTGCAGCTGCTATGATTTCTGTTTCTGTAGCATTTCCGCCTTTACCGTATGCGATATTTTCACGGATTGTGCCGTTGAACAATACTGGTTCTTGACTTACCAAGCCCATTTGTTGTCTCAACCACTTGAGTTGTAGCTTTTGGATTTCAATTCCGTCAAGAGTTATATGACCTGAATCAGGGTCATAAAATCTCTGCAATAAAGATATTATAGTTGATTTCCCACTTCCACTTTCTCCAACTAGAGCAACTGTCTGAAAGAATAGTTTCTTTAATTAGTTTGAAT
This sequence comes from Erythroxylum novogranatense, assembly GCA_029891385.1. NCBI lineage: Eukaryota > Viridiplantae > Streptophyta > Magnoliopsida > Malpighiales > Erythroxylaceae > Erythroxylum > Erythroxylum novogranatense. The sequence goes on along the minus strand of CM057232.1, from coordinate 36,005,110 downwards.
TATCAATATCATAAGCTTGAAATGGAAGGTGCATGACTGGTCTACCTGGCCGGATTGAATGGCCAAATTGAGGTCTCGAAAAATCAGTGTCTCTGGTCTTGATGGATAACTGAAACTTATACTATGAAGTTCAATCTTTCCGTCCACCTTTTCTAATATCAAACCTGATTCATCACTTGGGTCGATTGTCGAAGTCCGATCAATAATTGAAAATAGTGAGGCCACGGCAGCCTTTGCTTTAGAAGAATCAGGAGCAAATGAACTTGACCATGAGATTGCACTAGCCATCATGGATAGTGCAAAGAAAACCTGAAAAGCAGACGCATGAATCAATCTCCTTTAAACTTTCACTACTATGAACAAAAAGTTGCTCAAATGAGGGAGATGTGCATACCTGAAAGATATCTTGGAATTTTGCTTTGCCATGTTCAAGAAGTCGTGCTCCAGCATAGAAGCTGGCAGCGTTTGAATTATACATCAATAGATATGAGAGTCCGAACCCTGCACCTGCGATCAGCCCTTTTCGTATTCCTAGATCTAGAAGCCCTACCTGTTTCTCTTTGTATAATGTTATCACTTTCTCTTCTGCGCAGAAAGAAGCTATGGTTCTTAAGCTTGCCACTGCGTCGTAGGCAAGTTGACTTGCTTCCTCGTAAATCAACTGCAACCACCATCTCACATCAAAAAGTCATAAAGCAATATCTATGGTTGACCACTTGGACATAGAGTCGAGACAAGAAAAGAAGGCAAATGTTATGGTTTTCTAAAGTTAAATCTTAATAATAGGAGTGAAATTATCTCCTAGGAGGAGTTAATTCTCTTCATGTCATGACATACGTAACAGGGATCAGTAGATCATCATAAGAAATTGAAGCCTACCTTTCCATGAGCTCCTAGTTTCTTAATTGACTTCACTTGGATATATCCATTGATTCCAATCAAAGGTAGTAAAGCAAGGACTATAAAGGACAATGTCCAATTGGCTGTAAAGGCAACAACAAGGGCTGCAATTACTGATGAAGTGATTTGGACCATCTGAGCTAGGTTATCTCCAACTAGACAACGTACTTTTGTTGCATCTTCCGAGAGCCTACCACAAATTGCTCCGCTTGAATGTTCAACTTCGTCGAACCATCCAATCTCCATGCAAACAACCTTCGCAAAACACAGAGATCGAATCCGTTGTACTAATTTACATCCTGCCACCGCAAATAAATACGATTGCAATGGATATACTACAACCGATACTAGACCAAGTATCAAAAACATCAGTGACCAAAATTTTGAATCCTTTCTCAGTTCATAAGGTGATTCGTAAACTATTTTGATCACTTTTGATAGTAATACACCATAAACTGGGAAAATTACGCCATTTACTATAGCAGCCATACTCCCAGCTACAAGTAGTGAAGCCTCTGGTTTGTTAAGATTTGCCAGTCGAAGGATTGGGATATTAGGAGCTTCTGGCTCAGGTGGAGGAGCTCTTTCGTCTTCCAGCCCACTATCAAGAACATCAAATCTGGTGTGTAAATCAAGTATTACAGACAAGGAGTGGTGACTGCTGTTTCCCAATCCAGATGACACCCGACTTACAGACCTTCTAAATGACATTCTTTCACTCAATTGTCTGAATGATTCTATTTGTTTGTTAGACTTTTCATCAATCTCTACCACTTGGCTTGATTCCTGCATGCTTATGAGCCGAGAGAATGCTCCGTCGGGATGATTAAGTAGTTCTGTATGGGATCCTAACAACAAGATATATAAGAAATTTAATGAATCGTTTACTGATGAAAAAACACAGACAAGAATTTAATGGATTTCTTAATGATGCGTAAGTGTGCAGGCACAATATTGGGATACCTTTTTCTGCTACCTTCCCCTGGTGAATGACTGCAATCATGTCAGCTTCTTTGACAGTGCTCAATCTATGTGCAACAATGACTGTTGTTCTGTTAATCATGATTCTTTCTAGTGCATCCTGCACTGTCCTCTCAGAGTCGACATCAAGGGCACTTGTAGCTTCATCTAAAAGTAAGATACGTGGATCCTTCAGGATTGCTCTAGCTATTGCAATTCTTTGCTTCTGTCCACCTGACAAATGAGTTCCATGTTCCCCTACAATTGTGTCTAATCCCTGGATACAAAATTAAGAATGCGAATAGAAATTCAACTTTTCATGACAGTAATTTAAGGAAAGATTACAGAAACAGATTTTAGGTGGGAATCAACTGGAACCTGAGGGAGTTTATCGATGAATTTAATAGCATTCGCCAATTCAGCTGCAGTTCTTATCTCTTCAATGGTTGCACCATGTTTTCCATATGCGATGTTGTCCTTAATGCTGCATGTAAACAGAATAGGTTCCTGGCTGACGAGACCAATTTTCCCTCTAATCCATTTAAGTTGAAATTCCTTGAGGTTAATTCCATCTATGAGAACTTGGCCCCCTTGTGGATCATAAAACCTCTCTATTAGACTAATAACTGTTGATTTCCCACTCCCTGTTTGTCCAACCAATGCTGTTGTTTTCCCAGATAGAAAAGATAAAGAGAATCCGCAGAATATTTGCTCATCTGGTCTAGCTGGATAACTAAAAACTATGTCCCTCAACTCTATATCTCCTTGAATGTCATCCAAAACTATTCCCGAGATATCATAAGCGTCTATCTCTGACTTTCTGCTTATAGTCTCAAACATCTTACAAGCTGCAGCTTGGCCAGCACCAAATGCACTGATGCAGGAAGGTATCTCACCTAAGGACCTAAAACATCCACAAGTAGGGGAAAATATTAGCATAGGATGTCAAAAAAAAGGACTTTGCACTCAACGTAGAAATGCTACTTGTATGGATGCCGTTGTGTGTATGTGCTTGTGTTTGGCTTAAAATGAACCTTACATGGAACCGTTGAATACCGCGACAATAACAGTAATCACTGCACCTCCTTCATACCCATTTTCTAGTATCATCTTCGAACCAAACCAAAGTGCCAAAGCATAACTGCAGAAAGACATGAATCTCATTATTCCAAGACCTATTCCAGAAGCAAAGCCTTCATGAATCCCTGATCTGTAAGCACCAACAAGAAACTTTGTATAATTCTCTTCTGCGTCCTTCTCGCCCGTAAATGATGCTACCTATACCATGTAATATGACTCAACCAGTAAGAATAATTTAGTTATTTTTCTTGTCCAATCATGGATCTACTAATTAAGGAAGTCAAAAACTGGAAACATACAGTTCTGATTAGTCCGATCGTCTGTTGAGCAACGGTTGCTGCTTTTGCATAAGCCTTTTTTGCAACAGATCCCATCCTAGCTATCATGCACGTCATGGCTGCACCAGTTAGGATTACAAACGCAGCAAATGGTAATAGGATGAGCGTCAGAAGCCACCCATTTACAAACGCAACAATAAATGCTCCAACAAATGCTGATGTCAGTTGTAGGAACTTCCCAACCTGAGTGCGATAAGCAGCCTTGAAATTTTACAAAAAGGTATTCTGATTGTCTTCAATTTCAGAAGAACTTTTGGAATTGTAAATTACCTTCTCACCCATTGCTTCCTGAATAAGAATGCTGTCCCCAGACAGTCTATCGATGACCTCTCCAGTGTTCATATTTCTATCGTAGAAACCAATATCTTGTCTCAGTACTGCTTCTAAATATAAACATCTTATTCGAGAAGCCTGTCTTTCTCCTGTGACTTGCCAACAAGATACCTCTAGAAACAACAAAACAAGAATTTTGATGTCTGAAAAAGATTGTTAATTACTGTCAAATGGACATTGTTATGTATTTACATACGTAGAAATGAAGCTAAAGCACTCCCAACTGCGAAGTATACGATCTTTAGACAAACCTGAATTTCACCAGGATAAGAATCAGTACAATTCTTATAAATGTAAAACAAATACAAAAACTTAGAAGAAACTAGCCAGATTGAAAACGGTAGTTCAACAATGACACTGATAACTGTAATTTAGAATAAAGGGAAGAAACCCAATGGAAGGGTATTCACTCGGGGTTAGGTCATTTCATACTTAAACATTCTACCACTTTCTTTTTTACCTTAGCAACAGTGTGCAAGATTTCATTGTAATGTTGAATTTGGCCAAAAGAATCAGTCACTTCTCTCAACAAGATTGTCATAACAGGTACACATACTCCATTGCCAACAGCTCCAATAGTCCCAATGATCATCAAGAAAATATCTGTCAAGTCCGAAAATGAAAAGAGCTTGTGAAATGGCATCGTTTTATATTTCCCGTCTCCTTTACCGACTTCAGGCACTGCCGTTTTCTGGTTCAGACCCGAAAATTTCTCCTCCAGTTCAACGCTTTTCCTTGCACCATCATTTATCTCGTTCTCCTCCATCTCATGGGCCATGAAAACCACTTCAAGGTAGGTTGCTTGTCAGTTGTTTTAGAACAACTAAGACTTAAAACATTGAGAACTGTAGGCTTGCAGCAGCAAAAAACTTGGTGAAGTCGGAAAGTGAAATCCTTAAAACCAATATACCTGTAATAAAACCTGAAATACGTAGTTCAGTTTCTGGCAAAACAAATATATCTGGTGCAACACTTGAATAATAAGTAGTTAAGAGTTCAGTATAGGAAAGAAGAGAAACATTGAAGCAACTTAGAGAAGGGAAACACAAAGTTGCATCCGGAATCATAAACTTGCCAAGAAGACAAGGGCTTTCTGGGATCTGACTCGGTAGTCTTTTTTCAACTGCCGATCTGCTTGTCACAGTTGAAAGACCCAAATTTATACAATTTTGTTCTTCAACAGCTTGCATAGAGGAGAATGATCAGCAACGAGGGTACCTCATGGTCAAAAGCATAATATTTTATTGGTTTACAGCCAAGTCCAGTATCGTTTACAGATTGTTGCGTATATACATATATATATAATAAATATTATACTTCAGCAAGAAAAATGAACTCGGATACTTAAAGATATGAATCCCGTTTAGCTGTTAGTGATCTGCTAGGAGATAACATAATTATACATGTATTAACGTGAGGAAGAACAACCTCGTGTTGTGTAGTAGAATCTGTTTCCAAGTTAATTATAACCAACTTCAACTATAAGGAGGGGGAAAAAAAAAAGAAGAGTTCATTGATAACATGGCTTCAAATGTTCATAAAGAATATAACACGGAGAAGGGAATTTAATAAATATATATATATGTGAGAGGCTTCATCAACTATATATATATATATTTTTTTAACAGGTAACTTAGATCGCACATGTTCTACGAATATCCAACTTCCGTAAGGTACGGAATCTTTTTTGTTTTTTCTGACGAGGTGTTCTAGGAGAGTCTCAACTCATGAGAAGGCGCCTTTAAGCCAGCCATTTTTAGATTAATCTCTGCTCGTACTGAGTCAGCCCATAAGGAATAAAGTGCTGGCCAAACAGATTTTTCCATTCCTAGGATTCAAACTCGAAACCTCTGATTAAGGGATGAGAGTGCTGAACTACTCATACCAACCTATTTCGTTACAAAATCTTTTCATTGCGTAGGTTAACAGATTCCTTGATAATTTTGCTTTGCATAATCTTACGAGTGGATTTGCCTTCCTTCAAATAATGACTTTTATAGCAAGACAGCAAAGCCCTAAGATTAAGATTAAGATGTATCGCTATTTTTATGTAAAAAATGGTAGACAACATTTGAGATATAAAACGATAAATTAGGGCCTAGTTCCAAGTTGGCACTATTGTTTTAATTAAGCTATACTACAATATAACACTGCCAAATATAACATTGAGACTTTCCTTTTGTTTAATCTCTAATGTATCCAAGCTACATTCCTTCTTACTTATAGAGCTTAATTTACCTTTTCTTATCCTAACAAATTGGGTGAACTGGAGTGATTATGAAAAAGTTTATTCCCTAAGCATCAAGTAGTACGTGTCAATGGCAATATCATACGAAAAGGAAACTGTAATGTGATCAACCAGTAATTACAGAAACACGCAAGGGAGTGGCATGTAGCCACTTTACCAAGTAACTAGTTGAGTGATTCATTGGCTATCTCCACTCTTTATCCACTATTCAAGGTGCCTAGTTTTTCTAAATTCACTCTCTTCCTAAAATGGATTTGATGTCGCCCATAACTTTATATTCACTCTCAAGATACCTTTTCTCCAGTATTGGGTTCACTATCTTCTTGTTCAAAGACACATTCTCAAACTATAACCCTGTAATTTTAAGTCATTGCTTTCTTTAATAGACTCTATAACTTATCTATAAGTCTAGGGAATACGCAAGATTACAACTGCTATAAGATGTAGGTCAAGGGAATGAAGAGATAAGTAATGCATGGTTACTAGTTTACGTTGGCTTGTTATTAAAATTATCAACTAGCCTTTTTAAAATAATTATTTTTAATTTAAACCAAATCAAAACATATGAAAGTTTTAATAAATTTAAATGCATTTTGTTTGAATGAAATGGTTTGAGTTGGTTTTAAATTTAATAATTTATTAAAATATGTCAATATATCTTTGTTCTTTTAGTAGAATAATATTTTAACAAATAAGAACATTATATATAAAATAAGATGAATTTCAATTGTGTTACTCTAGTCTTTTAAACAATATTTATATATAACATAATTTCTTGACTAAACGAATAATTTAAATGAAGTATAAATATTTTTATATTGGTACGAAAACCAACAAATTTCAGAAATTAACATGATATTTTATTGTGAATGATCAAGCAATTAGGTAGTTGACCAGATCTCTTGCATTAAAGAGTAATTGGTAGCAATGATTTACACAAAATCTACATTAACAAAGTAGCCTCAACCTAGGGAATATTGGACAGTCAATTCTTAACAGAAAGCTTAATGTCACAAAGAAGCTAATAAGAAGGGGTTTATGCACAGTGATAATTTAGAAGGTTTAAGTAGCATAATTAGATAGCTCATCGGTAGAATAGCTAAAGACACTCTGCTTCAACTGCAGCTTAGTAGATCGAGTGAGGGAAATTTTGCAGCAAATGTCAAGCTTCTAGGAGTATAGCTCAGTAATTGAACATAAACATTAATAAGGCAAGTTGGTGTGAGTAACCAATAGCTGTTTAGAATAATAGCAGGAAAAATAATATTTCTAATGAAGCTTGGCTGAGAGAGAAAATTTATGCTGCAGCTATAAATGCAGCTTGAACTTCGTAAAAGAATTTAGATCAGAAGTTGAACATAATTACCAAATCTTGGAGCATAACTTTGTAAATCAGTTTCTAGATTAGTAGTTAATATGTTCATGAATTTAGTGCCTTGTACTTTTCTATTCTCCTCATCTAGAGACTGGTAATAGCTTCTCTGAGTTGGTTGTAAGTTATGCTTTTTATCCTAAATCTTTTATAAGTTCAATTTTAACTTAAAAAGCATGAGATTTTACATTACCATTTTCTTTTCACTTTTTAAATTTTAATAGCAAAAAAGTAAAGTATACAGATTATAAAATATTTTGTACTATATTAAAACAAACATTTGGTTAACTTTAGGTTAGTTCCTATGTAAAACTTTGGAGGAGGTTGTTTGGTGTATCTGAATTTTTTACCTTTTAAAATAAATCAAATAATTATCTAAGAGATTTGATGAATACCATTGCAGATATATAATTAATTAAAATTTAAAGTTCAATACTTGCAATGAAGTATATCATGTGAAGTAGCATAAAGATGGGGAATTCCATAATAGATACTATACCTCCTTCAACATTAGGATGAATACGTGCAATGATTAAGCTTGTCAAAAACTAAGTTTCCAATAGTATGAATCATATTTACCTTGTGATGGTGTAATCTCTCTTACCAGATCAGCCTTATTTTTAGAATAGAACATTTCTTTTATTTTCAAAAACCACTAATCAGGTCTCTTAGACAAACCATTGACTCCTTTTTCAAAAAGAGACAAAATTCACACACATAATTTGCCTTTTCTTGGGTGTTATATTCTTCAAAAGAGATGAAATTTTCACAAAATGCTAAATCGGCTAAAAATGATAACTGTATATTATCAATATTCTTCCTCAACATCTTGAATTGCTATCCTTTTGAAAGGAATTTCCATAATCATATCTCGGAGATTAAAATACAACTCTAAGCTCCCTAACATTGTGAGTTATATGTCAACAAGAAAAAACCATATGATTGCTAAAGATCCGTTGCATCTTAAATGGAATTGATAAGCCGTTGTTTGCCCCCAGTTATTCTTATCAATTCTAGCAAGATGATGTCCTTTTGGATTGTTATCTCTTAAAAAATCCTTAGTTTTCTTTCCTTCGACAAGACATAGTTGTATTGCCTAAGGAAATTTTAAACACCAATCTATCACCATTTTTCACATTATGTCATTGTTAAAGCCAATTAATCAAACCTTTGATAGCTAAAGTTAAAAAGAGTTGAACTATATTCCATATATAAGAGGAAAATCTACATTTGAAGAAAAGGTATTTAACTAAGTCATGATCTTCATTGCCAAAAGCATAAAATTAGGGAGATTTAGGAAACCCCTTATCCTATTCATCGTGCTCAACCTTTGTCTTATTTCTAAACATATAATGAATGAGGCTTAGGGTTAACCTGTTTTAATTGAACCAAATTGTGACATTTCATCATTATTGTATGGTCTCTAAAACATCTTTATATGATGCACCGGATGAGATTATAACTAAGAATATGATAAGTGATAGAAGTTCTATTCAATTGCTTTAAGGGCTTCAAGGTGTTGCTCATAACCTAGTCTACCAAATTAATTTTTAGGATAACACTTTTAATGGAATTGAGCTTTAATAACCTAAAGGCCAAATTTTGTACAGAACGTTGTAAAGGCACCATTTGCTATCTTTTCCTTGAATTCTTTTCCAACTTTCTGCTTTAACTTGAGAATATGAGCTATAGTCTAATATAAGTTGTACTTAGGCTGTATACACTAGCAATTATTATTGCTTAAGTAGTATGCATGAATTTAATTAATCTAAAGGGTATATATATTAGTGAAGATTCTCAAAATCCTTTTGAGCATGAGAACTTTGTTTGTAACTTTTATGGGAATTATTCTAAGTTCACCTTCTTCATTTGGAAAGCATAGATCACTCTATATCACTTTTGTTAGAGCGTTCCTTGAAATATCACTAGACAAAGCATTTCCTAATTAGCTACTCTATTTTCTCAATAATATTTTTAGGGAACATTACATGGGAAGACTAATAAGCATGATGGCTAATTATCACGAAATTGATTAGCTGTACCTTACCTTCTATAGATAAAATCTTATTGCATTATATCAAAATTCTCATTTGAATTCTTTCTATTAATCGATGGAACTCTTTATAAGAAGTTCATTTGTATGATGTATGGATATCTAAGTAAATGAGAGGAGAGTTCTTAGTTTTCAAACCTATCATTGGAGAGAGAGAGCTAGCTAAACATATGTTATGCACTCAAAGAACTTTGGTTCTTTTCCTTATTTATGGAATGGCCTAAAAGCTCTTTGAACGAATTCAATGTTGACATTAAGGCACTAACAGAGAGTGCATCAACTTTAAAGAATATAATAAGATCATTTGCAAAAAAATAAAATACAAATTTTGATTTTTATATATTTTAAAATTAAGAGTTTTTAAAATAAAGAATTATATTATAACTCAAATAGCTTCAAGGAAAGGGCCATACATCTTAAGTTCTTAAGGAAAAAGCATTATGCTAGCTAACGTCTTAGCTCTTATAATATTACTTGAGATCAAAACCAAAAAATCATGGAACTTATTTTCCACCATGCGGTAGCTTGCATCTAGTGGTTAGTACTACTCTATATCTAAGGTGTATTAGATGAGTGACAAAATGCATGTTTATCTTTTCAACTAGGTGAATACAAATTTTATTCATTTTTATAGCTTATTTATGAAATAATGTTTGATTACTCTCACTCCATATGTTGTAGACTGCATAGCCTAAGGAAATTTAGAAAACAAATAGGTGACCTTCACATACCGTATGATTTTGCCCCATTATATAATCCTACCAGTCATTAAGTGGAAAAATTAGGTTATGTATCTACATAATACCTTTCTACATGTAGGAGAAGTAGCAACACTTGAAAAATAGGTTCTCCAATGTCTCATCATCTTGTTTGGCATTGCACATAACTTGGGATGTTTAAAAATCTTGTTATCTTGTTAAAAGTGCTTACCTTCTCCTTGATTGTAAGCTACAAGATACAAGAGCACCAGGATTAGCTTGTCTAAACCACAATGGACCATGCCATATAACTTTTAGTGGCTGATTCTTTAATAGGGATGAGTAAGAAAAGTTAAAGTGAATACTTATTAAGGTTTTACACCAAATGATGGAGTCCTCCCTGTTGGAGCTAAGGACTAAGGTCAAAATAGGATTAATAAATAGGAAATTTTAACAATAGCTTCAAGAGATTGATCTTTTTTAAATCATCTCCTTACTAGAGGCATTGTGCAAAATTACATTTATCAAGGGATGAAGTTTTGGATTACTAACAAAGGGACAATAATGGCACTAGTTGTCATACTAGAAGAAAGAATTTAAGTCATCTCCTCCTTTATACTGAAACCCCATCATTACCTCTTCAATCAATTTTAGGATGTTGAACATGGTTTAAGAGGAGTTGAATTTAGGTTGAATGCTCTAGATGCTTTCCTTCTTCAAATAATATGCTTGTATTACATATAAAGCTTGTTTTCACTTAAAATTCTATATAATTTATTAATCATGGGAACTTTATTAAAGGTTTTGTAACACCCCACTCCCGTAAGACCCGAACCCGATATCGTTGGTGATATCCGAGTCCGTGTCCCGCGAGAGTGGCGTACTACATCAGTCGATTTAAAACTCAGTATACATTTTTTTTTCTTTTTGGAGCCATTAATTCAACGTTAGTGCGGCAAACACAGTAAGTAAATATAACCCGTGTTCAATATAAACCAGTTTCAGTTATTACAGTCATCCAGTAATAATTTACAATCAGTCAATGCAGTAAAACATTAAAACCACAATGGGCTCAGTAAAAATACAAAGCCTTGTTATACAGTGATTGCGGAACATCCCATGCAACAGTAACTTTCCATGCAAACATTCACCCTTCTATAATTGAAATTTAACAACACCTATTTCACACTAAATTGAAGCCAACATCCCAAAGTTTCAGTAGCCACTAACCTTACCTCATTTGCATTCCTACACAATAAGTTATGAATAAAACAGTAACATCAATTTCAACTCTAACTTTCCAGATTTAATGTTAACCTTAGTTCTAACATTTCCAATGCCTTTTTCACATCACTAGACATCCAAATAAATACAAATTAAATATTACTACAGTCATACATATACTAGGGCTAATACTGAAAAATTGGCAGCATTAAATTCCTCAATTCATATACTCAAATAATCATCCATACTCAACTCAAAATCAAACCATATCATTAATTTCAATACATCTTCACCTAGCCTCATACCCATTTCTTCAAACCATATTAATCATCACTTAAATGCCTACATGAACCTAATACATGCTTTAAACCTTTTATTAATCACTCCTCACTATCATGGCATTTAATTCCATGTAAAAACACCATTTAAAACTCAAACCTTAATTGAAAACTTACCTAATTCAAAACCTCCTTCAAAACTTCAACTTCTAACTTTTAACTTCTACACCAAAGTACCAACCTCCTTCCCTTCTCAAGTATGCTCAAAGCTCATCTTCTAGCTTTGATGAGATCAAAGAGAGTAGCTTGAAGTTATGGGGAAGGATGAGAAAAGGAGAGCCAATTTTCGATGGTTGCAATGAAGAGTTTGTTTTTGTGTGTTTTCGGATGAACCATTACAAAAGCCTAAACAATCTATCTTCTCCTTTCCTTTAAACATATCCGAGAGAATTGAGAGAATCATTTAATGTAGCCTTTTAAATGGCAAAATATGATTGGTTCTCAATTTAAAGAAAAGTCAAATATCATTTGTTTAATCAAGTCCAAAATTTTACTCCATTTAACTCCTATGACCCTAATTTCAGTCCCAAAATAAAATACCCAATATTACAGTGCCAATGGGTAGCAATTTTTGCTACCAAAAATTGATCGATTCGCCACTTGGCGATTTTTTCGGTCCGGGAATTGTCTCCGGAAAAATCCAGAAAAATTCCTAAAAATCCCTAAAAATGTAAAACAATTTATGGCGCACTCAGAATAATTTTTTTCAAATCCCATAACCACGTTAATCACAATAAAATGCCGTTAGGCCCAATTACCGGGAATGTCATGAATGCATGACCAAACAATTCGCGTGCACAAATTCACTGAGCACCAGTACCAGTATACCTAGACACTACTCATACATCCCTATTAGTCTCATCCTATGCCAATTTTACTATTTTACCCTTCCAGGAGGGGGTGGGACGTTACAGGTTTTTAGTGGAATTATTCCCAACCATCCTTAATTGTTTGGTAAGAATATATCTTTCCATTTAACTTTGGTCAAAGAGCTTTTAGAAGTGTCAATTAACCAAAAAAAACCTTATTAACTTATTAATAGCTCTAACAGTACTAATTGAGAAGATTATGTATGATGACCAATATACATGAATGCCATTAAAGATTGAAATTATAAGTGAAACTCTAACTACCAATGTTAAACTCTTATTACATCAACTATAAATCCTCTTTTGAATCTTTTCGATCAATGGTTGTTTACTCATTGTACGTTGGCCTTCTAGAAGATATTAGAATGCCTAAATATGTTAATGTGGGCTTTATAAAATTTCATGTCAAGATGGAAAACAAAAGTGGTATTTTGGACAATAGAAGAAAGATACATGATACTCTTATCCCTATTGATGGAAAGCCCTAAGGGTATTTTAAATGTTTTCAAGGAAGATATCAAAGCACTTAAGGAGTTTGAGTAAGCTCTTAAGAACAAAATTTAGTAATCTATAAAGGAAAAAAAATGATTATCTTCAACTTCCTACATTTAAAACGGGACTTAGATTTCTTCTTTTAATCAATTAACCAAGTCAGCATCTATAAGCCTAGGGTGAAGAGATATAGGGAGAGATGATCACCTTGCCTCAATCCCATTAACCTTTAATAATTCACCTTTATCAATAACATTGTATGAGGCTGAAGTGATGCATTATTCTATCCACCCAATAAATATTGGAGGAAAACCAAAAGATTTGAGATTGTTTAAGATGAAATCTTAATCTATAGAGTCAAATGCCTTTTGAAATTCAATCTTGAGGGTATAGTTTTTGCTAGCATAAATTCAATCTTAAGGGCATAGTTTTTGCTAGCATACTTTTTGTTATAGTTTTTAAAAAGCTCCTAAGCAATCAAGATGTTATCCCATATCTATCTTCCTCTAGTGAATGCTCCCAGGGATGCATCTATATAAACATGTAATATGGATTTTAATTTATTTGCAACACGCTTAGAGATTATCTAGTATGTTTTGTTACAAAAATTCATGATTTTCTTTAAAGAATTAGGAGCTTAAAATTTAGGAATATTAATTAATGTCTTTTTTATTTTAAAAAATTTTACTTTTCTTAAAGAACTCTGAGTATAGGTCAAAAAATCATTTCTTTTATATCATACCAAGTTCTCTAGAAGAAGAAAGTATTTAAGCCATCCAGTACTTGTCCTTTGTGGGGGTTAAGGGAAAAATAACACTTTCTTCACATCTTCCACAGTGAAAGGCCTTAAAAGGAGATAAGCCTTTTGTAAAGTGATTTTTTTTCCTTATTTATGGATTGAAGAATCTAAATAGATGAGGATCCATCTGCTAGAGATACTAAAGTGTTGGAATAGAATGAGAAGGCCTTTTGGAGAAGTTCTTCTTGTGAAGTAATTAGTAAGTTAGCACCATTTATCAATGAGAATATTCTATTATTGTTTCTCCTTAGGAGCATTATTTTGTGAAATAAGTTTGTATTTCTATCCCCCTTTTAGATAAAAAGTTCAAGATCATTGCTGCAAGAGTGAATGATTGATGTTAGCTACTTAAACCTAACTACTTAGTGCTATCTTTTCCTTTAGTTGGAGATCTACATCTAAAAGGTACATGTAAAGCTAGATTTTTATCTTATTTAATCTCTTTAATGTTTTCTTAACCATCTAGTGAGTGTTTTTGGTTTTGTGAGGGTTAAGAATCTTCAACTATATATATATCATGTCTCCTTTCACAACTTTATAATAATATCCCAAGTTTGTGATTAAATTGTTGAATCTCAAAGAAGATCTTCTTCTCACCTTTTGAAGGAGATCTCCTCCTCAAAAACTATAATTAGAGTATAGTAAAAGAATTAGATTGTTAAATGATGATTTGATCTTAGTGAAGGTGCTTATCCATTTTTTTGTTAACTAGGGCTCTATCAATGCTTTTCCTTAAGAATCATCTTCCTTTTTATTTATTATTCCAAGTAAAGGAGTTTCCTTCCCTCCTTAGATTTGTAACTTAGATATTTTCTTACATTGCTAAATTAGTTACCCTCCAATTTGAAAGGATTATAAATCCTTTAGTTTATTAATTTAAAAGTTGATATTAGAAGCGTAAGAAAAGTTTATTTATAGCCTAATCAGTCTCTATATTAGTCTAATTACTAGATTTATCAATTGTTCATTTTCCATGGAATAAGTAACTTGAATGCAATCAGGATGAAATGTAATACTTATTCTACCATTAAAGTGCTAGTGATAATTTCTCAAATTCTCAACCAAATTCTCAATAATGCAAATCAAGTATGCATCAATTTTGTCAATATATCATGAGCACATATGCACATCAAAATGGTCTAGAAGGTCCATGAACAGAACAAACTAATACATTTCCATATAATGGTCCTATGAAGTCGTGAACAGAACAAACTAACACAATCCCACATAGTAGTTTTGTGTAGTTGTAAACATGAGGGAGTCCATAAAGGCGCGGGAGAATCCTTTAGTCAAAGTGCACTTGACAACAGAATGGACTAAACCAAATCCATATAATATATATTTCATAATCTTGTAAACTTGTTGGAAATTTTTTGAAACTTGATCTTTTTCAAACATATTATCTTTTCAAAAATCATTTTCATGTTCTTGTCATAAATCATCAGCACAATAAGCTCATACCAAACACATAACACTTTTTCAAAGCATTCAAAGAGTTATAAAGCATGTTAATGAAGTAGTTGAAATCGTTTATTTCCATCATTTGAAAGAACACATTAATGGCCTATCACTTAATCATAAAACTGTAACCCACCTTGAAATCCTTGCTTGTTACTTGCTCAAATGTGCCCTTCCTCTTGCTCCTCTTGCCTCACTTGCTTCACTTGATTTCCTTAAACAATAGCCAAAATTCCATTCAATTCAGTTCAATAATCGAAAAGTTACTGCCTAAACAATTTCGGACTATCCTTATGCATGAAACAAAATTCTATGCTCGACTTCCATCCAAACATTGAGATTCTTAGAGACTGAATTTAGACTTTATTACTTCACACAATTTGTAGTCCTATATCTCTAGTTTATACTAAATCAAAAATCATCTCATTTTGACATCTACACAAAAATTTATGCCCAAAATACCAAAGTATACTCGATGTTGGAAAGTTCGTCGTGGTGAGGAATGTTGGCCGGGGCGAACTTTGACAGAGGCATCGCAGACACTTTATTTTTTCAGATTTTTACTTCCCATCTACTATTATTAACACATATTAAACCTCAACCATCATTTCTACTTCATGTTCACTTCATTCTCTACTCCATTTTAACTCAAATTCATTCATAAATACATCATAATCTATCTTTGATCATTAACCCTAAAAGATTAAACATTTTTATAAACCATTTATACACAACTTCCTACACACATTCAACCATGTTTTCACTTCTAACTAACCCTAACTATGTTTCATCCAACAATCAAGAAAGGTTAATGCTTATACTTACTTGCTTTAGCCTCAAAGTCTTAAAGTTCTTCAAGATTTCCTAAAACCCTAGCTTTTTCTCTTTTTCTCTACTTCTCTTCTTCTCTCCCACAACACTCTCCCTCTTTTTCTTCTCACTCACAATTCTCTTCTTCTAAATTATACTCTTAATGCATGAACAGAGTCCACTATGCCCTTTCATGTAATGCCTTAGCCTTCTAACCTTAAGTGGTCTTCCCATTTTGCCCTTATTCTTTCTTACTTCTTCAATTTAACTCACACCATACTATAATTTAATCCTAATTTTTTCATTTAATACTTTTAATTCTATCAATCCAAACAATAAATCCTCCCAACATTGACATGCTAATTAAACTCCAAACAAAATAATTTATCTAGCAAAACTATAAAAGTAAATCAATCCATGCTTAATAAAATCAATAAAAATTTGGGGCCCAACAACCCATCCGGTGAATATAAGTTCCAGTTCCAGTATACAAATGCAAAAAAACATCAGATGTATAAATCAGATCTTGTCAGAAAATAAATATCAGAATAAGCCAAAACAATTATGTGTGACACCACTAGTCGGCCAAACTAATGTGCACACCACCGATTATCGGTGTTGGCTCGACTTTCTTCCGTGGTGAGTCCGGACTACAGTCGATAAGAGCATCATGACCTTAGGTGATGACCTTGTCGGTATCAAAATCCTAGGTGTCGAATCACCCGCAAATCCTGTAGAAAAGTATTGATACGACGAGTTGACTTTCATGTACCAGCTTCAAGGGTACGAGGGTCACTTAATCATAATTAGTTGTGCTCAGCACACGATTGACCAATCATTTTCTCACCAATCACAAAAATTATATACAACATTTAAGTATAAAAAATCAAGTAAGGCATCATGCCTTTATTTATCAGTCCAACCGATAAAATGAAACCTTGCTATGACTCTAAGCCAAAAGAGAATAAATACTTGCAGAATACGTGACTCGGTTATGCTTATGTAAATTTCAAAACATTATTCCATGCAATAAAAGTTATATTTTGCAAGTTATTCAAAAATGTAGTTTCATAAAATAAGCATTATTCTTTGCACTTTAAACTCATATTTGTTAAAGACAATAACATTTCTCAAAATATTTAATAAAAATATCAGCTTCAAAAATCATGTTGAAACATTATTTCATACAATAAAAGTTATCCTTTGTATTTCAAATGCATAGTTGCTCAAATAATGAAGTATATTAAATACTTAAACGTATTAACATCCATTTGAAATACAATTATACCATACATTGTCTAGGTTCAAAATTCACATACAAGTCATCTTGCTTGTCTTAGGATGTTCTAATCCTATTTGAAAAATACAATTTCCCCAACTTACCTTAAAAGAAGGTATACACTTTCTTAGCTTCAACAATCTTGGGTACGGGTTCCTTGATTCCTAGCTCCCGAGCTTTTATACATAAAGGACATACAATGTACAATGAAATTGCTACTTAACATAAATTTTATAATTATATTCCATCACATAAGTATATAAAACACAATATCATTCTCTTTGAACTATAGGATTCAACACTTTAATTTCTCACATGGTTACTTCCCTACTATCCACCTTAGTTTTTCTTTTGCATTTTCTAAGGCATTTAATGCCTTTAATCTAATACTTATTTCAAAACATAATTAAGCCCCTCTTTATCCAAACGCATTAGGCCTTTACTTGTCAATCTAAGCAACAATTCAAGTTTACTCCAAGTAAACATGAAAGCCTCTTCCCAATGCATACCATCAAAATCCTTAAATCCTAAGCCAAATTCACTTAGGCATTTTATCAAACATCTAAAGGCATAAACTTGAAAGCCTCCTTCTAATGTACTTCTTCCTCATTTTTCATCATCAATTCACCTTATACATACACAATTAACATCATAGAGTTCATTTAAACCATCAATTTCAAAAGATATTCAAAAATTCACAAAGTTTTACCTAAAGGGGACAATTTCAGCTTTGACTTAAAGAACCCTCTTCATGACATATTTGTAGCATCCCACTCCCGCAAGACCCAAACTCGACATCGAGGGTGATATCCGAGCCCGTGCCTCATGAGGGTGGTATGCTAGAGCACTCAATTACAGTCCAAAAACTTAGTATGACATTATTTATTTATTTTTTATTAAAACAATTATATGCGCAGAAATCAGTAAAAGATTTGGGCCCGCTTTACTCTGCTAACAATTTCGGTCATAACACAATTTCAGTCATTAAAAGGCACTCAACAATATTTAATCTATTCATGCACGAAAATCCATAGCCAAATTGGGCCCTCTGAAATAACAGTACTATTCTGCGGAAATTTCAGAAATACAAATTTATACAAGATAGGACGACACTAATGCAGACGTGAACTGATCCCGACCTCAATCTCTGACTTGCATGCAGGAGGCATACTCCCGTTTGTCTAACGGGGTACTCTTCAAATCCTGAAAAATAGTTACAAATTTTGGGTGAGTTTTTGCGAACTCAGTGAGAAACTATCATCGATGGTTCACTCAACTCATGCATTACGCAAATAGCGTACAGATTATCACGGTAACACTTTCAGAATATCATATAGCAATTTAACGATTTTCATCATAACATATTCAAAAGGTTTGCAAAGCAGTATCACATTGATGCAAGGCATGATGCCTCTTTCCCAATTCACAAGTCAATTCAATGCATAACTCAATTATGCATTTCACAGAAATTTCACAGACAATTCACAGATTCTTATACAATAGTAGAAATCAGCATTTCACAAAATAGTTTTCACAGAAATACAATCATTTAGCCTTTTTTCCCCATTCACAGTACAATCAGATGCAAACATAACATTTTTCCCATTTTATTTTCTTGTTGTGATTGAGCGCCTGTACTATCACAATCTGGGCACATTAATCGTTGAGCATATATCTCTGAACTGTCCCTTTCGGGCTCATTAATCGTTGAGCATATAGCTCTGAACTGTCCCTTTCGGGCTCATTAAGCATTGAGCATATAACTCTGAACTGTCCCTTTCGAACACATTAAGCATTGAGCATATAGCTCTGAACTGTCCCTTTCGGGCTCATTAAGCAGTGAACGCGTCTTAGGGTAGGAGAGCCCTCTGGGTATGCACTACTTCTCACGCGTCAGTAGGGATAGGAGAGCCCTCTGGGTATGCACTAATCCCTTTCGAGCTCGTGACTCTTTTTCAATGATCGAGCTTGTAGCCCTCGGTGGCAGCTCTAGTCACAACCGTTATTAATGATCATGCACAGAATTCGTTTATCACAATCTTATGATATCACATTTCACTCAGACTCAGTTTATTCAAACAACCAATTCATTCCCAATTATTCACAATGATTCACAGTCACAGTCTATCACATGAGAAACATATAAGTTTCTCAATCACAGGCAATTAACACTTCAATGTCAAATTCCCATTCCCTCGGACCTTCGGTCAGGTATTTTAGTCACAACCAATTCTCACATATCCATCATTTCATTCACAATTACACATCATCACACATTTACAAAATTATCACATTGAAGCATGACAAATTTCACCTTCATAAGTAGTTTGCACTTCAATGCCAAAACTCACAATTTCTCGGACCTTCGGTCAGGGATCTCAAACATAACAATTTACATATACCATCATCATATTCCACCAAATTCTAAGCACAAAACATTTAACAAATCAAGGATTGAGGAACCAACTAGGTTACTCACCTGTAACTTCCGAGCTACTGCCTGGAAGTCCCAGCAATATCCGTGGAATGTTGTTCCACCGGTACCTCTATAATAGTCAAATAATTACCTATTACTAAATGCACAATCAGAATAATTCAATGATGCACATGTCTTAAATAAAAGATGTACGATGCATGTTCATGACCTTCCCGGCATTATTTCCCAATTTTCACTTTCATTTGCTTCGAAACCAATTTGTCATTCTATAAATACCATAGCATTTAGACAATACCTTTAATCTCAAAGAAGATCTCAAAGCCAAAATTACTATTCATTCTGTCAAATTCACCCATTATAGACTTCAAAAGCATTGAATAAAAGCCAGCAGCCTCAAAATGATGCTCCAATAATCATGAAACAACTCTTAGGTTGTAATAGCAATCTAAACCCAACTTTCATTCACAAATTGAGATCTTAAAGACCTGAATTCAAACTTTCTTTCTTTACATCAATTGTAGAACTCTTTCTCTCATTCATAACGAATCAAATATCACTTCAATTGGAGGTCTACATCATCAGTTAGGACTCAAAAACTAAACTATATCAGTTTAGGAAACAGGGGCTCGCCGCGGCGTCCCAGAGTTGCTCGTCGCGGCGTCCAAAGAGAGCTCGTGGCGGCGATTTAATATAAATTCACCGCGGTGAGAACATCAATTCTCGCCACGTCGTGGCGTAGGTACGCCACGACGTACGGGTCGCAGGTCGTCTTCTCCGACAATTTTTCACTCTTTTTCTCTCTAAAAACAGCCATAACTCGAACATAACTACCCAATCTTTCCCCTTAAACATCATGAATGCATTTCAACAAATAATAAATGACATAAACCAATTTACTTACCAAATCAAGCTTCAACTCTTCAAAACTCCGAAATTTCTCCAACTCTTTCATCACTCACGACTCTCTCTCAAAACAGTCACATAGAGGCCACTTTGTAACGAATTTAGTTTCCCCTAATTACACCTTTATTTCCATCTAAGTGCATCTTGGCAGAGGTGATACACTTCGAAGTATTTCTTTTATCGCTTATTAGATCACATCTCTTTAGTGTTAAAATACTAATCTCGTAAGATTCCATAACCTCAATATTAATCAACTCGACTCATTGTCATTAACCTGGATTACGTAACCCCTATTATAGATTCAATTCACTTATCAATATTATCTCAAATCAATCATGGCCTTCGACTATTCTTAGGTCCGGTTCACTTTAATATAGGGATAAACGACTCCTTTTTGACTGTAAGACCCCTTATACACTATTCGAATGGTGTCACCAATATAACGATTGTTATGCTCACAATCAGACTGAACTATACATCAATCTCATGTCGCAATCAACTCTAAAAATATCAGTTTTACATTTGTCTCTAGCAGTAAAGTCTGTTGGTTTTTCACACAAATAATCATTCGATTTTACCTTCTAAAACTTCAATTACTCTTTCAATGTACTCTTACTAGAACATAAAGCTTCGATTGATACTTGCGTTTCTCTAGTAGTTTCTTTAATGGGTAAAACACATACTTCTTAATCCAGTCATAGATGCCATTTTCTCAAAAGTTGGATTCATTTTCGATTCCTCGATAAGGTTCACATATTCTAAATCCTCAATCTGGCCTTTGCCAATCCTTTTTATACACACTTGATTTGGAAATCCAATAGCTAAAATACTTTCTTTTTGCCCCTTGTTAACTCGACAGTTTGCACTCAGTATTACACTAGGTTTAATAACCTTAGCGCCCAAATTGTGATCTTCTGCCATTGCATTTTTCTATTCAATACATTAAATTGCATCACTAGCTTAATTTTGAAATATTCAATCGCATAATCCTTTTCAATTCTTTCAAATTCCCGAAATATCTTGACCGTTATCGATTTGCATATTCATAAATATATCCAAAAACGTTTCTGTACGAATAGCGTCTCCAAACTTTCAAAGCAATACCCAGCACAACAATTTCAAATCATCAATCACAATGCAGCCCATAAGGTTATACTTGTCCCCATGTTCATAGAACCACTTTACACTATTTCAACAAATTGCATCATAACCTTTACTGGGACACTTCGTTAAATATTGTAAAATCTCAAAAATTAAAGTGATACGATCAATACTCGAGTTGTAAATTTCTCCAAATGTCTCTTTTTACATTCATCAGTCATACGATTCACACGTTTTTTCTCAAATATTTTTGTCAAAGGCTAAGACCAGAAAATCTTTAACAACTTTTGGACGTATCCAACATACAGCTAGTTCTAAATAACTCCAAATCTCGTATATATATCCTTTACAATTTCGCACTTTATCATCACCTCTATCGTCATTTAGTCTTCCAATATGTCATGTTCGAATACTAATTTATCCACAATTTATTTGATCAAGCTAAGATTCACTTTATGAAGCTTTCACGATATAAAAGATTTCCCCATCTATGCAAGATATCCTTCTCCACTTTTTAAACACATTAAATACATCATTAACGATCATAGTCACTATCCAAAATAAACACAATTGAGACATTTTACTCTTCAGTAGTATAATACTGTCGGGGGCATTGTTATCTCTGACAATTTCAACCCAAAACTCCTTATACCCATTATCGATTTTCATACTCTTTAAGTATTTGATTTCCCCCAATGAGGAGAAATCTCAATTTCATAATAGCATGTTCTGACATAAGTTCCTTTATACTAATTTCTCCACATACTTCAATTTATTGCCATCATTACAAACTTGGGTTGATAACACATTCATCATATCAACTTTGTACTCCCCGAACATATTTACAAAAAATATTCGTGAACCGATATTCTCCTCAAATTCGCAACTAATGTCTCCTTAATATTCAAAAATCCTAGTACATAGTCGGATTCTTTACATTAACGTAGTGCATACCTTCTCAGTAACAGATTCTATCTCTTACGCTAGAGTCTCCGCTAAGATTAGGACTCCCACAATGACTTTTAATTCATTTAAGATTTATCTCTGATTTGTCCTTTCATTGATAAATTTTTCAATTGAATCATCTGATCGACTTAACCCAATTAAGGGAAACTCTTATTTGAAAGAAGATTTTTTACTACTTTCATCGATACCGATCATGGAATTCCTAATCATCAACAGTCGTCACATTTCTTGTCAGCTATTCTCAATGCCTTAGGAAATCAATTTTAAATATTCATAATATCCCATGAAGATCAATTTATGCCATAACTCATGTAATCAAAACATCCTTTTTCATAAGATTCAGTGTAGTATATACCATCAAAATCATTACATCTTATCGAGAGACAGATGTAGGGCAACTCACCAATTAGTCACTAGGAAACCTTGATCTTATTTGATTTTAACAACTCTTCCCTTTTTGCACCTGTCCTCGTTCATGAGGCTTATGCCCTGGTCATGTCCCAATTGATCACTATAAGTACTTTCACTTCTTATTTTAATTCGTATTGAACTTTAAACTATAAGAACTATGGCTAGCAATCATCCACTAACTCACTAGCCATGGTGCTCCCATTATCAGATGTGCGTTCACATAGGCAAATCAACTAAACCTTGACAACTATTTCATCAACCCATGTATGTCCACAATTAAGTCAAAATCATAGATGTATAATCATTCTTGATTTCCCACTTAACATATTCTGACTTGAAGTCATAAACCCTTATTCATAACTCTCATCATGGTAATCAAACCCAATTGTAGCCTCTCTAGATCATAGAACATTTTATTTTCATCCACTTTGTTTATATACTTTCAATATGCCATTTCTAACATATCTCTATTTTCCTCTATCAAGCCACAACTAGATACTCATATCTATCCCATATTCGAGGATATATCCCAATATAACACTGATGTTGTATTTCATAATATATCCACCAATACCAATACACTTAATCTTCATTTGTCAAATCGAACCATACACTTTTTCTTATTCCAAGATATCCACAACTTCCATTTATTACGTTCTAACGTATCATCATTTCCCTCACTATTTCTAACCGCTTAAACAATTGATACATGCTCATGCATGTGATTCATATGCCAGACGGGGGATCAATTGTCACTGTCTGCCGCGACATGAATTAAATGCATGTAACTTGACCCATATTTCAAAAACAACCCATATAAGATAGTACTTCTAGGCTCTGATACCATAAATGTAGCATCCCACTCCCGCAAGACCCAAACTCGACATTGAGGGTGATATCCGAGCCCGTGCCTCACGAGGGTGGTATGCTAGAGCACTCAATTACAGTCATAAAACTCAGTATGACATTTTATATTTATTTATTTATTAAAACAATTGTATGCGCAAAAATTAGTAAAATATTTGGGCCCGCTTTACTCTGCTAACAATTTCGGTCATAACACAATTTCAGTCATTAAAAGGTCCTCAACAGTATTTAATCAATTCATGCACAAAAATCCATAGCCAAATTGGGCCCTCTGAAATAACAGTACTATTCTTCAGAAATTTCAGAAATACAAATTTATACAAGACAGGACGACACTAATGCAGACGTGAACTGATCCCGACCTCAATCTCTGACTTGCATGCAGGAGGCATACTCCCGTTTGTCTAACGGGGTACTCTTCAAATCCTGAAAAATAGTTACAAATTTTGGGTGAGTTTTTGCGAACTCAGTGAGAAACCGTCATCGATGGTTTACTCAACTCATGCATTACGCAAATAGCGTACAGATTATCACGGTAACACTTTCAGAATATCATATAGCAATTTACAGATTTTCACCATAACATATTCAAAAGGTTTGCAAAGCAGTATCACATTGATGCAAGGCATGATGCCTCTTTCCTAATTCACAAGTCAATTCAATGCATAACTCAATCATGCATTTCACAGACAATTCACAGATTCTCATACAATAGCAAAAATCAGCATTTCACAAAACAGTTTTCACAGAAATACAATCATTTAGCCCTTTTTCCCCATTCACAGTACAATCAGATGCAGACATAACATTTTTCCCATTTTATTTCCTTGTTGTGACTGAGCGTTTGTACTGTCCCAATCTGGGCACATTAATCGTTGAGCATATAGCTCTAAACTGTCCTTTTCGAGCTCATTAATCGTTGAACATATAGCTCTGAACTGTCCCTTTCGTGCTCATTAAGCATTGACCATATAGCTCTGAACTGTCCCTTTCGGGCTCATTAAGCATTGAGCATATAGCTCTGAACTGTCCCTTTCGGGCTCATTAAGCAGTGAACGCGTCTTAGGGTAGGAGAGCCCTCTGGGTATGCACTACTTCCCACGCGTCAATAGGGATAGGAGAGCCCTCTGGGTATGCACTAATCCCTTTCGAGCTCGAGGCTTTTTTTCAATGATCGAGCTTGTAGCCCTCGGTGGCAGCTCCATTCACAACCGTTATTAATGATCATGCACAGAATTCGTTTATCACAATCTTATGATATCACATTTCACTCAGACTCAGTTTATTCAAACAACCAATTCATTCCCAATTATTCACAATGATTCACAGTCACAGTCTATCACATGAGAAACATATAAGTTTCTCAATCACAGGCAATTAACACTTCAATGTCAAATTCCCATTCCCTCGGACCTTCGGTCCGGTATTTTAGTCACAACCAATTCTCACATATCCATCATTTCATTCACAATTATACATCATCACACATTTACAAAATTATCACATTGAAGCATGACAAATTTCACCTTCACAAACAGTTTGCACTTCAATGCCAAAACTTACAATTTCTCGGACCTTCGGTCCGGGATCTCAAACATAACAATTTACATATACCCATCATCATATTCCACCAAATTCTAAGCACAAAACATTTAACAAATCAAGGATTGAGGAACCAACTAGGTTACTCACCTGTAACTTCCGAAGCTCTTGCTCGAAGTCCCAAAGAATATCCGTGAAATGTTGTTCCACCTGCACCTCTATATGATCAAATAATTACCCATTACTAAATGCACAATCAGAATAATTCAATGATGCACATGTCTTAAATAAAAGATGTACGATGCATGTTCATGACCTTCCCGGTATTTCACAAACCCATCATATTCTCAAGTCAGACTAAATTCGTACGACGAGTGGCCTCAAAGCTGAGTACACGCAAATGTACACTTAAATATATTTTTACAAAACAAACTTTGACTGATCATAACTTTTACTCCCGATATCGAAAAATATCAAACTTTATGGCGACAGAAAGCTCTTAACATAAGCTACAAGTATCATGAAGACCATTTTCTCAAATTTAGCCTAAATCAAAAAGTCAAATTTTATCCCCAAAAAGTCAAACCTTCATATTTCTTCAATTTTCACACTCTTTCTTTTTATTTCTTAATTTTTAACTTTTATTTCAATCAACTCATTCACTTTAAACGTTCATAACCCAAACAAATTTACTCAAATATCAAAGTCCTCAAATCTTTTCTCATTAATTTCTTAAAACACAAAATCATTTATAACATAATACATATACAAAAACACTCATTGAATTTCATTTTAATATTTCTAATTTTCACCAAAAGTTCGGGGTCCAACATTTCTCCTCCTCTTAAAAGAATTTCGTCCTCGAAATTCTAACTTGAGAAAACACTAAGATACACATTCTCTTAAATAGTCAATACATATTCTTATTTTCACTTCTTATGTCAAACACACCACTATCATATCAAACGCTATTTCTTAACATATGTCAATGGTCCAATTCTTAATTAACCTTAATATGGACCAAAACATCATTTCATTTAATCTTTTGAATTTCTATACATATATCGCTCTCACTTATTCAATCTTTCAAGTATCCTTTAATTGCATCTCACATATTCATATTCAAAATTAATTCATCCAAATTCATTAAAATTCTAATCTCAATTTCATTAACACATTCCTAAAATCAATCATAAATCTCATCATTTTAATCAACAATCAATTTAATTCTTCAATTATTGCATGACATACCTTCATATCATTTAATCATATCCTTCAAGTATTTCTTATTTCATCTCACATATGTATAGCTAAAATCAATTCATCCAATTTCGTCATGAAATTCTCCTCTCAATTTCCATTAACACTTTTTGATAATCAATCATCACTCATCACCTTAATCAAACAATCCATTAGGTTCTTCACATCATGCATGAAAATTCCATTTGCATGTTTATCACATTATCACAAATTCAATCTTTTCAATTCTAACTCTCACAATTTCTTATCCAGATAACTAATCCTAAAGCGCCCAGATAAGATCCTACTACTGGGCTCTGATACCATTTATGTTGGGATCCGATCCGGGAACCGGATCCCAACCGGAAAAGCGAAAGACGAAAATGAAAACGAAAACGAAAACGTAGTGGCAGATAGCTAAAATGAGACAAAAGTGAAAGCGAAAATAGCGAAACGAATTGAATAAGCGAATCGGATACGAATAACAAAACGGATAGAACGAAATCGAATCATAAAGCGAAAACGGATCAAAAGCAAATCGGATATTAAAACGAATACACATCGGAATTGAATGCGAAAACGAATTGAATAAAATACGAAAGCAAATCGAACTGAATTAAATGCCCACATCCGTTGGAAACACAAAGTATGGACAACTTATCGCGTTGGAAACCTAGACTAAACCGATCCTAAATCTGGTATAAATTTTTCTTTTTTCATTTCTTTCATCTTTAATCAACCTTATACAATCAAAACAAAATAATTCATCCTCGTGCAAATCTCAAATCATCATCTTATACAAACATACACATCCCAAAATTTTATCCATATACCAAAATTCTTATCTCATTTATAACAAAACCTATTTTACTTCTTACTTTGCCATAACCCGATTTTATCGAAAATCGGGCAGCATAACTCCAAAAATCTGCAAAAGAAATTATACACTTCTATAATTTCCAAACACAACTCAGAATCATCGAAATCCACCAGACCCTCCGTCCGGGATCGCATCATACACAAACGCAATCCTATACCTAGTACTTCAAAAAATCCTCAATCAAACTCAGAAAACAATTCCCAAAACACATCATCCAAAAATCCAATTCATATAAAACCCTCAATCCAATAAACAAATCATAATTTATTATACATAATGTCATAATCCAAGTCTTTATACAAGGTCACCATGCAATCCCAAATCACATTCAATATCTCAATTCCATAAACAATTTCATCAATTAATCCAAAACCTAAACCAATTATAATTATATACAATTCATAACTCAAATCAATACCCAAATCCAGAATTCATATACATCCCGCAATAATACTTGTAATACAAAAATGGGCAAATCCAGTTTTATACAAACCGATACAAAAATCCCAATTTACACATACAAACGATACAAAATCAAGTAACACATCTTGGCATTCTTTCATCCGATCTCCCGCTCGAACACCTGAAGATGGGGATGAAAGGGGGGTGAGCTGAAATAGCTCGTGGATAATATGTTTATAAAACGAATAATAAACAAAAACATTTTTCAAGGCGTTTGTCAGTTATAAACATTTCTTAGTCGGAGATTCAAAAGCTCGTTTTCAAACTTTTCAATTCTTCAAAAATCAAATCATCATAAATCAAATGCAAAAATTTCATGATTTAATGCTCACTTTCGCAGTTCTAAAATTTTCAAATTTTCACATTTCATAATCAAATTCAAAATATGCAATGAATCAAAAATAAACAAACCGAAACACATAATGATCAAAACGGTTTGGGTCGGTCCAAAGCGAACGATCGCACATTTCGCAGATAGCGGTCCTGCGGTACCGTGAACGGAACGTACTACACCTTCCCGCATAGCGGTTCGGTGTAGCCGTGACTTATGGGAGTCTGAGATCGGAACTCTAGTGCCACTAGTGGGCAGCCGGGAGAAAGCTATTAAAAACGAGACCAGTGCACTGACTCTAGCTTAAGGGACCTAACCAAACCCACATATCATATAGTCATACTCAAAAATCGAATTGCCCGAAGGCAGGTTTTAAAACCTTATTTTTCACATCGTGTCATACATGACGTATTCACAATCACATGATTTCATATAACAATTTAAAATGCAATTACAAATCCTCAATCAATCACATAATAAACAAAATCATAATCAAATCACAACCATTCATAAACACAAAATGCAACACTTTTTATAATCCACAAATATGTAACAAAAAGTATCAATTCATAAATAATAAAGTCCTTCAAGCATAAAGAAATTCAGAAATTTTTAACAATTTCTAGAAAACATTTTAAACAATAATTCTAACTTTTATAATAATTTCAAATTTCAATAATTTCAGAAAATTTCTTATTTTATCAAAACTTGCAATTATTTCCTAAAACATTTCAAACAATTTAAATCAAAACCCCTTTCTTTATTTTTCAAAACATAAGCAATAATTTGGAATTTCACTTCTTTAATTTTGAAAATCATAATTAACTTATAATTCGTAGAATAAACATGTTACCCACCTCGAAATGATGCTAGAAGCTTATCCAAATCGTCGATTTGTCCATAGCTTCCTTTGTTCTTCCAATTTAAAATTACCTAAACATATCCACCCAAAATTCAATATCATCAATCACATAATCTTCAAAATTGATATCAGATTTCACAAACCCATCATATTCTCAAGTCATCTAAATCACCAATTTCCAAAAATCTCAAAATTTCAAAATCATAAAAATGGCATAACCCCCAAATTCACAATTATC
Organism: Erythroxylum novogranatense; assembly: GCA_029891385.1. Classification (NCBI taxonomy): domain Eukaryota; kingdom Viridiplantae; phylum Streptophyta; class Magnoliopsida; order Malpighiales; family Erythroxylaceae; genus Erythroxylum; species Erythroxylum novogranatense. The sequence continues at coordinate 35,975,620 of CM057232.1, read as the reverse complement.
CAAAATTGAACCAATTAAACCTTGTAATCTCTAAAATTGAGCATAGAATAAACAAATACATACCATTCTCAATGAATATAAACCAAAAACTCCTTAAAAATCCAAAAATCATAATTTTCTCTTACCTCTTTCCTCTCTTTTTTCGAAATTTCTTGGTTCCATTTGAAAGCTTTTACCTCCTTCCTCCTTTTCCTCTTGGAATCTACTCAAAACTCTTGCTTTAAGACCCTTGAAAATCGAAATCTAGCATTTTTCTCCTTCTTCTCCTTTCTTTTCTCCCATGGCCGAAAGTCTCTTCCTCTCTTCTTATTTTCTTCTTTTGTTTTGTTCTCACCAATTTCGTGGCTTTCCTTGGCTTCATACGGCAGCCCATTTAAGTTTCATTGCCATGTCATTTAATGAGGGGTAAATGAACATTTTGCCCCTCCATCTTAAGTGATGTTCCATATTTGCCCCTGAAAACATCCATCTTGCTTCCTAATTTTTGGCAACTAAATGACATAATTTGACAAAACTTTCTTCTTGTTCAGAAAATTTATCTAACTCATAACCTTTAACCAATCCTCTCACTTTGGTTCACTCAATCTCTATCCATTTAATCTCCTAAAAATCACAATTTCCCATGAAAATGTAGCTTAATGTCTTAGTAATCCAACGCTTCAAAAACTAAGTCAATCGGATGTCGGACGGAGAATTTATAAGCAAAGGATTGCAAAAGGGTTGGATTTGGAAAGAAGAAGCAAAATGTGAAGCAAGCAGAAACATCATATAACAGAATTTTTTTTTAAAATTTTTTAACTATTGATTCTAAACTCCGAATTTAACAAATTTGGTGTCGATGAAAAGATAAAAGGAAGCTCTACAACTTCCATGAAGAACTCAAACATCAATTCCATCTCTAAGGGGTCAAAAATCTAGTCAAAGTTACTACTCTGTTAAACATCACCTAAACAAATTCCAAACTTTCAAATTTCATATCTTCCAATTCTCACATCCAAAAATTGCATACTTTATAGCGTCGAAAAGATTGACAGACAAACTACAACTTTCATGAAGACCACTTACTCCAATTCAGACTAAATTCGTACGACGAGTGGCCTCAAAGCTGAGTACACGCAAATGTACACTTAAAGATATTTTTACAAAACAAACTTTGACTAATCATAACTTTTACTCCCGATATCGAAAAATATCAAACTTTATGGCGACAGAAAGCTCTTAACATAAGCTACAAGTATCATGAAGACTATTTTCTCAAATTTAGCCTAAATTAAAAAGTCAATTTTTATCCCCAAAAAGTCAAACCTTCATATTTCTTCAATTTTCACACTCTTTCTCTTTATTTCTTGATTTTTAACTTTTATTTCAATCAACTCATTCACTTTAAACGTTCATAACCCAAACAAATTTATTAAAATATCAAAGTCCTCAAATCTTTTCTCATTAATTTCTTAAAACACAAAATCATCTATAACATAATACATATACAAAAACACTCATTGAATTTCATTTTAATATTTCTAATTTTCACCAAAATTTCGGGGTCCAACATTATGTGTTTTCTTAACTTAAATGTTGAATGTCAGACCAAGCTCCGATGACATGTGAAAGTGAATGTGTAAAGTAAAATAAGTTACTGATTGATCTTATGTGATTGATGCATTTCATTACATGAATGCATGATAACATAAAGGTTGCTGTGACCAGAGTAGCCATCGAAAAAGAGCTTAAAGCCTAGAAAGTAAAAAAGAGCAAATATCAAAATGTGATTAAAGCGAAAGGCTCACCATATATAATGAACCCGATATCCCCAACAAATACGAGACAATTATCAATGAGCCTAGTATCCACAATAGATACGGGACAATTATAGGCATTCGGTCACAACAATAACAATTGAAAGTGAATCTCATGAGCACTACATATGCATCTGATGTGTATGATTTAAATAGTTTAACTGATTAATAAATGTGATATATGTTTTAAGTGAAAATGAAATGTATGTGACTCAACATGATGAATTAATCAAGTGATGTGAATTATATGATTATATGAATTATGGTATTATATGATTGATTGAGTCATCGAGAATGGTCCACGCACTGAGTTCGCAAAACTCAACGTAAATTTGCAATATTTTTCAGGCTTAGAGAAGATCTCCAGTTAGACAAATTGAAATCTTACCACTGCATTCGAGTAAGAGATAGAGGTCGAGATCAGGTCGTACCTACATATGTATTTCATTATTTTGTATCAAAATGTGTATTCACAAATACTGTATAATGTGTATATGAATGATTTTGTAATGTAATAACATTACGACTAAAATGTTTTATATCTGAAATGGGCCCAAGTAACTACTAAAATTCTAATGAGTTGTATAATGATTGTAACTCTTGTGATTGAAAATGTTTACAAATAAAACGAAGTGAAATTGATTATTAATTTTCCGTATATGCGTGCATTGTTTTGAAAAAAAATTGTAATGAGTTTGATTGTTGACTATTCTAGCGTTCAACCCTCGCGGGGTACACTCTCGAATACCTTCGATAAATTCGGGGATCTGCCCTTTGAGAGTAGGCTACTACAATTAGCACTACTTCAATAAGTATACTTGTGAATGGTACTCTCACATTACCTTTCAAGCCTGCCAAAGGTATCAAACATGGTGACCCTTTATCGCCTTACTTGTTTACACTTGTTAAGGAGGGTTTCTTAAAACTATTAAATCAGATGATTCCTTGTAATAAAGGATTTCACTGTCATTATAAATGCAAGGAACTCATCCTTACACACGTATTATATGCTGATGATTTAATTCTCTTGTCTAGTTCTGATCATGATTCACTAACAATACTAATGCATGTGCTTATTTTATTTGCGGAGTGGTCTGGACTTACTTATAATGCAGAGAAGTTTTTTTTGCTATATATAAAAGGACGTATGAAACTTAGCTAAAATTGAAAGAATTACTGGGCTTCAGCTTGGCTCACTCCCTATTTGATATCTAAGCATTCCAATTATGGTTCACAAGCTAAAGTTCTGTGACTACTTACCAATTATTGAAAAGCTGAAGTCTAGAGTGATAACATGGCATAACCGATTCCTCTTCTATGCAACTCGTATTACACTCATGATTTCGATCCTTACTAGTTTCCATCTAGAATGGGTTGTTCATATTGCTTTACCTTGAAAAGCAATAAAAGAGATGGATCATATCATGAAATCCTTTCTCTAGTATAGACAAGTGGGACATTCCAGGAAGGCTAGGGTTAAATGGTGTGAGGTAACGATGACAAAAAAAGTGGAGACCTAGGAATTATTTCCATCTTTACTATGTAACAAGTTTTGAAGTCAAAAGATTATGGCGTATATACACGGACATCAATGCTTTATAGACTAAATGGATTCACGAATTCTATCTTACAAGGGTTAATTTTTGACAGGCCAACTATATGTAAGAGACAGTCCATCAGCCCACACCACATCAGGCCCAATACCTACAACATAACTCACATCTTCTAGAAGACTCCTCATCGATACCCTTGTTATTTTTCTGTTGTAACCGAATGATATTGTACAGCTGTATTGATCACATTTGTATATATGTACTCTTCCTCAACAATGTAAAAATGTTACGGTGACAATAAGAAATTCATTACACTATTCTACTCTTACATGGTATCAGAGCTACACAGACAAACATCTATGGCTGCTTCTCCTTCTTCTTCTATGGCTACTGTTGATTCTTCTTCTGATCAGCTTCTAATTTTTCCTTCTCTTGCCAAATCATTAAACTTCACCATCACCAAACTTACCCGTTCAAATTACATTACTTGGAGAGCTCAGTCCATCGCTATTTTCGCTTGGAGCTTGAAAATTTTATCTCTTCCTCTTCTGCAATTCCTGCTGCTGTTCTTCCTTCTAATGACAATACATCTCAACCTAATCCTGAGTATCGCCTCTGGCATAGATCTGACCAACTTCTTCTTTGCTGGCTATTGTCCACTGTCGATGATGATGTTGTTAGCCTTGTCACTCACTGCCAATCCTCTATTGATGTTTGGATTACCCTGGAAAAATTATTTGCTCAAACAAGCATGGTCAAAGTGTTACAGTTAAAATAGCAGCTTTCATCAATTAAAAAGGGATCAGATAATATCAGTACATATATGCAGAAAATAAAAATTATCAGTGACTCACTTCATTTGGCTGGTCATCCAGTCCCTGAATCTGAACTTATTCTCAGTGCCCTTGCTGGCTTAGGACAAGATTATGACCCTATTATCTGTCTTTTATCAAATACTATGGCTTTTACTTCTTTTCAGGATGTACAAAGCTCCTCCTCATGCATGAAACCCGTCTCGAGCAACAACATGTCAGGTCTCAAATCTCACCACCACCAACAGCCAATCTTGCCAGTCACACTTCCTCCTCAGGTGTTTCTGGTGGCAGACATTGGGGACGAGGCAGAGGCACAAGAGGAAGAGGAGGCTGATCTACCCCTCGGGTATTCTGTCAACTTTGCCAAAAGCCATATCATTCTGCTTTACAGTGTCACAAGAGATTTAATCAGAACTGGCAAGGTCCTCCACTCCTTCAACAGCCCTGGCTATCTTCTCCTAATTATGTGCAGAACAACACTGGGTATAACAAATCACCTCAAGCACATTATGTTCAGTCTTGTTCCTCCACTTCCTACATGATTCCTCTGCATTCAGCTATATCATCTGAGCCACCAACCGAGTCCACCTGGTTTGTTGACAGTGGAGCAACCAACCATGTTACTCCTAACATTCAGAATTTGAGCATCAACTCTCCATATACTGGCAATGAACATTTAACTGTAGGCAATGTTAACATTTTACCTATCCAAAACATTGGTTCATCTTCTTTTCAATTTAATGCTTCTTCTACACCTTTACATCTTAAAAACATTTTACATGTGCCATCTATTACTCGTAATCTTTTAAGTATCTCTAAACTTACCAAAGACAATAATATTGTTGCTGAATTTTCTGCTAATGATTGTTTGTTTAAGGACAAGCTTTCAGGGACCACTCTTCTAAAGGGAACTCTGCAGGATGGGTTGTACCTCCTCAAGCCACCACCTAAAGCTTCTCATCCATCCTCAGTTGCCACTTCTTCATCTGTTTCTGTTTTTCCGAGTGCCTATGTCACAACAGTAGATGCAAATGTGTTACATACCACAAAGGGTCATCCTTCCCCATCTATTCTATCCAAGATTGCACAGTCTATGAATGTTAAAATTGATATGCACTCTCTTAAATTTTGTGATGCTTGTAAAGTTGGAAAGTTACACCAACTTCCCTTTCAAAATCATTCAATCAATGTTACTGCCCCTTTTGAAATTGTGTATTCTGACATATGGGGTCCTTCCCCAACTTTATCAACAGAAGGACATAGATACTATATTATCTTTATCGATGCCTACACTAGATTTACTTGGCTCTACCCTTTAAAACTTAAATCCGAAGCTTTTTCCACCTTTATCAAATTCAAAACACATGTAGAATTACAATTTAATCATAAGATCAAAGCTTTCCACACTGACAATGGGGGGAATATCAGCCTTTTCGACCTTAACTTGCATCACAAGGCATCTCTCTTCGGTTATCCTGTCCCTATACACATCAACAAAACGTTGTTTCCGAAAGGAAACATCGTCACATTACAGAAATGGGTCTCAGTCTTCTCTCTCATGCATCAATGCCTCTCTCCTTTTGGTTAGAAGCTTTTCTCACAGCCACCTACCTAATCAATCAATTACCTAGTCCCACTACTAACTTCAAATCCCCTTATGAGCTTCTTTATCATAAACAACCAACCTATGCTCATCTAAAACCTTTTGGTTGTAGTTGTTTTCCCTACCTAAGACCCTACTCTCCTCACAAATTCAACTTTCACACTACTAAGTGTGTTTTTCTTGGCTACAGCTTGTTTCATCATGGTTACAAATGTCTTAATGCTCATGGTCAAATCTATATCTCTCGTCATGTTGTTTTCAATCCATCCGAATATGCCTACCCTCTTCTTTTTCCAACCCCTTCACCTTTGCCTTCTGCTTCTCACAAAGCCCATTCTACTTTACCTCTATCTCTTCTTAAGGTTCCTCCCTCTTTTATTCAGCCTACTGCTGGAAGTTCTCTGCTGCGGAATTGGTCTCCAGAAGCTGCTCCAAACTTACCATCATTACAGGTAAATTCTTCTCCTCTATCTTCTGATTTACACTCACCTTTGTCTTGTCTTCACAGCTCCTCAACCCCTCTCTTTTCTTCTTCTCATACCTCTCTTCCATCTCCCATTATCCCTTCTGATCCTTCTGCTCCCCTCACAAACACTCATCCTATGCAAACTCGCTCTAAGAGTGGCATTTTCAAACCTAAACTATACCATGCTCCTCTCTCTTCCTCACCAATCCAAGAACCCCCATCTGTTTCCTTTTCCCTACAAGATCCTATTTGGAAAGCTGCTATGGATGCTGAAATGCTTGCCTTACATTCCAACCATACCTGGACTCTTGTCCCTTATCAACCTAGCATGAATGTTTTGGGAACTAAGTGGGTGTTTCGGGTTAAATATCACTCGGATGGTTCATTTGACAAAGCCAAAGCCCGGTTGGTAGCCAAGGGGTTTAATCAAACTCCTGGTGTGGATTTTACTGAGACCTTCAGCCCAGTGGTCAAATCCTCCACAATCAAGGTGATCCTTTCCCTAGCAGTCTCTTTTGGGTGGGATATTCAACAGATAGACATCAACAATGCATTCCTTAATGGCATTCTACATGAGGAGGTCTATATTAATCAGCCTCAAGGGTATGTTAATTCCTCCTATCCTACTCATGTGTGTAAGCTTTCCAAAGCCCTATATGGGCTCAAACAGGCCCCTCGTGCCTGGTTCTTCACTCTCAAACAAACTCTTCAGCAATGGGGCTTTAAACCCTCTAAATGTGATACCTCACTTTTCTATCTTCATCACCATCATACCAAACTCTATATTTTGATCTATGTTGATGACATATTAATCACTGGGAACGATAGAGAGGCCATTCACCAACTCATTCTCCGTTTACAGGACAAGTTTGCCCTAAAGACTCTTGGTCCTCTACATTACTTTCTCGGTTTTGAGGTTCATCGCACTCCTACTGGTTTATATCTACAGCAGAAATACATTTATGATCTTTTACAGAGGGCCAATATGCTTACCTGTAAGTCGTGTTCCACCTCTGTTGCTTCTGGTCAGAAGCTATCTGCCTTTGATGGTGATCCTACCACCAATCCGTCTGATTATCGCAACCTTGTTGGTGGTCTGCAATACCTGTGCCATAGTCGACCGGATATTAGTTTCATTGTAAACAAATTAAGTCAATTTTTAGTCAATCCCCTTCAGCCACACTGGGTTGCCCTAAAGAGAGTTCTTCGATACTTACGTGGCACTGCTGATACCAAGCTCTTTTTCAGCTCGTCTTCGTCTCCCTTATAGATCCATGAATTTTCTGACTCGGACTGGGCTGGATCTGTTGACGACCGCAAATCTACCTCCGGTGGCTGTGTTTTTCTGGGTGGAAATCTGGTCCATTGGAGCTTCAAAAAGCAATCGGTTGTCGCTCGCTCCAGTACTGAAGCTGAATACCGTGCTCTCTCCACTCTCTCGATCGAGATCCTTTGGCTATTGTCTTTCCTCTCTGAATTAGGGTTTTCACCCTTTCCTCGCCCCGTCATCTAGTGCGACAATAACGGCGCTCATGCCTTGTCCCAGAACGATGTCTTCCACGCTCGCACGAAGCACATTGAAATTCATGTGCATTTGCTTCGTGATCGAGTTGCCGTGGGAAGCTTCGAGATCAGCTACGTTAGTTCCAAAGATCAGCTTGCTGACCTCTTTACTAAGTCTATGGCTTTCGACCGACACTTCCACTTGTGTACAAAACTCAAGCTTTGCAGTCCACGACGCTTGTGTTTGCGGGGTGTAAGAGATGCATCCATCAGCCCACACCACATTAGGCCCAATACCTACAACATAACTCACATCTTCTAGAAGACTCCTCATCGATACCCTTGTTATTTTTCTGTTGTAACCGAATGATATTGTACAGCTGTATTGATCACATTTGTATATATATATACTCTTCCTCAACAATGTAAAAATGTTACGGTGACAATAAGAAATTCATTACACTATTATACTCTTACACTATATCCAAGGGATGGATCTTGGATCTTAAAACAAATGATGAGGTTACCTGAATTTATTTATCCTCATATTCAGCACACAATCGTCAATGGTCAGAAAATATGGATATGGTTTGATAACTAGTTAGATATCAACCCCCTTGCTCATGCTACTGAAAACGACTTTGTAATCATATGGCATTAAACATTAAGGTGTCTTCTCAAATAGAGGATGGCCAGTGATAGGGAAATATTTGTGGATTTCATGCAATAATGCCACATTTTCCTATCTTACCAACACTGGAAACGAAAGATACCATCTCATCGAAGCCAGCTCCGAATGGCACCTTCTCAAATAAAATTTACTATAGCCTTCTATCGGTTGAATTTGTAGTGGTCCCATGGTTCTCTCTTCTTTAGCATAACACGATCTGTCCCAAAGCCACTTTCATCACGTAGTTAACAATCAAAAATCAACTAACAACTTGGAAGCACTGGCATGATAAAGCTAATGCCTTGTGTATAATATGCAATCTGGCTTATATGGAGCGTGAGCATCTTTTTTTCACATGCAACTACACTAAGGCAATCTGGAGTCGACTCTTATACATGCTCTCATCACCTAATGTTGGATATTAATATAAAAAAATCATAATACAAAGAGAACCAAAATTAATTGTTACTATGGTAACTATATGCATACAAAATTTAATATTAGATTAATCAAATCTATATTATTGAATCAAATGAGAAAATATGTATCTCTTCTTTAATGAATTGGCATTGCTCTTTACTATACAAATTTGGTTGGATATGTTGCTTCTTCCCTTTTTCATTGTGAAGACCTAGAACAATTAGGAATGTTATTGTTAACAACCATATATAAATAATTATATTATTAAAGTATATTTAAACATATAGTAACAAAAATTTTCTTTTAATAGAGAAAGAAAAATAAATAAGGACCTTGTACAAAAAATTATTGATAAATATCCATCCAATCCTTATCAGTGTCATTAAGGTCTTCATCATCTTCATTATCATCGTTTTTTATTTCAATATTTAATATATTTGGAGGTATGTCAACCGTGACTACAGGTAAATCTTTTCTAAACCAATTTGGGTCCATAACACCATTATTTGTAAAGAAATCATTAATATAGTCATTTGGTTCTCCCCAATATGTTTCTTCAATATTTTCATTATCATCCAAAGGTACATCAAAAAGATAATTAGGTGCCTTCTTCTCCATATAATGACAAACTTTCTTAAAACAATCAACTACATGAACAACTTGATCAATTTGGCTTACCAGTACAAAAGGTTCCTCCATATAACATAACTTTTTGAAGTTTACTCGAGCAAGCATATTTTCATCTTTCTCTTCTTGATACTAACAAATTTGAACAACACTAGACTTAACTATTAGGTTTGGCAATCAACACAAGCAAAAGTTTCATAACTGTATTAACAAGTGCACACCATACTGTAGCTTGGCATTTTTTCTACATCATGACTCCATTAAGTTCTCCTTTCACTTATTTACGCTTTCTAATTACAGTAAGGATAGCACACTTCACTGAATGCATACGACTAATTGCAAAGATACAAAAGAAGATGTGTGATTGGTGCACTATAAAATTTTCTTCTACAGGAAGATTGTAATTAATTAATTTAGTCATCAACTCCTTTTATATATGTTGGCCATTGCACATATTTCTTTCTAAAGGACTTACCAAGTCTATAAAGAAGAAGATGATGAGGTGTTTGCTCTGGTCAAGAACGAATGTTAGAAAATTCAATGCCAAAGTGAGTTGGGAGGAAGTATGCAAACCTATTGCTTGGGAATAACTCATGTTAATCTGAACGATATAAGTATTCATTCTAAAACTTACTAGAAAGGTTTTATATTCAAAAGATGACCCACACGAAAGTCACATGGTTATCATTGTCTATATATAGCTGTACACACCGTAAATCAAGGAACAAAAAAATGAAACAAGAGATATGGGCCACCATCAAAAGATATGCGCCACTCTACTTAAGGCCTATTGCGCCACTATCTACCTAACACCTAAAGGCTAGAGATTACACGGCTAAGTCAAAGATTTAACAAAGAGAAAACTTCCAATAGCCTCCCTCAATCTAATATGTCTGAACACAGATTCAGATTGTAACGTAATTCTGAAAATTGTCAAACCGGAAGGGGCTTTGTAAAAATATCAGCAATTTGATCCTGGGACGATATGAATCGAACCTCTAATGCTTTTGCTGCCACTCTCTCTCCCATAAAGTGAAAGTCAACTTCTATATATTTTGTTCTTGCATGAAACACTGGATTTGCAGAGAGATACGTTGCCCCCAGATTATCGCACCACAAACAAGTTGGTTTGTTCTGATAAACTCCCAATTCGCCAAGTATAGATTGAACCCAGATTAATTTTGCAGTAGCATTGGCCAAAGCCTTGTATTCTGATTCAGTACTTGATCTAGAGACTGTAGATTGCTTCCTGAAGCTCCAAGATATCAACTTTGGACCAAAGAATGTAGCAAAACCTCTGGTTGATCTTCTATATTCAGCACAGCCTGCCCAATCTGCATCCGAAAAGGCACTAAGTAGTGTTGAATTCGACTTTCGAATAGTTAAACCAACATCATGTGTATGCTTCAAGTACCTTAATATCCTCTTCACAGCAATCCAATGTATCTTTGTTGGACAATGCAAGTATTGGCAAACCTTATTTACTACATAGGAAATGTTAGGACGAGTGAGTGTTAGATATTGTAATGCTCCAATAGTGCTTTGATATTTGAAAGCTTCATCTTCATCTAAGGCTTCTCCTTGATCTTTCTGCAATCTCTGCGAAGTTTTCATTAGAGTGCTCACTGCCTTGCAATTACTCATGCCCATCCTTTGTAAAATTTCATTAATATATTTTTTATGAGTCAAAATGATGACTCCCTGACTGTAATTAACTTGTATTCCTAAGAAATAATGAAGCTTTCCCAAATCTTTAACTGCAAATTCAGACTTCAGCTTTTGTAGTAGAGTGCTTGTGAACTGATCTGAGGAGCTAACGACAATTATATCGTCTACATAAATGAGCATATAAGTTGTAATTCCATGTTTATTGTAGACGAACAATGAGACATCTGCCTTTGATGAGACAAATCCAATTTCTTGCAGTTGACTGCTGAGTCTTGAATGCCAAGCTCGAGGAGCCTGTTTCAACCCATACAATGCCTTATTTAAGTTACAGACATATTCAGGGCACTTCTTGTCCTAAAATCCAGGTGGTTGATCCATGTATACTTCTTCTTCAAGAATACCATGCAAGAAAGCATTTTGTATGTCCAATTGCCTCAAATTCCATCCTCTCGACACGGCTATAGATAAAACAAGTCTGATAGTTGATGGTTTAACCACAGGGCTGAAGGTATCCTCATAGTCTATTCCATGTCGTTGTTTGTACCCCTTTGCAACTAACCTGGCTTTATATCTGTCAATACTTCCATCGGTTTTTCTCTTTAACTTGAAGACCTATTTACACCCGACAATATTCTGACCAGAACAAGGTGGAACCAAAGACCATGTGTTATTCCGAGAAAGAGCCTTCATTTCATCATGCATATCTGCCTTCCAATTATCATCTTGTAATGCTGCAGTATAATCAAGAGGTTCAGTTATAGCAGCCATGCAATCATATCGAGAGGTTCAGTTATAGCAGCCATGCAATCATATCGAACAATACCATCTGTGAATTGTTTTGGCTTGCGAATATTATCTTAGAGCCTAGTTCACATCTGATGTCTAGTCACTGAATCATTCCTTTGCTGAAGTTGAGAATCCTCGGCAGTAACACTGGATAATACAGCCCCTTGCTGAGAATTATCTACAAAATCAAGATGAGGTTGCGCAAAAATAGGATGATAATTACCATTTTGGTCACTGGAAGAAGGTGCAGAATTCACGTTAATTGAAGGAGAAGTATGTTGAATCGAAACAAAAGGAAGGACAACAAAAGGTTTAAGAGGACCAGTGGAAGGAATAGTAGAATTGATTTTGTCAGTGGAGAAAGGAAATTTAAATTCATCAAAAACTACATCACGAGATTTATAAACTCGACCAGAGCCACGATGAAGACATTTATATCCTTTATGCATAGTGTTGTACCCAATAAACATATACTCTTGAGAACGAAATTGCAATTTGTGAGCATTATATGGACGAAGATTGGGCCAACAAGCACACCCAAATGTCCGAAGAAAATTGTAATTTGGTTTGGAACCAAAAAAGCCTGTCAAGAGGAGTGTCAAAATTGATGATCTTAATGGGAAGTCGATTGATGAGAAAGCAAGAAGTTAAAAAAGCCTCATCCTAAAAATGCACCGGCATTGATGCTTGTGACAAGAGAGCAAGTCCTACTTCAACAATATGCCGATGTTTACGCTCAGCCGCACCGTTTTGTTGATGGGTATGAGGACAGGAAACATGGTGTGAGATGCCTGTTTGCTTAAAAAAAGAATTTAGCCGTTGATATTCTCCTCCCCAGTTAGTTTGAACACAAAGAATTTTTTTATTCAATAATAACTCAACATGCTTTTGAAATTGAAGAAAAACTTGAAACACATCAGATTTATTCTTGAGCAAATATACCCAAGTGAATTTACTGAAATCATCAATAAAACTTAATACCTAAACCCATTAACAGACATTTGAGCTGGGCCCCAAACATCGGAGAACACCAGGTTAAGAGGAGCACTAGAGACGCTACTTGAGACTGGAAAAGGAAGTTGATGATTTTTAGCCTGTTGACAAGCATTACAAACAGAATTATTGGACTCAGAAGAGCACAAAAAATTATTAGAATTCAAGACTTTGTGGACAATGACAGAGGAAGGATGGCCAAGATGGCGATGCCATTGCTCTTTAGAAATTTTTATACTGACAAGTGCTTCCTTCAGCAATGCTATCTGCCTTGGCTTGATAGGATATAGACCTTGCTCACATTTGCCTTGAAGAAGTGGCTTCCTCGTGACCTGATCCTTAATGATAAAATGGGAAGCATAGATTTCAAAGAAAACACCATTGTCAACAGCTAGCTTATGAACTGATAAAAGATGTTTGGATAGCTTAGGGACACAAAGAATATTATTTAGCTTTAAAGGTTTGGAGAAGGTGGGCAGAGAAGAGTGACCAATATGGAAAATTATCATACCTGTACCACCTGCATTCTGAACCTGATCTTTGCCATGGTACTTCTCTTTGAATGTTAGCCTGTTTAGATCGCTAGTCATATGATCAGTCGCTCCACTATCCATATACCAGTTGGGATCAACAGAGTATGCGGGAGTTGTAGCAGCAGCAGCAAGCTTGGTGATATCATCAGCTTGGATTGAGTGATCAAATCGATCGTAGCATTTCAATGCTACATGTCTTGGCTTTCCACACACTTGACATATCAGCCTGTTCTTGTTTTGACCATAGTTGCTTCTGTCAGATTGAAATTGGTTATTGTTCCTTCGCTGGAAATTACCTCTGCCTCTTAGTATGTTTCGACTTCTTCCTCTTGTCATGTTGTTTGCTGAGTGTTCAGTGACGTGAAAAGTGCTATTGTGATGTTCCATTCTCATCTCATAATTCAGCAAGTGAGCATACAAATCGGTCAGGGACATGGTGTCAGCTTTTATGGTGATTGAAGCCACCAATGGTTCAAATTCTGAACCTAACCCAGCCAATAGATAACCAATAAATTCCTCATTTTCAAGAGGTTTGCCAATCGCGGCCAAAGTATCAGCTAAGTGTTTCACTTTATTAAAGTATTCTGCGACTGACAATCCTTTCTTTTGTATGGTTGACAATTGCAAACGAATCTGCATTGTATGAGCTTTAGATCTCGAAGAGAACATATGTTCTAGAGTTTGCCAGACTTCAAATGAGGTAGTACATAATAAAACTTGAGATAGTACCTCTTCTGTGAGAGAGGAGAGCAGTGCGCTTAAGACCATCTGGTCTTGTTGCAGCCAGATCTTGTAAGCTGGATTCGGAACTTGTGTGGCACCTACATTAATGATTTCTATGACCATTTTTGCTGGAGCTTTAGTGTCGTCAACATAGCCTAAGAGTTGTGGGCTACGGAGGTATGGAAGGAACTAAGCCTTCCATAGGAGGTAGTTCTCCTGTGTGAGTTTCAAATTGATGAGATGGCTAAAGGATGGTGTCGGAAGAAGACCTGTGGGTGAGTTGATGGTGGTGACAGAAGGAGAGGAAGAAGATGAATTGTTTGACATCCTCGATTAGATACGTTAAGGCTTTGATACCATCTAAAACTTACTAGAAAGGTTTTATATTCAAAAGATGACCCACACGAAAGTCATATGGTTATCATTGTCTATATATAACTGTACACACTGTAAATCAAGGAACAAATCAAGGAACAAAAAAATGAAACAAGAGATATGGGCCACCATCAAAAGATATGCGCCACTCTACCTAAGGCCTATTGCGCCACTATCTACCTAACACCTAAAGGCTAGAGATTACACGGCTAAGTCAAAGATTTAACAAAGAGAAAACTTCCAATATTCATAGGGAAGAGAATTTGGAGGCTATTGTTAAATGAAATTCTTTAGAGGTTAGGTAGACCCACACGTATTTGCTAATTACGAGAAAGCTATTGCAAAATCTCTAAAATGCTACCTACTTCATAGTTTCTTTTCTAGCTTCTAAAACTAAGAAGCCAGCTGGTTGGCAGTCTTAAATGCAAAATTAGGGATGGAGGAACATCTCCGCACTAAGATAATTGGAGCAATTCTAGACCTCTCTTTGGCCCTTAAACAATGTTAGAAGTATTAAGGATTAATTGTCTCTTAAATCACTCTTCTGTAACTAATCGCTACTGACCTCTAACGACCTCCGTATAGCCATAACCAATTCTTGTTACGTAACCATTTACTCTCTGTATTTATAACCCTTTGTACAGTCTGTATAGCAATATGAGAAAAGTTATAAATTCATATTCTGTTATGTCAGTGTTGCTTCTCCACATGGTATCAAAGCAAATCAAAGCCTAACGGTGGTCTCCCTTTTCTTTTCTCAACATAAATACATCAGGGATAGTCTAGATCGCTTTGGTATGACTGAAGCCAAACCAGCCTCTACACCCTTATGCCTCACCACACCACTGCGTCTTGATGATGGCACTGCAGCTACTGATATCTCGCTTTATAAAAGAATGGTTGGTTCTCTTCAGTACTTAACTCACACGAGACCTGATGCTATTTTCTCGGTGAATAAAGTTGCTCAATTCATGCAGGCACCCAGTGTCACTCACTTACAACAAGTCAAACGTATTTATCGTTATCTCAAAGGTATGATCCAGTTCGGTTTACAACTTAATAAACCAAAACAAATAGCCCTTCAAGTCTTTGGCACACTTTCGTCTCCCATTCATGCATACAGTGATGCCGATTGGGCTGGCAACGATGATGACAAAACTTCTACTTCAGCCTACCTTGTCTACTTTGGCGGCAATCCGGTCTCTTGGCACTCCAAATGCCAACGCACTGTTGCGCGTTCCTCAACGGAAGCAGAGTACCGCTCCCTTGCAACAACAGTGGCTGAGCTTCAGTGGTTGCAAAACCTCTTATCTGAACTTCATCTTACTTTTAAAGAATTATCGGTTCTCTTCTGTGACAACCTTGGAGTGACGTACTTATGCAAAAATCCAGTCTTTCACACTCGAATGAAGCATATTGCCTTGGATTATCACTTTGTGAGACAACTTGTACAAGATGGAAAATTAGCAGTAACCCACATCTCTACACACGATCAGATTGCTGATGCACTCACCAAGCCTCTACCATCTCGACGACACGCCATACGTAGTCTCAAGATGCATGTCCTTGATGGGGACATGCTCTTACGGGGGCGTATTAAGAATTAATTGTCTCTTAAATCACTCTTCTGTAACTAATCGCTGTTGACCTCTAATGACCTCTGTATAGCCATAACCAATTCTTGTTACTGTTAGAATTTACAATGGGCCTACGGGCCCACACGAGAATGAAAGTTAGACCACATACAAGTCTAAGTGAGGTTCCATCCTAAAATCAATTGGTGATAGATGGAGTTGTCCACTAGACTTATATGTTAGTCTTCTTTCCTCTCTTTCTCTATTGTGGGACAAACTCCCACTTTATATTTCAACACACCCCCCTCACGTGTGGGTTTAACACATGACACAATCTATTATTTCGAGGGATTAATGACTAACATAAGAGCAATCTGCTCTGATATCATGTTAGAATTTACAATGGGCCTACGGGCCCACACGAGAAGGAAAGTTAGACCACATACAAGTTTAAATAAGATTCCATCCTAAAACCAATTACTCTACGCAATATATATCTACAAAATAATTCCTAATAGTTACGTAACCATTTACTCTCTGTATTTATAACCCTTTGTACAATCTGTATAGCAATACGAGAAAAGTTACAAATTTATATTCTGTTATGTCAGTGTTGCTTCTCCACAAGAAGTACTAAGCACAATTCTAAGCTCTTCTAAGGTGAATTTGTGGATTAATGGTCTAATTTCTCTATTGATGTTGCCCACTTTTATGCCTGACTATAACTCAGATACAAGAAAGTCTGACCGCTATCTATGGCTTGACCACATCTCTAGATGCTTCACAAATAGATCACGTAGAGAACTCCCGAGGGTAAGAGGAACAAGACAGCTCAATTTGGAGAATCAATTTACTACCAAAGCTTTGTTTTTTCAAGTGGTTGGTTTGCCAAGAGTGTAATAGCTACTCTGCATAAATTGAGATTGGCCCAATACACGGTATCTACGCAAGCACCATCCTGAAACTCTGGGCCATTTATTTCCCAGATGCAAATTTTCCAATCCCATTTAGAGCTATATTCTTAATAATCTTGGCTTCATGTACGTACACAATATAAGCAGAGAGAAGTAATAGAGGCTTTAAAGGAAAAGAAAGCAACGGTGAGCAGGTTAGGGTAGAATTGATGCAATGGATAAGGGAACAACATTTAATTTCTGAAGCAACTACATACTGCAGTCCTAGGATAGCGGCAACTTGAAGACTAGACACTCTTTTTTTTTTTTTTATAACGGAAAAAGCACAAATTATAATATCCTTTAAAGAAGGTTAACCCCGACTATATCCTCTAAAAGAAGAGTGGCACATTTATATGGTGCCCTATCAAAAATAGTAAGCTCGAGTTTCAAAGTAAAAGTATAATGGGTGAGCCAATCAACGCACCGATTATCTTCTCGATAGGTATGACAAAAAATAATTACCCAATTTTAAATGAGAAGTTCATTAATACTTAGGACAAAGGATTGAGAGACACGGCGCCCACCATTGAAGAGGGCTTTTTAAAGACTAGATACTCTTTAATGCATTGAAGAGGGCTTGACGCTTAAGAAGTCTCCAATTGATTATTTGTTTATTGAAGTTGAAAATGCTACCTAAATTGCTGATGAGTCGATGGTTTTTACCTTAATTGATGTGTTTTGGGAGGCCAGCTTGAATGATGCAAGACATGTAATATTGCAAATTGTACTCTGATTTCATCAATACATTCCCTTTAAGACTTTAGTTACATTTTATTGTTGACAATAATATAATATTCAATAAAGTTAAAGATAAATTAATTATTTATTGTAAAATTATTTGTAAACCAATATTTATTTTAATCATTACAACCATTTTATTATTTAAAATTAAATAATTTAAATTTTTTATATTACTGTAAAATTAAAAGAAATTAAATAATTACTTTTATATTAATATTAAATTAAATAATACATTTATTTAGTAAAAAGAAAATTAAAACTAATTTTAAAAGCATGAAAATTATATCAATAAAATTTTTAACCTAATTTAAAATAAAATAAAATAGGAGTCTTAAATGAATTTATCTTTTCTAAAAAATTTAAAAAGATTAGCATGACTGCTGCTACTCAACAAGACAAGAACGCTTTGAAGAAAGACGAGGGGTGGATTAATTGGTCCAAATTCTTCACTTAAAACTTTCCTTATAGAAGGTCTTGAGTTCGAATCACGCAAAAGGAGAAAAAATAGACATGTTTCTATTGATGATCCTCTAACTCCCTGGTCATAGCTCATTGATCAGATCAATTACGGACGCCTTACTTCCAGTGATAGTGTGAGAGTTGGAGCTGCTAGAGAATCTGGGGGCTGATGGGAATCGAATGCTGGGTAGAGAGGAGGCCAGTGATTGATCATCAAGATGAATAATTAAGTATGTGAAGACTTCTTGTACACAGAAATATACAGAAAACCTGAAAGATCTTGGAATTCCAGATTTACATCCTCCAAATTCTTGGAATAAGATCTTAGAGCTTAAGATTAATCCGACTAAATTGAGATACATAACGTAATAAAAAAAAAAGAGAACGCTACGAAGAAGCAGCCAGAAGATGATTCGCGCGTAATCATCAGCACGCATTTATGACTCTAGTCTAGCTCCTTAAACTTAACCTCAACCGTAAACCTCGGCGCACGATAGCCCCATGCCAAGTTAACATGACAAAGCGATCAAAATTCCCCTACGCCGTTTCTTCCTTCTAAAACCCTCCTTAAACCATTCTCCAAAGCCCTTCTCTGCTTAAACTATGTCAAAGTCACTGGGCGTGTTCAGATCCAACGCCTCTAACCCAAAGGTGTGGGTACTCATCGGCGTTACGGTAGCCGGAATAGTCGTGCTGGCGGAGACTCGGCGGCGAAGGAGGCTGAAATCGAATAGAGCCGATTTCGGAGCCTTCGTCGAAAGGTTCGAGATACTTCCATTCCCTCAGCCTCCCCCTCCTGCCGCCAAGCAATCTTTGTTCAACCTCTCTTTTGCTATTAAGGACATGTACTATTCTCCTTCTCTTATGTCATTTTCCATTTCGATATGATATGAAGTTACTATACATACTTAAACATATTTTTTTAAATTTCCTTTTGGGTTTGGATTAGATTTGAAGTGAAGGATCATGTGACGAGTTTTGGGAGTCCGGCATGGAAGAGAAGTCATGAAAATGCTGAAAAGATGGCAGTTGTAGTGACCGCCTTGTTGAAGAATGGGGCTACTTGCATTGGCAAGACTGTTATGGACGAATTGGGATTTGGGTAAATATGTTTTATGTTGTTTACTCCTCTTTCTCTCTCAAAGATTGAAAATATCAAACTATTTTATTTGGTTTTCAGGATAACCGGAGAGAGTAAGCATTACGGAACTCCTATAAACCCCAAAGCGCCATCTTGTATTCCTGGCGGTTCTTCTAGTGGTTCAGCTGTGGCTGTTGCTGCTCAGCTTGTTGATTTTGCTCTAGGTATCTCTTTCCTTGTAACTCTTTAATGATCAGATTGCGGAGGGATGTGTAATTTTGTTGGTATGATTATTATAGACGGCAGTGTATGTTCTTTGCTGCTGAAAATATAGATATAAGATTCTTGTTGTTATTCTGTGATGTACAGGTACTGATACAGTTGGATGCATAAGAATTCCAGCAGCGTTTACTGGTATTCTTGGGTATCGGCCGTCTCATGGGGCTGTATCTACGGTTGGTGTTCTTCCAGTTGCACAAAGTTTAGACACTGTTGGTATGTAATATCGAATAACATAATCATATATGTTGTATTAGGGAGCAAAGCTGTTTATGTCTATTAGCTATTCCACTTGGTTTTCTACTTGTGCTTGCTACAATTCAAGGGAGTGATTGATTGACGAGCTCAGATTTTATGCTTATGCCTTGACAAGGTGCTTCATAGATATGCTACCAGGACTGGAAATGCCACCTCTTTAAATGCAAGTCAATGAACTTGCTTGATGGTTTTCTTGATCTATCCATAATTTTACTTTTGAAGTTGAGGAGTTGAGTATGTGGCCCCTACTGAAAATATGGGTGTCTAGTTCCTTGCTTGTGAGAATGAGCATAAACAGAAAAATGAAAAACTAAAGAAAGAAGTCATCTTATATTAAATACGAATTCTCTTAATGGCACTCCCAGTGTTTATTTTTGAGGACAATCCATGTTAAAGGTAACATTGATAGAAGTATCTCCTTAGATTTGGTGAAGCTACATAACCATGTTATAGATTTGGCCAAACTACGTGTGCACATTCTAGGAAAAAGGTCTATGTTTCATCCCTATCACTTTGCATCTTCAGATGACTCTCTATTGTTTGATCTTCTAGTATAGTATTGATGATCATGGCATACTCTTTACTTGTATGGAAACTATGGAGATTTATCTTGATTTTAGTTAGTTGTTTTAGGCAATTGTCAAACTTTTTGGGTGTGTTGAAGCTGAATTGATGCTACCTTTTTTTGGTTTCACGAGGAGGTGTGAGCCCCTTGAGTAGGGTTTTAGGAAATAACCGTTTTTTTGTTCTTTTAACTTACCAAATAGTCAAGATTTTACGCTTCTGCTATAGAAAATTGTGAGCCCATAATGCCTTTGTGGGCAATAATAATATTTGTTTTCCAAACAAAGTGTGCTCGATACATTCCACATGCTTGTTAGCCAAACAACACTACTCACTACACCTTAAATGTCGCTAGCTAAAGAATACAACTCACTATTGAATTTCTAGATTAGTAATGTCAATGGCATCTTCAATTAGGTGTGATGCAGCCAAGTCTGAAATCTACCTTTTACTCATCTTACCTGTAAAATGGAAAGGTTTTGACAAGTCGAGTTGGAATTTGGAGAAGTGATTGACCTCTTAAACTCTTAACTTTTTGATGTAACATGTCTACTGGTATTCCTTGATTTTTTGACCTTGCTGCTTATCATGGGTTTAGAAATCTTGTTGGAAGAGTATTTAGACCTTTGCTATTCCTATGTCTCCTTGCAATGCTACTTGTCTATTGCTTTATTGCTTTTTTTTCTTGAGACTTGCTCAATTTATGTTGTTCCAGCTGTACTTTTTATATCCTTCCTTGGTTATTTGTTTATCATCAGCAACCTTTCAGGATGGTTTGCGCGTGATCCCTCTATATTACACCAAGTTGGATGCACTATACTTCAGCTTAATGTTGTAGAACCTAGAAGGACCAAATGTCTTCTCTTTGCTGATGATCTCTTTCAGTTTTATAAGGTTCCCCAGCACAAGACTTTTTCTGTTATTACCAAAGTAATTGAAAAGCTCTCTGGATGTAAGTTGCCTCAAATTTGCATTTTTGAGCCTTTACCTACTATTGTTACTTGCTTGACGATTGATATATTGTCACTTTCAGTGTTCCTTTTTCACTTAATGATGAAATGCTATTGATTTGTTGATAATAACGTAAAGGTGCTGCCATTGTATTCGTGTTGAAGTTGATATATAGTTTGTCGATTGCGCAGATGAGCATCCAAAGCATATAAATCTCAGTGAGCATATTGCTAAAAATGTTTCAAGTCTAAAAGGGTTTCATGAAAACTCTACAAAAGTGCAAAATGGAACATCTGCTTTAAAAGCTTTGTCTTCAGTGATGATTTCACTGCAAAGGTACTTCACAACTGTAAATTAAATTACTATGTTTGGAAGAACAAGTTCCATGGATCATTGCATCTCCCCATTTTCTTAGTCTTTTCTATCTTTTGTTGTGAGTTTGAGTCTAGTGAACATTTCTAGTTAAGTTCCTAGTAACATTTTTGTCTATAGGGACTGAATCCAATTGATTTGTTTATCATTAGACACTTCAATTTGAATCATATTTTTAAATGAAATATATATGTGCAAATCAACTAGTTAATATTGTAATTTTAAGCAAGAATGATATCCTAACATCATGCGTTCGTCTGAATTAAGAATTTTTAACATTATTCTTCTCTTTGAGACTTGTTGAATGTTAAGGTCCAAGGGTGCTAGGAATTGAGGTGCTAATCATTAGAAACTAGAAGATGAAATCATATTTCTGAATGCCAGGAGTATGCACTGGTTAATTGGTTTATTATGTAATTATAAACAACAATAATATTGTTGTTGCTTTATAAGAATCTAATGAGGTATAGTATGAAGAATATTGTGTTATACTGAATGTTTATGCTAAGATACACATGTTCTTAATTTCTACATACTTGGTTCTTTCTTATCAATTCAAACTAC
Source organism: Erythroxylum novogranatense (assembly GCA_029891385.1). Taxonomy (NCBI): domain Eukaryota; kingdom Viridiplantae; phylum Streptophyta; class Magnoliopsida; order Malpighiales; family Erythroxylaceae; genus Erythroxylum; species Erythroxylum novogranatense. Next base: position 35,953,290 of record CM057232.1, on the reverse strand, counting down.
TTCTTCTTAAGCTTTTTTGTTGGACCATTAATTGATTCTTTTGTCATTCTCACCCTTGACTAGGACAATCTCCAACTTATGCATTTAGAATGAAGCAATGATATGAATATCGTATCGTATCATATCGAGCAAAAACTAGTACAAATTTGCTTTGCACTGTAATAGGTTGTATTAAAGAATTTTTGGTTGTATCAGCCGATATTGGCCAATACACCAAAATATCAAAAATATTAGGTCGAATTTGTAACTTAAAAAAATTGAAAGCTTAAATGAAAAAAAAAATCCTTTTGTGTCTAAATTTTTAAACATAAAATTATTGTTTAAAACTAGTTTTATGTCTAAAACATAATTTCTGATGTTAATTTTGAGTTATTAAATCAACATTTTAAATATTTTATCAATTTTAATTATAATATGAACTATTTTTAATTATATAGAGGAATTATTTTATAATTTTGCAAAATTAATGCATAATGTTATTTGGTATTAACAAGTACTGATACTACGTCATACTAGTACCAAAATTGGTACAAGCTGTACTCTGAATTTTTTAAGAACTTGATCTCTATATTAAATGCTCATTGGCTGCTTCTATCCTTTAAAATACTTTTATCCTTCAAAATTTTTATATTTCTTTTTAATTTTAATATTTGTGTTTAATTTACTTATCAAACTTTCCTTATTTATTTGTCAGTATTTATCCGTTTTAATTATATAACATAGGCATGCAGATTTAATTTAGGTGTAATAAATAACTAGAATAAAATAGGGTATAATTACTAAGGGCTCACCCTTATTTTTAATTTTCTATTTTTCTTTTAAATTTTAATAAAATCAATTATTTAATTATTTAATTATTTAATTTATTCCCACTTTTATAACATATGAAGTTTTAGTTTTTATAATCTAATTTTTTAAATAAATAAAAAGTATTTAACTATTTAATATTAACTGCTAATAAAAATTCTTAATTATTCAAGTTGTTAATGTTAAGATCCTTAAAAGAACGTTATATAAGTTATATCTTCTAAAAGATAAATTTTGTAATTGGGGACTAAATTTTAATTATATAAATTTGAGAGATTAATTTAAAAATTATTTGAAACGGTATACAATATTGATCGATATTGGTATTATATTGTACTAATACCAAACCAGTACGAGCTTTGGTACGGTATTCATAACATTGATTTTAAGCCTTGGTTACTGTTCATGTAATAGTTGGGTTTGTTTTGTTGCTTTTGCTTTCTAGATATGAATTCAAATCAAATCATGAAGAATGGGTTAAATCAGCATCACCCAATTTAGCATCTGAAGTTGCCAAGAATATCCATCTAGCCATTAATTCGACATACGATAATGTAAAAATGTTATATAAGGTCAGAACAGAGTTGCGGGCAACCCTTCAGGCCCTTTTAAAGGTATCTTCCCAAGAGGAGCTTTAAGATTTTACATTTTAGTTGCAGTATTTTAACTTGAAAATGTACTATGAACTTGTTTGAAAAAATGTGATGTCATTAGGTAGGTCTACTTTGAGGCAAAAAAGATATAGCAACTACATTTTTTGGTACTTTATAAATGCTAGGAAAAGAAACCAAAATAGGAAGGTTGTGTTTCAGAGTCTGGAATATATTGAATGGCCAAATTCATTTTGTTCTCATGTCCCTAACTCCTTTCCCTTCTTTTGCCAGGACAATAAAATACTAGTGATTCCTACAGTTGCAGATCCTCCATCACAACTCAACTCAAAGAACGCATATTACACCGAGTGTAATGAAAGAGCATTGATGCTGTCAAGCATTGCAAGCATATCTGGATGTTGTCAGGTAAATTGGTGGTCAACTTTTAGCTTTCATCCTTGGGTTCAATTTGTTTGGCGGATGATGTATGGTTTAAATGTTATTGTCAGGTTGCCATCCCATTAGGAGAGCATGACAATTTTCCGATTTCTGTTTCTTTTATTGCATACCATGGAGGGGATAAGTTTCTTCTTGATACATTGTTGGATATGTACTCTTCACTTCAAGAACAAGCCAGCATTGCTTCTAATTCAGCACTGTTGCCAGATACAAATGGAGACATAGACACTTCTGAGATCTTGAAAGAAAAGGTTGGTCGCCAGCAATATCTTAATGTGACTGGCGGTGCTAATTTAGGAAACTTTTCGCATAAATGTCTTCAATTCTTTATTGCTCTCAAAGCATTTACCCCCTGGTTTCTTTCTAGTTGGCTGAAGTCTTTGATTTGTTTGCCTTTTCGGTATCATGTATAAAATGTGTCTTCTCAGTGTAGCAAAAGCCCTCTATTTTTTTTAATGTTAAATTTAAAATTACATATTAGAGTTTCATGGGTGTTTTACTATTTTAATTTTACTTTTAACTGTACAAGTATTTATCAAAAACAATCTCTCTAACAATTAGGATAAGGCTACATATTATTGAACCTTCCCGAATTTCGCGTTTCAGTGAGACTTTTACTGGGTTGTTATTGTTGTTGTTGTTTAACTATCAAGTATTTAGGAGTTGGGAAACAATGTATTTTTATTTTTTGGAATATATACTTTTGGCAAAATTTTTAATATATGAAGGGAATTGAGGTTTTTATTCCCATAACCTTCTTAGTTCTATCCTCAAACCCATGATATTTGGTACAATGTAATGGAAGGTGTAATGTATTCATGACTAAATTGCGTAAGCAAGTCATTTGTTTGGCTGGATAGTTACTATGGAATGCCATGCCCTATTGCTTCATGTTAGAAATCATGATTTCTTTAAACAATCTAATCGTCATTACATCAAACTTTCATAATCCTCATTTTATTTCATCGTTCCACTGCATTACATTATATTCTACTGGATATCTTTTAAATTTCCTCTCTTTCCTCATTTCTCCTTATCTATCTCTCTTCTTTTCACTTTAGCTCATGTTCTCTTCTTCCTGTTTCTTTTTCTAATTCCATTGTAACTCATTTCCAACATGAAAAACTGTGTTTTTGACACCTTAACTGCTTTTTTCTGAAGCACTTTATTAAGAATTTCACATTTGATAGATGATGATGATCTTTTTGTCTAGCTTGTTTGTAATACATGGTTCTTGAAAATCAACATCGATGCAAGTTTTGAAGACAGTTCTCTGGTGTTGGCAATTTGATCTTTGTGACCTTCCTTTCCTGCAAAATTTTTTAGTTCAAGACACAGTGGAAGCCATGGATTTGACTGATGATAGAACGCTTTAGGAGAACACATGCCTTTTTATCTTTTGATCTTACTTATCAATAGATAGCCTTATTGCAGGGAAATGCTGCATTTAGACAGAAGCTCTGGAACAAGGCTGTCAATTACTACACCGAGGCCATCAAATTGAATAACATGAACACAGTCTATTATTGCAACCGGGCAGCAGCTTACTTAGAATTAGGATGGTCTGATATTCTCTTCAACTTTTTCCTCATCCTGCATGTAAAGTTTTTGCACATTACTTCACCAATTTGTTTTAATTTTTGCAGTTTTCAGCAAGCTGAAGAAGACTGCATGAAAGCAATTTCACTTGATAAAAAAGTAAGAAGTTCAGTATTATTATATTATATCATGGCATCCTTTTGATTTATTAAATAAATTGTCAATTGCAATAATCGGGCTAACATTGTCCTAGGTTTCCTATTTCATAACTTATCACATTGTTCTATTTTGTTTTCATTGGAATAAGACATTGGTTGTTCCATGTTCTCTTGCCCTGCCATATGATACCATGAGGAGCTTATGGAGATTTGCTTGAAACAAACGAGCTACAAGCTTCTGTTATTAATTTGAATTATTTTGTAATCTAATTTAGGCGTTAAAAGTATAATAGTGCATGATGCTGAAAGTCTTACAGTTTCCTGTTGAAAGAATTACATGAGATGGGTTCCTATGGTGGTGGTTGGTAGGCTGATATGTGTACTAAGAAACTATGTTTGCCTATAGCCATCTCCTGAGTCTTTTAGATTTTAGGAAAATAGCCTCTTATCGAGTGCATCAAAGACCTTGTCATGCTTTTCTTTTCGGAAATGGATTTCTAGGAAAATATTATGTTGGTTAACCACCCCATCCAATTAAATGAACTTGATTGAGCAAAGGAAAAGGTGATAAAGTGCAGTGAAGGATTTGGGTTGTTGTCCTTTATAATTCGTCCATGGCCAACCAAAGAGAGAACCAACAGAAACCACCTTATAATCAAAGAGATCGTTTGTTCTTGGTTGAGACAATTCTGGATTTTCTGTGCTTTGATGGGGAGAAAGTAGCATGGGATCAGAAATATTTTTGAACAAAGAACTTGATTGGATCAACAAAGTAATATTGGTTGGATTTAGAATAAAGGATTTGGTGAGCAAGGGTGACTTGGAATGACTGTCACATTTTTAGTTACATAACAGACTAGGTGATGGTGATCAGGCAAAAGACTTATATTGTCCATGCAATGTTTATGTTTTTTTTTTTAATGAAGTAGTACACTAGATTAGTTCTAGTTAATTTTTTGCAGAACTTGAGTATAATTTTAGTTAGTTTAACTTCATCTCTCTTCCTGATGAAGAGATTGTAAATGATAGTTCTGTCTTTTTGGGTATTGGCGGTGAGTTGATGGTATAAGAGCTTCTGACAAGGCTAGGTTTTGAAATTTCAGATTGGGGTGTTATTACTGCAAAAGATGACTTTACTTGGTATTCATGCGGCCAACAGCTACTATTAAGCAGATTTTTTCTGATATTAGTGAGACCCTTATTATTTGGATTTAGCTCTGAAAATACTTAAGTTTTTCTGATTTGCAGTAGTTATGGTAAATAGAATCAACAATAATAAGATATCAGTTTATTGATATGCTCGCAATCTTGTAACGTCAACTATAAAATACCAATAAATGGGTTTGCCAGTCATCATATCTCCATATTAGAGAAATTCAAACTTCATCATGTTGTTAAACATTGCTAAGGCTCCAGGGGTCTTAAAATGAAGTGTCAATCTTGCAAGCAGGTTGATTAGCGAGGTGGATACAAACCTATAGCTATGTTCATGATTTCTTTATGTACTTGACCATTTGGTTGAACTTGTGTGTATATATATATTCATAATAATTTGTTGAAACTTCGTAGTCTAGAAGCTTAAATAGTCTAGTCAGTTTGCTTTCGATCCTATAAAGTTTTTGAATTGCTTAACAAGATTTCCTATTTTCCACGCAGAATGTGAAGGCATACCTTAGGCGTGGGACAGCTAGAGAATCACTTCTACATTATAAAGATGCAGCTCATGGTGAGCACTGTTCTTCACTGATCCGAGTGAATCTAGCATGTGAAATAAAGTGCATGTGATACAAGATTGTGAAGGATTGCACCAGTTGACATTCAAGTAATTAATAAACAAAATAGAGTCTCAGAGTTCCATAAATCATGGAGAGGAAAGTCAAGGGGGGTTCTAAAATAAATGATTAGCTTCTTCCATAGGGACCAACGATGTGGTAGGCTTGTTTGAAAGGGATGTTTCCATCTCATGATCCTCCAAGAATTGTGGAGTGCGTGGTGTGCTAAGCCCCTGTTGATCCGTCTGTTTGTCTCTAGGGAATGGGGAATGGCATAAACCCCCCCGAAGAGGGTTGTTTATTGTCTTAGCATAGGATGAGATGTGCTACAACTGAATAGTATATATATAAATGAGTTACTTGAATGGTTATATCTGCAATAGTGATTGTGCATAGACCTCCATGGATTAAGCAACCCTAAGTTTTAAAAAAATTATAAATTGAATGTTGGGTTCAACAATTATTTGTTTGTCTCACACATTCATGCACATGGATCTGCAGACCTCTTAACTTCATACGTTATAGTACTTTCTTCTATGTTAACCTTTTATGTGCTTGCAGATTTCAGTTTTGATACGTTATAGTACTTTCTTCTATGTTAACCTTTTATGTGCTTGCAGATTTCAGTTTTGCTCTTGTTCTTGAGCCACAGAATAAGGTGGCTAGTCAGGCTGTGGAAAGACTGAAGAAGCTAATGAGTTGATGGCTCTTTGCCCTGCCCGTTTTTGACACAAAATGTTAGTGTTTCGTGAGTTAATCTAAATTGTATTCTTCTCAAGCTGGACCTTTTGGGCACTAAATGTAAATTTAGTAAAAAAATATATGGTATTCTTCTTAATCTTTTGGAAGTAATTTTTAAAATATAATTTATATTATTTACAGTTGATTTAATTTATTTCGAATGTTTTTAGACTATAATCGATATATTTATAATATATTTTAGATGCTCGTTTGGGAAACATTTATGTTCAGCTCGAAGATGAGTTTATTGATATCATAATGATAGTGTAGTACCGGATTATTTAAAGTAGCTACACCAAGAAAGAAACCCAATTGCATATTTGTACTATAGCATCAGCCTTCAATGTGCTTATTATAATTTTAATTTTGCCCGATAAATTCTTTTAGGAATAAATGAACAATAATAAAATTATAACTTTTATATTGAATACAATTAGACTTTAATTTCTATTAAATTTTACATTGAAAATGAGCCTATAATGTCGGTGTGATCATATTGGGAGATTTAATTAATTATAAAATGATTTTGTTTTTATCCCTGATTTAAATAATTTAACTTAATTTTAACTAAAATTTAACAACCCGTTAATTTCACCTATAAATTATTCCCCTAAAAGTAACAATATTCAACTACACTTTGGTTCAATTTCTACTTTCAATACCCCACCTTTCCTTCCAATTTCAAGAATCTAGCTCAGTGTTTAGTCCAGTAAAACATCGAAAATGACGGGGAAAACCCACCTTCAAGGGACTGCTTGATATGATTCTCTGCAGTCACCAATCTCATTGTTTTCTCAAAACGAGCTTCTCTGAGAGATTTCAAGTAATGAAATGGTTATGTCTGGCAGGAAAGCTTAGATGGAGATATTATAGATTGCGTCCACACTTCTCTTCAGCAATATTATAGATTTAGTAATTTGGGGATTGCAATATTATAGATTTGGTTAAAGTTGAGTTAAATAATTTAATTAGCTTAATTAATTAAAATTAAGGATAAAATAAAATTAAGTAAACAATTTGATTAATTATAATTTTTAAAATTTTTTATAAACATGATTGATCTCAACGTCACGTGGTGCAGACGTGACACTATAAGCCTATTTTAAATATAAAATATCATAAATTTTTATTTTGTAGCAGATAACTAATGACATAAGGTTTAATTTGAATGTTTATAAAATAAGCACTACATTATTATATATGCCTTGTTTTTTGTTTCATAAAATAAAGTAAGAAGAAACTACAGGACAACAGTGTGATATGATTACACTATATAAAGTCATTCACTATAAGGAAGACAAAGATTGGGTGTCAAAAAAGCATAAAACAACTATGTAAATATAAAAGTTTGTTCAATATTTATGTTCATTTATTAATATAATAGAAAGTAATAATATGTGGGTTGAATATTTTGTAAAATTTTAGAATAGGATGTAAGAGTTATTAAAAGGTCTATGTGTGAGGAAAATGAGCTTAATGCATATGACATTTATAATACAATACTTCGTACTCATTCCGATTATTTGAAAGGCCTCAGCTATGACTCTAAGCCAAATGTTTCAACATCAACATATAAAACTAACATTAAACACCTTTAAAAAGAAAACATCAAACTTAAGGCTGCATTACAAGTTGGATTAATCAGGGGACAAGAAAGTCAACCAAAATTAGTAAAACATGATATGTTATTCAAAAGACTACTTATAACACCCCACTCTCACAGGACACATACCTGACATTCTAAAGGATATCCGAGTATATACCCTACAAGAGTGACATGCTAGAGCAATCACGACACTAACTTAATCATGAAATCATAATTTAATGCGTAAATGTCACAATATTAAAAAAACCCAATTCCTCATTTTCATTTCATAAAATTGAATATGTACATTGTAGCTTTACAATAACATCCATATATGTACATTATCAAAAACTAATTAGAGTTTACATCTCTGTATACAGAACACGCTACATACATGAGGAATTATACAAAAATTTTATCGAGATCCTTCAGTCTCAGCTGACCGACCTTTGAACTATTTCTTCTGTTCAAAAGTAAAAGAACTATTCTTCTTGTAGAGTTTCTCTATCACTAGTATCGTCTCTCAAACATAAAATGTCAACGTTGCAATTTTGATGAGTTTTGTGAACTCAATGAGCTACCCATCATCGATGACTCACTCATAACACATAATATATACAATTCATGTAATCACGTAATTCACATCATTTCACTACTTATCATATAGCATCACATATCACTTTGATCATTTATTTCACATTTCACATTCAGAGCAGTCAAACAGTTCATTTCGATCATTTATAACATACATATCAATTATAAATGCAATGCACATGAGACTAAATTCTAATTATTACTTTGTTATGATCGAGTGTCTTTTTACTGACCCATATCCCTTGTAGATACTGAGCTTGTTTCAGATATTGTCTCATATATTTTGGTGGATACTGAGTACATTAACAACTGAGCCAGAGGCTCTTGTCATATTCTGAGCTTTAAGCTCTTTTTCGATGGCTACTCGAGTCACAATAGCTTTTATGTTGTCATGCATTCATGTAATGAAATGTATCATATTCACATATATTCAATCAGTCACTTGATTTCAGTTTCACATTCACATTTATCATCGAACTTTGGTCTAATATTCAATAATAATGTTGAGTATCACTTATTTCGTCAAATTCATAAACAATGAGCACTTCCAATATATTATTCATACATCAAACGCCTCAGATATTCAATGTCCGAAATCAACACAATCACATTCACATAATAATTTAATACAAAATTTAAAACAAATAATTAATCAAGTGAGACCATCTAGGTTACTTACAGTTTGCTCCAGATAGTTATTGCCTCAAAGTCCTGGTAACATCTGAATGTTGTCGCTCTACTTGGTCTTCTATATCGTGCAACACACATTTACACACATCATAACTTTGCACAATTATAAGTACTCATTTATGCATAGATATGTATATGGATTATGTACAATGCATGCTCAATGACAATCTCAGGTATATTTTCTTTATTTTCATCTCATGATCATTCATACTTCAAAGCTCATATATGTCTAATTTAAACTTAGGTTTACACCTCAATAATACAAATATATTCTAGGTTCATCACTCAATCATGCACCAAGGTTCATGGCTCAATACACTTGATTATTGTAACATCATCAATCAATTACTATCAATCCTTTCCTAATGAATTTAGATGACCATGAAATTTAGTGGAGAGGAAGGACAATGTGTGAGGAGTTTGTGGTTTAAATTTCAAGTCAATCGGAGTTCTTGAGAAGAAGTTATGGTCAAATAGTGAAGGGTGTTTAAAACTATCAGAAAGCATTACACTCTCACTATCACGATCATGCTTATATACGATTGTGCACTGCCTGTTGAATCCTCTATGTCACGATCATGTTTATGCACTATCGTGCACTACCTGACGTCTCCCTTCTGTCACGATCGTGCTTGTGCACGAACATGCACTATATGACATCTCCTCTCTATCACGATCGTGCTTGTGCATGATCATGCAACTCTCCTGAGGTTTCCTCTCTGTCCCGATCGTGCAACTCCTCTAAGATTTCCTTACAATCCCAATCATGCACCCCCTAATGGCGATTCTTAATAGATTTTTGGGTCAATTTTTCATGGACATTTTGACAAGGAAAAAGAAGTAATTAGGTAACATGTTCTTCTAAAAAAATGTTCCCATATGTATTAAATTTCTAATGACACTAATTTCATGCAATTTTGTTCAATATTTTGCAGTTTATACCTAAAATACTATAGACTGTTCCCAAACTGTGATAGACACTGTACTCAACTTCAAGTCAAATTTTGAAACCCTTAAAGATTGAATTCAAATTCGATTCCTTCATGAAAAATATATCCATATATCTTTAGTGCAATATAAACTTAAAATCATCCCATTTGGAGATGAATGTTCAGTGAAAACACTCCATCTAGCATATTCCAGCACACTTCAACATCATTTTCATCCTAGTTCATCTCTTTTGCTTAGTCTATCATTTCTAGCTTATGTCCTCATTATTTCTTCCTCATTCCTACTTCCATTTTAACTCAATTTCAATCACAAACAAATCATATTATCTATTCGATCATAAAACCAAAAACACAACGTTTACATACATATATATTCATCACTAAATTTTTTGCACCTTTTTCCTACATCATTATCAATGATCTTTCTATTTCAAACTCATCTCTACAACTCATGAAATATTAATCACCATAAACACAAAAACAAGACATCAATGTGTTCATATCTTTACCCACATTCCAACATATATAAAACACCATTTTATGATCATTTAACCTCTAACTATCATCATACATGTTTCATTCAACAAATCATGAAGAACAATATGATACTTGATAAAATTCCAAACTCTTCAAAATCACATGAACCCTAGCTTTCCATAGCTCACAGATCATCAACATGGAGGTGGGTAGGTTAGGTTTTCTTGTGGCAAATGAAGAAGACAACAAGATGATTGTAGCAAAGAAGGATAGGAGCAAGGCTTACGTTGACAGGGCAAAGAGAGAGGTTCGTAGGTGAAGAAGATCGAAGAAGATGAGAAGAGATATTAACAAGAGATGAAGAAATTAATAAAGTGAAAGACCAATTAAAGAGAAGATAGTCCTTCACTTGGAAGAGTTTCGTGGGGTGTGGTGTCACTTTCTTATAGTCTCTCCTTGGTCTTTTATTTAAGTAGTCCATTTTTTTTCAATTTTTACTCCAATTGTCTCCCAATTTTCAATGACATATGTCATTAAATCCCAATATCATTTATAAAATTTCTACTGCCATTTGACTCTTATTTCTATTATTACTCATCAATTGTCTCACCATTTGACATTTTTCTTAGTCCAAAAATACTCATAATTTCAGAAAATATTCCAAATTCCACAAAAAATTCCAAGTCAATACGTATACTCTTTAAATCAATTTTCAATACATATAATCCATAATTCTCAATATAATCACATTTATAAATCAATTATACCTAGAAAATATCAATGAATGCATGTACAATCATTTTAATGTGTGAAAAAATTAATATTCACATGTGTGTGTATGCTATATTATGTATGAGCATGAAATGCACTTTCTAATTTCTCAATAATATCTCATGTACACTATTATAAGGTTCTAACCCTTAACATAGGATAACGGGTTGTTACAATTCTCTCCTCCTTAAGAAATTTTGTCCTCAAAATTTTTACCTAATTGTTTAAATAGGTAGGGGTATTGTCTCCTCATGTGCTCCTCCATTTCTCAAGTTACTTCCTCACTCAAGTGATTCTTGCAAAGGACTTTCACCAATGGAATTACTGGGTTTCTCAGCTGTTTTGTTTGATATCCCACTATTTTGATTGGCTCCTCAATATAACTCAGATTATTAGCAACTTTAATCTCTTGAGCTGGTAGTATATGCATCGGATCAGACTGATATCTTCTGAGCATACTCACTTGAAATACATTGTGTAACTAAGACATCTTATTCAATAAAGCTAACTTGTACGCCAATGGTCCTATCCTCTCAATGATCTCATAAGGATCAATGTACCTAGGGCTCAGCTTGCTCTTTTTACCGAACCTCAGTACTCCCCGCCAAGGCAATGCTCTAAAAAACACTTTGTCTCCTACACTGTATTCCATATCCCTTGGTTGTTTGTACATATAGCTCTTCTTTCTATCTTAAGCTCCTTTAATTCGAATTCGGATCAGTTTCACCTTATCCACAATATCCTGAATTAGTTCTGAGCCTTCTACCATTCTCAAATCCTCTTCATCCTAATACAGAGACGAATGGCATTTTCTTCCATACAATGTCTTATACGGTTCCATTCCGATGCTACTGTGATAATGGTTATTATATGCTAACTTAATTAAAGCTATGTACTGAAACCATGCTTCTTAAAATTCCTCTCACTTTGTCTATCTATTGGGTGAAATGCAGTACTGAAGTTTAAATTTGTACCCATAGCTGACTGTAAGCTCTTTCAAAATTTCAAAGTAAATCTGAGATCTCTGTCCAATACATTGGACACCGGATATGCAGTCTAACTACCTCATTTACATATTTTTGAGCCAACTAATCTATTGAATTATTCTCTCTCACTGGTAAGAAATGGGCCGACTAGTCATTCAGTCCACCACAACCCATATAACGTCATTTTACCTCAGAGTCTTTGGCAATCCCATTACGAAATCCATGGTAATTTGTCTCCATTTTCACTTCAGAATAGGTAACGAATATAGCTTCCCAACTAGAACCAGACGCTCAGCCTTAAACTGCTGATAAATTAAACATTTAACAATATACTCCACTACTTGGTTCTTCATCCCAGGCCACTAGAAATGTTGTTTCAGCATGTTATACATCTTGGTTGTACCAGTATTGTAACATCCTGTCACCGATGGGATGGGTACAGTTCATCTCATGCGTATTTTGTATTTTTGCATCCGTATTTTGTATATGCATTCGTAGCCTCTACATTAGTGATAAATGTTCATGATTTGCACAAGTATATGTATGTACATGCATGTATGACAGAATTCCGACTTGATTGTGGAATTGGAGATTTTGTGATTAGGATTAATTGTGTTTTGATTAGTGAATTGGAGTGTCAAATTGAATTTAGAAATTGAGAATTGAAATTTTGAGTATGTGATTAGATGTTTTCTAATTTTGAGGATTTATAGAAATTTTTTTGGAATTTTTAAAGTATCGGGTCCGGACCGGGAAAAATGCCTTAGTGACTGATTAATTGTGATTTCGGTTCCGAATTTGATTGACAATTGATATGGGGTAATTTGAATTATGATTTGCGAAATTAGGGTCTGAATCATTGGAATTCGGGAGAAAGTAGAATTAGAAATTGGTTAGAGGTTGTTCGGATTGGACTTGTGGCAAATGAAATTGCCAAACAAGCCTTAAGGTCCTTAGTATATAAACCTATTCCTTTGAAAACCTTGCTTCTACGATGCTTGCTTCTCCCTTGAAGAAAAACTTTATTTTTCCTTCTTCCTTGCGTGGATCTCCTCTTGGATTTGCTTCTTGTTTTCTCCTTGCAAATCATTGCTTCTTTGTCTTTGATCTTTCATCCTTTAGCTTTGGATTGAAAGAAAATGGAGTTTGGGCTAAATGGGAGAAAACCGTGGATGTGTTTAGGAGTAGGAGTTTGAGTTTTCTTGGTGTTTCTCCAAGGATTTAAGCTTGAATCAAGTAAGTTTCTACTCCTTTGTGTTTTACATAGTTTAATTTAAGCATGGATTTGAGTATAAATTGTTTGAGAAATTGTAGATTTTCGGATGATGTAGGTTTAGGGAAAATATGTGATTTTGATTTGGGTGTTTGATGGATAATGGTTATTTGGTGGATCTAAGCTTATGAATGAGTTGTGTTAAGTGTAGGAAGTTGTTTTGGAATGTTTAGAAGAGAAAGGATTGGATTAGAACTGAAAAATATGGGAAATTTTAGGTTTTCTGGGCGATTCTGCGATCGCACGCCGCGGCGCATGAAGAACACGCCGCGGTGAGCGAGGAAACGCGGCACGCCGCGACGAGCGCGGGAGCGCGCCGCGCGAGCAGATGCAGCCCACGTCACGACGTGCGCAACGCGTACGTCGCGGCGAAGAAGGAATTGTCCGCCGCGGTGAGGCGTGCGGACGCCGCGGCGAAGGCGTGGAGTAAGGGAGCTCGCCGCGGCAAGGGAATAGGCGCCGCGGCGAGGGAGGTTAATTTCCGAAAATGTAAATTTTAGGTTTTTGAATTTGGGGAATTAGGAATTTGATGATTCAATTAAATGTGGATGGATTTCAATTTAGAGATTATAAATTCGGGACTTCGAATTTAATTTTAGAAGAATGAAATTGCGGAAATCTAATTCGGTGGTTCTCGAAATCAGATGGAAATTGCATAGTGAATTTGATTCTAAGTGAAAAATAATTCCTATGGCTTATAATTTGATTTTGGAGGATATAGAACTTAGCCAATTGACTTATGGTATTAGAAATTGCTATGGATTAGTATGAAAGCGCAGAATTGGTATTAGGGTCGGAAATGTCATAACATGCATAGTACAGCATTCATATGAGACATCAGTACTTTTGATTATTGAAATTGATACAATTAGTGATATTCGAATATTATGATTATTGTAGAAGCACAAGTGGAGCGTCGATCTTCTGACGCAGCAGAGACTTCCCGGCAGTAGCTCGGAAGTTTAGAGGTGAGTAACCTAGTTGGTTTCTCAATCTCTGATGTGTTAAATGCTTTGTGTGAATTAACTGTGCATATGATTAAGTGTTCCACATGAGTTATGTTTTTGGTGAATTGCGAACGCATGCTAGGCATGAATAGAAATCAGTAACTGACAGTTGTGACTGGAGCACATTCTGATCTGATCGGAGCTATAAGCTCACTCATTGTGATAAGGAAATAGTGCATACCCAGAGGGCTCTCCTATCCCTAGTGCGCGTGGGCAGTAGTGCATACCCAGAGGGCTCTCCTACCCCCGAAAACGCGATTTCTGTATGATGTGTGATGTGCCCAGAATTGGGATAATTCTGACGCCCAGTCACAACATTAAAATGAAATGGAAAGCATTATGCATTCAGTTTATGATTGTGCTGTGAGTTTGCAATTGGAAAAAAATAAATGTGTGAAAATTGTCGAGTAAATATATGACTGTGATTCTGAATATGTTATTGTGTTGTTTTGTACGCAATTTTGCGTAATGCATGAATTGAGTGAACCATCAATGATGGTTACTCATTGAGTTCGCAAACTCACCCAAAATTGCGATTATTTTTCAGGTCAGCGATAGTGTGACTCCTAGCTCCAGATTTTTGAGACTTTTCCTGCTGTGTGAGTGCCGGAAAGAGGAGCATGGCTCACAGATCGATCAGCTGGGATCTTTTGAGATGTGTTGTGGATGACCTAACTAGGAGTTGTGTTAGTTCTTTTGGATCTGTATAGTTGTAGTTATGTCAGAATTATGCACTTGCGGTTTCTACGAAATGAAATGAGAAATCTTTTGGTTTTAAAATTTAGTGAATGTGATCTTATAGAACTGCTTTATTATTGTGATGCCATGAGAGTTATAGAATTGATCATATCGTAGTGCACCCTCATCGTAGGGTATATATCGATATGACCTACGGACGTCCCGGTGTATACTCTACGGTAAGGGGGCGCTACAAGTATACATAGCATAAGCGACTGCATGAGCTTCCTCTAGAATTTTTTTTCTCAATTCATCCACATTAGGCACACGCAACCTTTGCTTCAACCACAGTGTCTCATCTCTTAGTTTAAAATTAGAATCCGATTTCATTTTCAATTTCTCAATAAGCTTCACCATTTCGGGATTTTTATTCTGTACCTTTATGATTCTATCATGCAACATCGGCGTCAGTCTTAGAGTGGCTATCAATGCCTCATTATACTCTAGATTTAATTCCACATTTAGAGCTCTCAATTGAATTAAGCTTGGTAACCTCAATAACTGAATCTGAGCTACACTACTAATTAACTTTATTCTCAATGCATCTACCACCACATTAGTTTTTCCTGAATGATACTCAATCGTACAGTCATAGTCTTTCAACAACTCTATCCATCTTCTCTGTCTCGCTTTTAATTTCTTCTAACTCAACAAATACCTCAAACTCTTATGATCGATATATACGTAGAATGTCTCTCCATACAGATAGTGTCTCTATATCTTTAGAGTAAAAAATAATCCAACAAGCTTTAAATCATGTACCGAATAATTAATCTCTTGAGACCTTAATTGTCTCATTGCATAGGCTATCACCTTGCCATACTGCATCAACACACATCTCAATTCTTGATACGAAGCATCATTGTATACTACATAACCTCCAACTCCTAATCGAATAGTTAACATTGGTGTCGTAGTAAACTGATGCCTCAACTCCTCAAAACTTTTCTGACATTCATCATTCCATCTGAAAGGAAAAATTTTCTTCAAAATTTTAGTCAGAGGGGCTGAGATTAATGAAAATCCCTCTACAAACTTTCGGTAATATTTGGCTAATCCGAGAAATCTCCGGATCTCATACACTTTCTTTGGAGCTTCTCACTTCATTACTACTTATATCTTCTTTGGATCAATCTATATCCCTTTTCCAGTTACTATATGACCTAGAAATACTACTCGATCCATCCAAAATTCACACTTACAGAATTTGACATACAACTATTTCTCCCTCATAATCTGTAAGATTACTCTCAAGTGCTCAGCATGATCGTCTCTACTCTTTGAGTATACTAAGATGTCATTAATAAAGACAATCACAAAACGATCTAGGTTGGGCTGAAACACCTTATTCATTAAAGACATAAATGCAGCTGGGGCATTACTTAACCCAAACAGCATTTCTAAAAAATCAAAGTGCCCATACCTACTTCTGAATGTACTTTTCGTTACATCGGCCTTTGCTATCTTTAACTGATAGTACCCAGATCTCAAGTCCAACTTAGTGAACACCAGAGCTCCCTGTAACTGATCAGGAAAATCATCAATTCTAGGCAACGGACACTTGTTCTTCACTGTTACCTTATTCAATTGCCTATAATCAATGCACAGTTTCTGAGTTCCATCTTTCTTTTTCACAAATAAGACTAGAGCTTCCCATAATGATACGTTGGGTCTAATGAAACCTTTTTCCAGTAACTCCTATAACCGAGCCTTCAATTCCTTTAGTTCCATAGGTATCATCCTATATGGAGGAATAGATATAGGAGTAGCACTTGGAACTAAGTCGATCATAAACTCCGTTTTCCTATCTGGAGGTAAACTAAATAATTCTGCGGGAAACACATTCAGAAATTTCCTAACAACAAGAATGTTTTACACATTCTACTCAGTTCGAGTATCAATGACGTGGGCCAAATAAGCCTCACATCTCCCTTGTATCAACCTCAAAGTACTCACGAATGAGATCAGTCTGCCTGACACTGCTTGATTAGTACCTCAAAAGATTGCTCTTGGCTGATTAGGAGATTCTAATATCACCTCCTTAGTATAGCAGTTTGTGATAACCCTATAAGTAGTGAGTCAATCTATAAATAGGATAATATCTATCTCCCTTAATTGTAGTACAATCAAATCTGCCTCCAGTTCTACCTGATCAATTTGAATCAATCACCTCTTGTAGACTTCTCCTATTATTGTAATACTACCTATTGATGTACTTACTTCTAATCTATGTTTCCACAGTTGTCTATCATAATACGAACTAGATGCCTGATGTGGTGCGATAAAAGAATGCGTAAATCCAGCATCTAGCAATATAAAAGCTTTATAAGCAAAAATAAACAACACATCTGCAACAACATTCGGAGAATCCTGAGCTTGTTGTCTGGTCATTGCATAAACTTTGGCTTGAGACTGCAGTCGATTTCTCCACATCTCAGTCCTGATAGTAGGACTCTCAGAACTCATCCTACCTCTACCACGGTCTCTTTATTCAAAATCATTAGCTCGGCTTTACTGGACTGTTGTTTCAGTTATTGATCCCTCTCTCACACCAAACTGTGCTCCAACAATGGCAGGATAGTCCCTGATCTGGTGCTCAAGAGATCCACAATGGAAACAAGCTCCTGATAATGTCCAACATTCACCACCATGTCTCTTTCCACAGTGCTCACAGTTAGGCATCTATGGTGGTTACCTACTAAAAGTTTGTCCTGCAGATGCTTGACCTCTGCCAAAGTAACCAAAGTCGCCCCTTGGCCTAAATCCAAATTGTCTCGATCTCAAATGTGATCGGGACGATCTACTATGGGATTTCCCAAATCTTTTGCTCGATTCAGCTTAAAATTCACCAGGTCTCTTCATTCTAAACTCCTGCCTATACTCTGCCTGTCCCTCTCTCAATAGCTAATCAATTTTGATCGAGGCAACTCTCAACTCAGTGAAATTACTTAAGTTGGTGATTGCTAGCCTTGTCTAAATCTCTATGTTCAACCCATCTTCAAATCTCCTACACTTGTCTTCCTTAATAGGAATCAAGGCAGTAGCATACAACATCAATTCATTAAAATTGATCTTATATTTTGCCACAGATAAATTGCCCTACTTCAGATCTGAAAATTCCTTCATCTTTCTATCTAGGTACATCTTGGGCATGTAACTCTCCTTGAAGACCTTTATAAAGTCTTCCCACTAGCTTCAAGTTACAAGGCCTGATGATACTGCCTAGAATAGTTTTCCACCATTGGTATATTAGGCCATGCAGTAAGGAAACTATATAGTTAAACTTCTCATCCGACTCACAGTCCATCTGATCGAAGACCCTCTCCACTCTCTCTAGCTATCCTTCAGTCTCAGCAGGATCTGTACTTCCGTAGAAATCTACAGTCTCCTACTTTCTTAGTTTCTCATACCTCCTTTCCCATCTCTCAAAAATTATAAGCGACTTTTTTTCAGGTTGAGATACTGAAAACTCTCTACTGGCTCCTACTAATTCTAGGTTAGCCGATTGTCCCACTTGATCACCTATTACAGATGACTTATAATAGACAATAACTTCAATTACTATCCGCATTTATCACGATATTTCATGTCTAATATTCCTATATATCCTTATGGATGTCAAACAATGCTTTGATACCAAGAATTGTACACTCCACTCTCATAAGACATATACCTGACTATCTAAAGGATATGCGAGTACGTATCCCACAAGGGTAGCATGCTAGAGCAATCATAACACTAACTTGATCATGGAATCATAATTTAATACGTAAATTTCACAATATTTTAAAACTCAATTCCTCATTTCCATTTCATAAAACCAAATATGTATATTGTAGCTTTACAATTACATCCATATATGTACATTATTGAAAACTAATCATAGTTTAAATCTCTATATACCGAAAGCACTACATACATGAGGAATTATACAAAAATTTTATCTAGATCCTTCAGTCTCAGTTGACCGACCTTTGAGCTATTTCTTATATCCAAAAGTACAATAACTATGCTCTTTTATATCATGCAACACACATTTACACACATCATAACTTTGCACAATTATAAGTACTCATTTATGTATAGATGTGTATATGGATTATGTACAATGCATGCTTAATGACAATCCCGGGTATATTTCCTTTATTTTCATCTCATGATCATTCATACTTCAAAGCTCATATATTTCTAATTTGAACTTAGGTTTACACCTCAATAATATAAATTTAGTCTAAGTTCATCACTTAATCATGCACTAAGGTTCATGGCTCTATACACTTGATTACTGTAACATCATCAATCAATCATTATCAATCCTCTCCTAATGAATTCAAATGAGCATCAAATTTTGTGGAAAGTAAGGACAATGTATGAGGAGTTTGTAGTTCAAATTTTCATGTTAATCAGAGATCTGGAGATGAAGTTATAGTCAAAAGACTGAAAGGTGTTTAAAACTATCAAAAAGCATTGCACTCTCACTGTCATGATCGTGCACTGCTTATTGAATCTTCCCTATCTCGATCATGCACTGCCTGTTGAATCCTCTATGTAGCATGATTGTGCACTACCTGACATCTCCCTTATGTCAAGCACGATCATGCACTATCTGATATCTCCTTTCCGTCACAATTGTCCAACTCGCTTGAGGTTTCCTCTCTATCACAATCATGCTTGTGCATGATCGTGCAACTCCGCTAGGGTTTCCTCTTTGACATGATCATGCTTGTGCATGATCGTGCACCACTTGAATTATATTCTCAAAACAAATTTTTGGGTCAATTTTACAAGGCCATTTTGACAAGGAAAAAGAAGTAATTAGGTAATACATTCTTCTAAACAAATGTTTTGATATGTCTTAAGTTTCTACTGACACAAATTTCATGTAGTTTCGTTCATTATTCTGCAAGTTATACCTAAAATACTACAGACTATTCCCAAACCATGACAGCACACTGTACTCAACTTTAAGCCAAATTTTGAAATCCTTAAAGATAGAACTCAAATTTGATTTCTCTATGAAAAGTATAGCCATATGTCTATAGTGCAATATAAACTTAAAATCATCCCATTTGGAGATGTAGAAATCAAGATATGTCTAAAATATAAATGCATGTTCAGTGAAAACACTCCATCTAGCATATTCTAGCACACTTCAACATCATTTTCATCCTAGTTCGTCTCTTTTGCTTAGTCTATCATTTTTAGCTTATGTCCTCATTATTTCCTCTTCATTCTTACTTCCATTTCAGCTCAATTTCAATCACAAACAAATCATATTCTCTATTTGATCATAACACCAAAAATAGAACATTTACATACATATATATTCATTACTAAATTTTTGCACCTTTTTGCTACACCATTATCAATAATCTTTCTATTTTAAACTCATCTTTACAACAACTCATGCAATATTAATCATCATAAACAAAAAAGAAAGACATCAATGTGATTTCTTTACCCACGTTTCAACATATATAAAACACCATTTTATGATCATTTAACCTCTGACTATCATCATACATGTTTCATTCAACAAATCATGAAGAACAATATGATACTTGATAAAACTCCAAACTCTTCAAAATCACATGAACCCTAGCTTTCCATGACTTACATTATCATCAACATGGAGGTGGGTAGATTAGGTTTTCTTATGGAAAATGAAGAAGACAACAAGATGATAGTAGCAAAGAAGGGTAAGAGCAAAGCTTACATTGATAGGGAAAAAAGAGAGGTTCGTAGGTGAAGAAGATCGAAGAAGATGAGAAGAGATATTAACAAGAGATGAAGAAATTAATAAAGTGAAAGACCAATTAAAGAGAAGATAGTCCTGCACTTGGGAGAGTTTCGTGGGGTGTGGCAAATGACACTTGTCACTTGCCACATCTCACTTTCTTATAATCTCTCATTGGTCTTTTATTTAACTAGTTCAATTGTCTCCAATTGTCTTCCAATTTTTAATGACATATGTCATTAAATCCTAATATCATTTATAAAAGTTTCTACTGCAATTTAGCTCTTATTTCTACTACCACTTTTTAATTGTCTTTCCATTTTGATTTTTTTTCTAGTCTAAAAATACTCATAATTTCAAAAAGTATTCCAAATTTCACGAAAAATTCCAAATCAATAAGTATGCTCTCCAAATCAATTTTCAATACATATAATCCATAGTTATCAATATAATCACATTTATAAATCAATTATACCCAGAAAAATATCAATGAATGTATGTACAATCATTTTAATATGAAAAAAATTAATATTCACATGTGTGTGTATGCTATATTATGCATGAGCATGAAATGCACTTTCTAACTTCTCAATAATCTCTCATGTACACTATTATAGGGTTCTAACCCTTAATATGAGATAACGAGATGTTACACTACTTGCCCTAGATTATGATAGAAATGAAGAGAAAAGTGAAGGGTATTAATTCTTTCTCCTATACTATTTCCACAACTTCTTGTCTATGCTATAATTTTATTTTAATACTTTTTCTCGAATTATAGAATTGATAAAGATGCAATTGTTGACTAATTATATTTTAATGGTAAAGTTATGTGGTGTATGCTTAATCAAAATCAAGCACTTATTTTATGAATGCTCTCACAATATTTTTAGTTGATTTTAAATCGAAGCTTTTTGGATGATTACAAGTTTATGGACGTAGACAACATTAGGTAGTCATTCGTATTATACTTTAATATTTTTGTAATATGATTATATCATATTATAATTTATAAACTAATCTTTTATTTATTGTTTTATCTATAATAATTGTTCAAGTTGTCATTTATATCTTGTGTAGGAATAAATGATCATCCTTTAATGTTATATTCTTTATGTTGATATAATTTAATGATATTTATTTAATTTTACTTTATCAATGTTGAATTTTTGAATTAATAATATTTTATGATTTAATATAATAATAATAATAAACAAATAATTACAATAAATAACATGTCGATACATTATATAGAAAACATATTGTTAAATATCATGAATTAAAAGTAACAAATAACATATTTTGACATTGTTAAAAACGTAGCAAATAACATTTGACTATGTTATAAAAACGAACAAATAATATGTAACTACAAAGACAAAGACGTTGCCAAAAATTATTAACTACGTTTTATTTTCATTATCAATCATTTGATGCCAAATTTTTCTTGCCAACATTCAAATTTTAGCTATATTTTTTAAATGTTTTAGGTACAAAATTTTTTCATAGCTTCTACTTTATGGCTACATTTGAAAATATCGGCTATAGTTTTCAGCTACTTGGAATATATTGCAAATAACTATAGGTGATGTTTTTTAAATGTTTAGCTACATTTTTTTTGTAGCCAATACTCATTTTCCAAAAAATATATTTTTTATTTCCCTTGCAATTTAATTTTTTAATGGCCTAATTTATTCCAAATATAAGAATCACATTCTTTATCATCGTCATCACACCCAGTCCAAAGTCCCACAGTGAAGCGAGGTATAAGGATGTCTGATAGTACGCAGTCTTAACTTTACATAATAAAGAAGCTGTTTCCGAACATTCTTTATATTCATTCTAAATTGCTTCCGTATAATATTTTCTCGTGCACGTTTGTATTCTTAAGTTTGAATTAAATAATGTTAAACTGTTTAAGGTTTGACTGTGAGTGTTATATCGGACCCATGGAACAACCTGACTTGAGCAGATCCCAATCGTCAAATAACATTGGTTTAAATGTTAGATTAAATAAGGAATAAAATAATTATTCTTAGGAATAGAAAAGATAAGGAATAGAATATAATGGATATTACTTTATTTGGTTTACTACTAAACAATTTCTATGCGGTATTTGATTTTAAAATATAAACTTGAATGATAAATGAATAAATAAAAAGATCAAAATATCTTTATTATTATTCTTATTATTATTATTATTATTTTATTATTTTATTATTATTATTATTAAATTCCTTATTATTATTAATTTTCTTCTTCTTATTATTAATTTATTATTCTTATTTTATTAATTATTATTATTAATAATTTTCTACTTACTATTATTCTTATTATTATTGATTTTATTAATAATTATTATTAATAATAAATTCTTTTATTATTAATTTTCTAGTATCTGTTAAAATTATTATTTTTATTATTAATTATATTTATTATTAAAATCCTTATTATTATTAATTACTATTATAATGATGATGATGATGATGATTATTATTATTATTAAATTCTTTATTATTATTATTATTTTTAATAATAATATTATTATTATTCTTATTAATTGTTATTATTATTAATTTTCTACTTGTTGTTATTCTTATTATTATTAATAACTCTATTCTAGGAATACTTAAAGATACCTTTTATGATTTTTAACTATTCCTAAAAATTGATGAATATCTAATCTTAGAATTAAGTGTTCTGGTATTTTTATCTAACCACATAAAAACTTATTTAAATTTAAAAAATCCTATTCCTTTGAACTTAAGTTTGGCATTCAAAAGTGCAAAAAAATAAGGAACATTGTCGGAGCAGTTTCTTAATAGAAGAGCTGTGCCTCCACTTGGCCTAGGCATAGGTCAGAGAACTTGGCATTTTGAATTTATTAACACTGACAAAAGCTAAATTTGTACATTTAGATGGAAAGTCAAGTTGACTTTCGGATTTTAATTTCTCATAAACAACTTGAACAATTACCTTTGACATATCATAAAGCATAACAACGCCCGACGAGGATCACTTCAGCAATTTCTCATTAAAGCCAATTGTTGACATTTATGGATATTAGAAAATTACTTGACAGTTTTTTTACTTTCCATAGGTAATATAAATTGGCGACGGAATCCATCGACGGATAAAGACATTGTATAAACAGCCGGAGGTCAATTTACCAACGGATACAGGTAATTGTCGATATATTTACTAATAATTACATAAAATATCCGTCTATAAATTTATCTACGACTGTTTTCTTTCTATCGAAATATTTGCAGACAATATTAGTTATTCTATCGGTAATATTACTAATGGTTATAATTTTCCGTTGGTTAGTATATGCTGATGGTTCAGCAAATCCTGAGAGTAAAGATGACAACAGTTGTTAATATTATTGATAATAATTTTTTATTCCATCAATAAATATAATAAATTTTACTGACATTTGGTGTTATTTTCTTATAGCGTAAGGTAATAACTGGAGAAAGCATTTGAGTCATGACGGCTTAATTTATTATTGACACCAAAAATAGTTCAAGTAAATTGTACTTAAATTTCTCTCATTTTATCAAAGACTGATGAATGATTTGGAATGCACGTACTCTATTGGACAGTGGTGTTCCTAATAACTAAGTTCTTCCATGATAAAAAGTAATATATTATATAAAACAACGCGCAGTTGACTCTGACTTTGTTTACGCATTAGCATGCAATTTGCTTCTCGTCCATATATGAGAAGACAAAAGGATCCCAACTCATTATCCACTTATACTTTTGAATCTTCTCAATCCTTTCACTGACAGCCGACTTTGCTTACTTTGCTGTGGAACTTTTTGACTGATTGATGCCTATATATGCACACTTCGCTTTTACTCTAGACACAAAATCAAGCTCCAACGTTCCTTAGGTGATATATAATTATTCAGGTTCTGGAAGTATTAACAACATTAGTTTGTGACGATGGACACTAGATGTTGCCACCAACCAATAGTTTTTAGCTTGCTTTTGCTTGCCATGTTCTCCACCTTGGTGTATGGCCAAGGCACTCGTGTAGGGTTTTATTTAACCACATGCCCTAGGGTTGAAACCATTGTTAAAGCTACAGTCCAGTCTCATTTCCGGTCTGATCCTACCGTTGCACCTGGTTTGCTCAGGATGCACTTCCACGATTGCTTTGTGAATGGCTGTGATGCTTCTATTCTCATTGATGGCTCCAATACTGAGAAAACAGCCCCACCAAATCTTTTGCTTCGAGGATATGACGTGATTAACGATGCCAAGTCCCAACTGGAAGCCGCTTGCCCTGGGGTCGTCTCATGTGCTGATATTCTAGCCCTTGCTGCTCGCGATTCTGTAGTTCTGGTATACCTATATACATATATGTACATTCGTTTAAGTTATACATAGCAAGCATTAATTCTACTTCCACTTCAGTTATCAACTATGAAAGCTTTAACATTGTGTAACGAATTTGCAGACACTGGGACTAAGTTGGCCTGTGCCCACGGGACGAAGAGATGGCAGGGTTTCATTGGCATCTGACACTGTCAATCTTCCAGGCTTCACCGATTCTGTCGATGTTCAAAAGCAAAAGTTTTCAGCATTGGGACTAAACACACAAGACCTTGTTACCCTTGTCGGTATGCTTCATTTGGATATGGTGTAGTTCGTCGTATTTACATATGAATTTATGTAACTTTTAAGTTCGGTATTCGTGTTTACTTATTAATATCGTTTTCTTCCCTTGGAAACAGGAGGGCACACAATAGGAACTTCAGCTTGCCAGTTTTTCAGGTACAGATTGTACAACTTTACAACAACGGGAAATGGCCTAGATTCATCAATCGACCCTGCATTCGCCTCTCAGCTACAGACACTTTGCCCACAAAACGGTGATGGATCGAGGCGTGTTGCACTAGATACGGGTAGTGCCAACAGATTCGATTCAAATTTCTTCTCCAATTTGAGGGGAGGCAGAGGAATACTGGAGTCGGATCAAAAGCTATGGACGGATCCTTCCACAAGAAACTTTGTACAACGTTTCCTAGGTATCAGAGGATTGGCTGGATTGACTTTTAACGTAGAATTTGGAAGGTCCATGGTGAAGATGAGCAATATCGGTGTCAAAACTGGAACTAACGGTGAAATCCGTAGAGTGTGCTCTGCTATAAATTGAAGCATGCTAGGATTAAGATGCAGTTTCATATGTAGTAATATTAATTAACTTTCTTAATTACTTTTCCTAATAGTTGTTGCAATGAAGTCAAACAAAAAGGCTTGATAAGAGGAGACCAAAACTTTGCGTCGTGGCCATGCACTATGATCCTTGGCAACATCTTGGAAACACTGTTAGTTTCACATCTCTTTTTCCACTAGTGGCTGGGAGCTACGAAGCTTACCTTATTATTAGAGAGCCATTGTGAGCTAGCCTACTAGCCAACGTGTTTTTTTTTCAACGGGCTACTATGTTAGTTGAAGCGCGCCTCCATAAGTGGAAATTTCTAAAGAAAAACAAAACAAGTGCTTTGCATTTAAGAATGAAGCATCTATAACTCAAAATCATAAGATTTTAGACGAAGCATATATTTCCTTATGTTAGAATGCATACTTCTAATGAGTTGTAATGCATACTTCTATAACTCAAAACCTATTGTTTAATGCATACTTCTAGATTATGAGCTGTAATGAGTTGTATTTGACTCTCTTCAAACAAACAAAAAAAGAGTTGTATTTGACTTACTCAAGTCAAATTATCTTCGAACTCCTTTCGACAGCTAACATTATAGTCAATTATTACGACTCTACTTCCCTGTAAATATGGTCATTACTCCGGCGGAAAAAGGGGAAGTTCCTTCAAACTTACCGACGAAATTATGCGACGGAGTGAAACGTCGGTGTGACAACAGTCGGTATATTTTACCGACTGTAGGACAATATGGTTGGTATTCATAAACTGACGAAACTTTCAGTATAGTGGAGAGGAATATACCGACGAAGCTGTCGGTATAGTTGGTAGGAATTAACCGACGGTTTTGTCGGTAAATACAAGGATTTAATGTCGACGGAACTGTTGGTAAACTACTACCAAACATTATAGACGGTTTTATTTCCGTCGGTAATTGCAAACCTTTAAGCAAATATCCCCTTAATTGTTTAATCCAAAGGTGGAAGCTGTTAGTTCGCTAAAGTCACCTTTAATTCTCTATAAATGTGTTGTTGAATGACAATTTTTCTAAAATTAGGTCGTGAAATTTGATTTCAATTTGAACAATTATATATTATCGTTACATAAGTTTTGGAATTTTGAACCCATGGAATTTGTTTATAAAGAAAATTAAATGACTTTCCTAACTGATAATTAAAACATTACAGTTTACATAAATGAAAACCAAATTAATAACAACAACAATTCTATTGTCCTGGTGAGCGTGGCTGATATGAGTCTCTTTCCCTCGCTCTCATTTGGTCAAGGTTATTTTGGAGCTTATGAATTCCCTTCGTCAACATCTGAACTGCAGACTCAAGCTGATTGATACATCGCGTTGTCGGCTCTGAACTAGATGCTGCTGTTGTGGACATAGTAGAAGAGTGCGAATAAAATATGTTGGCATATGAGCCTAGGCCAAAGATCCTTCCCCGACTATCCTTACCATCCACTGCATCAAAATATTGCTGGATCTCATCAACAGGTTGTGCATCCTGCGTCTGTTGCCCAATTGTTTGTTGTATTTGGTCATATTAAGAAGCAATGCTTATATTGTAATTAGTAAGTGATAATTATTAAGATTGAATATTAAACGATGAAATTCACATACATTTAGTTCTCAACATCGGTTGTTGACGAATGTGACACAATCATGTTTCCTAGTATGAGTATGTAACAACAACTGATGGGGTGTAGGCCTAACACCCATAGACTTTTCCTGCATAACAATGACAAGTAATAAGTTAAACAAGAATTTATAAAAATTTCGGCATAGTCTCGTTTTTTTTATGATATTACCCCCTGTTCAAGAAAGCAAAGTACGCAATACAGTTATAAATGGCACCAACAAATTACTCCACACAGTCATGATCATTAGGCATACTACACATATATGTTCATCACAACATTCACACATCAATTTACATTTAAATATAACAAAGAAAAAATTTAGAATATAAATGTAATATTAATATACTTACAAGCCTCTCCGCATGCTCGCGGTGAGTAATTGATCCTCCCGTATGAACGGCAAGACTGTCTACCCCTTTCCTACCACGTCTGTTGGTGGAGTTACGGCCTAATATCACTACAAGAAAATCATCATTTCGCGACGGAACTTTACCGACGGACCATGTAGCGTCTGTTTCTTGCGACGAAAGCACAAATCCGTCGGTGACAATAAGATAATTTCTGACGGTTCAGGAATCCGTTGGCAAAGTTGGAGGGAAATTTTCACGGGGCTTTTTAGCGACGGAAATATGTCGATGGAAATTATTCGGTCTGTAAATAGGGACGGAATAAAATATTCGGTCGGTGAAATTGTCGGTAGAAATGATTCACCGACGATAACAAATCCGTCGCTATATTAAAGAAAGAATAATGCCGACGGTCACCAAATCCGTTGCCAAGGGTGAAGGCAAAAAAATTTGGCGACGGAAATATGTCGTTGAAAATTATTCTGTCTGTAAAAAGGGATGGAATTGAAGTTCGGTCGGCAAAATTTGTCGAGGGGAGAAGTACACCGACGGAAATCAGTTGTCGGTATATTATTTTTCCAGATTAATTTCACCGACGGAAGGTATCCGTCGGTATATTAGGTTTTCCGAGTTATCTCACCGACGATATATTTTTATTATACCGACGGATTAATTCCGTCGCGAAAATTAAATTAAATCGCTACCCAGCCATCTTCCTTCTCTCCTTCCCCGACTCATCTCCTCTTCTCTTTCTCTCTCATTTCCTCCGGCGACCAACCTTCGTTCTCCTTTCATCTTCTCCGACGACGTCGCGACGTTGGCTGCTCCCTCTCTCCGGCGACGTTGGCTGCTCCCTCCCGAAGGTGAAATCGAAAAACTCTTGGGTTTTGAACATGGATGTATTTCGTTTGAATTGGTTTGAATGTTATTGATTTTATTTGTTAGTTTCTCCCTCCAAATGATGTAGATTATGGTTATGAATGGTGTTTTGAGTAGCACTTTCCCAGATTTGTATTGAATGATAAACGATCTTAGGGTAGGTTCTCAGTCATAAAGTATGATTTTTTAAATAGTTTATTGATTTTATTTCATTTAAATCGAATCTATTCATTTGAGAAATAAATGAAAAGAAGAGCAAATTCATGAACAAAAGCAGATGGAATGATTAGACTATTTAGGATCGAAATTGATGATGGAAAGAAGAAACTGAAATTAGGGAACCCATTAATTATTTAGTTCTTTGTAGGAAATAAATTTAATTTTCATATTGATTCAATTAAATTTATAAATTTTGTATTTAAGTTAAGTTTGTAATTGTAGTAATCTATCAATTGAACAAATACTTCAATTTAGATTTACAAACTCATATTTTAATAATCAAGAAGGGTTGCGGTTTAATTATTTTAGTTTTACTGTTAAAAAAGGAACTTTTTTAATTTAACAATTAAAAAAGAGGAACGTGAGGATAGAGGACCGAAGATGATGATAGGATGCATGCATTTCTTAGTTTAAAAATCCTCCCTCATTGATTACCTAATTGCAACTTATAATTTTATCATTATTATTAAATAATTTTTAAAAGCGTAGAATTTTAAAAGAAATGCAATACTTAGGGTATGTATACTACAAGTAAACTCTAAACTTTTAACCCTCTTAAAGAAATAACATTGAAAAGATTTACAATTACAACCTAGAAATTTTGTGGACGCATGGAGTTTTAAAAATCTACTAATACGTTGTAATTATTCCTAATTAATAAAAGGTTATTTTCAAATTATTCACATAAATTAATTACTGTTTTAATATTACAATTTTATACTTTTATTTTTGTGTAATAGTTTATTAAATATATCAATGAATGATTTTCGTTATTATAATAGAAAGATATAACATATATAACAATCATTTTAAATTCAAATCAAGTAGACCAAGAAAAAAAGTAATTCCATATATAACAAACTTTTTACAATCTTATATTAGTCATTTCAATAAATTAGGTGTTCAATCATTGCATGATAAATGCTACTGACGCCTCGATATGATAAGACACAATGTTATTTTCTTTATTGTAGGAACTGATTGTCCTCGTATTTATACTTTGGAGGAACGTTAAGATAAGCCTAACGCAGTATTGATATGACAACTATACTTTTACTTCAATTGTGGTAACTTTAAGCATATATCTGTTAATATTATTTGACGTTATAATAAAATTTTGTATGGTTGTGAATTTCTTTGATATTATTAATGTTCAATTCTTGATAAGTAACATGAGTTGTTGTAAGGTAAGTATGGACATGTAGTTTAGAGATTAGTTGTGAGTTGGCTTTACTTGTCAGCATGATCCTCGTATAACAATTAATTAATGATACTGACATACGTTGTTATATGTGTCATACATGAATTATACTGACAATTGATTGACTTATTGAAATTAACAGTATCGCAGCTATGAGCTGGCAGGATAGATCTTGGATGTATAGACGATTAACCCCTGCGGGCTTCATTAATCCTGAATTCGTTCATGGAGTTGACAGTTTTATTCATTATGCATGCTCTCAACATGCATATATGGATGGACAAAAGATCAGATGTCCATGTAGCAAGTGCAAGCACAAATGTTTCCTGACTCTTGATGAAGTTAAGTTGCATTTGCTACGAAAAGGGTTTGTGCCTAATTATTTTGAGTGGACACGACATGGCGAACCGTTAATTTGTAGCACCTCAAGGGGGAATGAAGCACAAATGTCTGTCAACGTAAATGAGTATGAAGGGGAGGTTGGAAGGGGAGGTCATGGAACGGAAAACGCGACAGCAAATGGTCTTTGATGGGGTTGGTTGCACCTTTGAGACAAATACGATAAATGTTGAAGAAGAACCAAATGCAGAAGCACGGAAATTTTTTGACTTACTCCCGGCTGCTGACCGAGAATTGTGGCCCGGTTGTCAAAAAATGACGCAATTGTCATCAATTGCGCGAATTTTGAACGTTAAGAGTGAAGGACACATATCGGATCGTTGCTTTGATAACATTCTGGAGTGTTATACTGAATCACTACCCGCTGATCATTCAATGGTTGACAGCTTTTACAATATGAAGAAACTGATTCGGAGCCTTGGGTTGCCAGTGCAAAAAACTGATTGTTGTCGGTTGGGATGTATGTTGTATTGGGGAGATGATGTGAACATAGATGAGTGCAAATTTTGTGGTCAATCGAGGTTTAAGCCACGAAAAGCTGCAATGAAACAGAAATTAGTTCCATGGAAGCGGATGTATTATTTCCGCTTACTCCGAGGCGCAGAGATTTTATGCATCCGATGTGACCGCATGTCACATCGATGGCATCTTGAGCACGATCAGGAAGATGGAGTAATGCGTCATCCATCAGATGCACTGGCATGGAAGCATTTCAATGACACCCATCAGCACTTTGCAGTTGAAAGTCGGAATGTGCGTTTGGGATTGTCGACTGATGGATTCCAACCGTTTGGTCAATCCGGGCAGCAATATTCATCTTGGCCGGTGATAATTACTCCTTATAATTTGCCTCCGTGGATGTGTATGAAAGAGGCGTACATGTTTCTTATGTTATTGTGCGGGACCAACAAATCCCAAGCAAAAAATAGATGTTTACTTACAACCGCTGATATTAGAATTGCAACATCTTTGGGAAACTGGTGTGCAAACATATGATGTATCTTTGAAACAGAATTTTGTCATGAGAGCAGCTTTAATGTGGACGATAAGTGACTTCCCGGCTTTGGCCATGTTATCTGGTTGGAGCACAGCTGGAAAGTTGGCTTGCCCTCATTGCGGCAATGATTCAGATGCGTTTTATCTTCCATCCGGTGGCAAAATTTGTTGGTTTGACAATCACAGGAAATTCCTTCCTCCTGATCATCCGTTTAGGCGCAATAAATATAAGTTCATGAAAAATAAGATAGTCAAACAACCAGCTCCACCTCCGAAATGTGGTGTTGAGATCTTCAAGAGATTGAGGCATGGGGTTGCTTAAAGTGGCGAATTTGAAGTCGATGAAGTCAATCAAGCATCGGTCAAAACTTTGGTTGGCGAAAGCGAAGCATATTTTGGGATTTACCATATTGGAAAACAAATATGGTACGACATAATCTGGACGTGATGCATATTGAGAAAAACATGTTTGACAACTTGTTCAATACGATTATGAACATTGAAGGGAAGACAAAAGACAATGCGAAATCCAGAGCTGATTTGGAACTGCTCTGTAGAAGACATGAGTTACATAAAGATGTCCGTACCGGTAAATATCCGAAAGCATGTTACACTTTGGACAAGCAACAAAAGGAGCGTTTGTGTGAATGGTTGAAAGGACTCAAGTTTCCTGATGGTTATGTGTCAAACCTGTCTAGGTGTGTAGATATGAGAAAGTACAAATTATTTGGGATGAAAAGTCATGATTGTCATGTTTTTATGCAAAGGCTAATTCCAATTGCCTTTCGTGAGTTGCTACCTTCTAAGGTATGGGAACCATTAATGAGTTGAGCTTGTTTTCAAAAGCTTAACATCATCGAAATCAATTTAGATGAAATGGATAAACTAGAGAAGCAAATTCCGGTTATTTTGTGCAAGTTAGAAGGGAATTTTCCTCCTAGCTTATTTGACTGCATGGAGCATCTACCGGTGCATTTACCATACGAAGCAAAACTTACCGGTCCAGTCCAATATCGATGGATGTATCCATTTGAGAGGTAAGTCCTGTACTATCATATCGTTACCCATTTGTACATGTTGTACGTACCGAACATTGTAATAACCATATGCTTTATTATAGGTATTTACATCATCTAAAAAATGTCAAAACAAAGCTAGAGTTGAGGGCTCCATATGTAATGCTTATTTAGTTGAGGAAGCTAAGACGTTTTGTGGACATTATTTTGAGTCTCATGTATGCATGCAGGCGAGACAAGTTCCTCGTGAACGACGATGGGGAGGAACAAGTGGTGCGGATGGGAACTTGTCAATTTTACATATCCAGGCGGACATCCGGACGTGCAATAAGACGAATGCTAACAGAGGAGGAAATTGATGTCGCTCATGGGTACATTTTATTGAGCTGTCGGGAGGTTCTTCCATTCGCATGATGAGTTGCACAACCGTATGCTCCATTGTAGGTGTTATTGTGTTGAACGTTTGATTGGTGTCATGTCATATGCAGGTTATACGAGGCATTATTGCACGAGGTAATGCCTCGTATCACACAGGATGACATGAATAACGAAGTTGGAAAACAATTCCCTCGATGGTTCGCACGATATGTAAGTTCTCACCTTAAACTATTCCTATTGTTAACCACCATGTTAACATGTTCGATGACATTGTTCCCTTTCCTTTGCTACTTCTGTTACATAGGTGCGGAGAATCCAATACGTAACAAGTTCATATCGATCTTGCGAAGGGTCCTCTCGCGAATCGTTAACTCTTATCCGGTGTATTTTGTGAATGGATATAAATACCATACAGAGTCGCATGGACATACCATGTCAAGTATGAACAGTGGGGTTTCGATACAGGGAGAATTGATGGATTATTATGGGAAAATAATTGAAATACTTGAAGTTGAGTACCCTGCGTTGCCAATTAAGCGATGTGTGATATTTAAATGTGATTGGTATGACCCGACACCAAACGTTGGAACAAAAGTGCATAACCGATACAATGTCGTTGAAATAAACTTCCGTAGACGGTTGAGACAATTTGAACCATTCATCTTGGCTATGCAAGCAAGACAGGTGTGTTATGTCCCTTTTCCAAGCTTACGACGTGATAAGGCGGATTGGTTGGCGGTGTGCAAAGTTAAACCTAGGGAGTGTTTGAATCCTATACAAACGTAGAGGAGAGAAGGCGACAGTGAAGCGTTTCAAGAAGACGTGGCTTCTATTCATGATACAATAACGTGTGACGACGTAACCTTTGCACGATCCTTCTAACGCTTATGTTGATATTTCATCTGCAGAGTCCCACGAGGGTAACAATGGATGCGAACAAGAGGAAGAATTTGATTCTTATTCTTCCGACGAGGAAGATGATTGTAATTTACATTTAAGTTCGATAGCAATTAATATGTCTTTGTAATAGACTATTGATTGTACTCAAATACAAGATTCCTTTTAATCATTGCAATTCTTATTCAAGGGATGTCGATGTGGCGAATGGTTCCCGACGGTAATAATTCTTTCCGTTGGGAAGAATGTGGAAAATTTGTCCCGTCCGTGGAATAACCATTCGAAAGCAGCCACGAGCAAAGCATTCGATTCGTTTGCCATCCATGACCGATCTTCTAATTCAAGGTGTTTGCTATGATTATTAAATACGTGTTCATATTCAAGACATCTTATTTCCTTATGTTCAGTGCCCATAACATAATAGTAATTTGATGGTTTTAACTTCATGTTGCTCAAAGCGTCCTTTATTCTGAACGAAGAAATAAGTGCCAGTAGAGGGCAGCGCCATGACACTCAGTTGCCACCACCCTCCGAACAGTCGAAGGGAAGCTCTCCGAAGGACCACCAACGATCACCATAACTTTAGATTTTCGAACTCATGATTTTAAGGTACAATAATATCAATTTATGTTTACTTTGATGTGTTTTTCTCCAATTGTATTCCAATTGACATTATTTACCTTTGATGTCGTGGATGATCGCATGTCCCATAATGTATAACCAATTGTTATTATTCAAAACTTTGATGTACTGGTTGATGTGTGGATGTCGACTAATACATGCACCTTATTGGTAAGATCTTTTTTTCACCGACGGAATTTCTTTTTCCGTCGGTAACAATTTAGCGACGGAATCGGGTATACCGTCGGCACATAAATGGACTCAATTTGGCGACGTGCAACATTCCGTCGTTAAATTTATAACTTACTACGAAATATTGGCGACACTTTTTCCGTCTCTAAATAATACTGACGGTCAAATTCCGTTGCGGATTAGTTAATTTCACCGACGTCATTTTCAAAACAATTTTCGTCGGAAAACTGCAACAACGGTATTATTCCGTCGGTTAACCGTGGGCAATTAACAGCGGAATATTTCCGTCGGTAATCAATAACGACAGCCATGTTTACGACGGATTAATCTTTCGTCGGATTCCGTCGGTAACTATAATCTCCGACGGAACCCACCTTTTCTCCGACGGAATATTCCGTCGGAGAACGTGGCTTTTCTTGTAGTGTATGCGCATTGCCTCAAGTGATCTTTAGTACTCCAGCCAACGACCTTATGTGAACTCAGAAATGAAAGAGGATCGTACATCAACATTGTGTATCTGATTAATAAAATCGCAATAACGTGTACGAACTCGCAACTCCCATACATTATGTATTATCTCGTCGACTTCAGAACTCTAGTAAAAATGTTTCTAAAAATAAAAAGAAAAAATTTGATAAGTTATAATCTATTTATATGTATGTGATGAATGTATACAACAAAAAAATATTTATGGCTTATTATACCTCAAACTCCTGATAATAAAATGCCTTTGTGGCCTCAGAAATCTTCTTCCATGCATAACCATCTGGATCAATCCTCTCTTTAAATGTAGATGTCATTTGTCTTGAACACGGTCCAGATGGAATGAACCTAATATAAGAACAAATAAGTTCATAAATTTGCAAAAAAATTAAACATATAAGTTAATGGTAAACATATATAGTGTTTGATGCGATTTCATTTACTGTTGATCAGATATTTTTATATACTTTCTACCATCAGGACCCTCAGATCTAGGGTGGATCTCGTCTCCTTCCTCTTCCATAATTGTATTGGATGATATATGGGTATTAGATTGTTGTGTATCACCAATTGTAGGTGATGATGTTCCTGCAACTGTAGGCGCTGGAGGTGGTGGTGGTGACTCAATTGCAGTTGGAGTCTGTGATGGGCCTCCCTCACAATAAGTCCCTCCAAACATGCTTCTAAGCCTCGACCACATGATCTGACGTTGTCTCTTTGGTCCCATATTTGTACCTGAAATAATATGTTTATTTAATTCTCCTATAAATATTTAAATTTGATTCTAAATCTAATATGTTACACAATATATGTAAAAGGAATTCATATCATAACTTCAAATTTAGTTATAAGAAACATTGTTACAGTCAGAGTACAATAATATAATAAGTAGTTTGTAGCACAATCATATGTATTGCAGAGATACATGACAATGACATTAATTTTTTGTTGGATTCCAAGTAATATGAGAGTCACTAAAGGTAAAGGACTCCCCGATAGCTGGATTCCCAAGAAGGCTCCTCGCATGTTCGAACGCTCCAATAGAAATAGTAACTGTTCTTCCCGCATGTGTTTGGTTTTGAATACCTTCTTGTAACAATATTTCCGCTATTGCTAATTTTGTTGGTGAAACATTCGAAAATGGTTTACCTACAACACAATAGAAAGGAACTTACATATTGTCATATTAAAAAGGGATCATGGAACCTATTCAGTAGACGTATACGTACGTGAATTTCCATATGAGCTTTGTGGAATTGCCAACTTTTGCAAACCAACCGATTTGCCTATTCCTTCATTGATCGTTGTTTCACTACTCCCGCCTCCTTCGGCATACATGTCATCTTCGAGATTCATTAAAGCTAAAAACATGTAATATATTCCATGAAATGTTAATATAACAATTACATATGTTTGAATTGAGATGTATATAATAAAGAAAGTGATGTTGTTCAGATGATACTATACACCTTCAAGTAGAAGATCAGTCATGGAAGGCAAACGATCATTATTTAAAGATGTCGAGAT
This sequence comes from Erythroxylum novogranatense, assembly GCA_029891385.1. Taxonomy (NCBI): domain Eukaryota; kingdom Viridiplantae; phylum Streptophyta; class Magnoliopsida; order Malpighiales; family Erythroxylaceae; genus Erythroxylum; species Erythroxylum novogranatense. Next base: position 35,916,429 of record CM057232.1, on the reverse strand, counting down.
TTTTGCAGCATCCTTTATTTTTTAGGTAGGGAAAATTTTACCACATTCCTCCCAGCGGAATGAATTACTTCCATCCGGAACCATACACCAAGTCGATATTCCTTGATTAAGAATTGGAAATAAAAATTTGACAGAATATATTGAAAAGTTTAAATACATATAACTTGTCAATTGAAATTAAATCTTCCACTACATACACAAATTAATCGCTATCATAACTTAATTGTAAATTACAATCATCTTCACTTTCTGATGAATATGAATCAAAATTCGGCTCCTCTTCAGATCTGTGACCATCTTCCTCCTCTTCAGACGAAATCTCTTGATATTCATGTGATGGATCGTGCAATGGTTCATTATCATCATATGTCACATATGCATTTATCAAATAAGCATCTTCTTGAAACGCTTCACTTTCAATTCTCTTTTCTCCTTTTCCATGTGATTGAAACACACCTTTAGGTTTAACTTTGCAAACCGCCAACTAATCTAACTTATCTCGTCGTATGTTGAAAAAAGGGAAATAGCACACCTGTTTCGCTTACATAGTCAAATCCGTAGAGTGTGCTCTGCTATAAATTGAAGCATGCTAGGATTAAGATGTAGTTTCATTCGTAGTAATATTAATTAACTTACTTTCTGAATTACTTTTCCTAATAGTTGTTGTAATGAAGTCAAACAACAAGACTTGGACCAAAACTTTGTACTCCAGTGAACTGTTAATTCAAAATAAAATTTGCTTCCTATGCCATCGAAAAATAACTAGAAAACTTATCAAGTTTCAACTAAACTCAATAGAATGAGTACTTAACTGATTGATGATTTGAAATTATCTACACGACATGAGCATCCATAAGTTGGGGAAAAATCATCCAATCAGGGGGAGAATGATTTGGCTAGAGCCCTTGACAAAGTTCCTTCACCTGCTACTTCCACGTCGTGGCCATGCACTATGATCCTTGGCAACAACTGTCTATCTTGGAAACACTGTCAATTTCACATCTCTTTTTCCACTAGTGGCTGGGAGAAAGCCAGCAGCACATTGTATAGGTTGAAGCTACGAAGCTTACCTTACTATTAGAGAGCCATTGCGGGCTAGCCTAGCTAGCAAACGTGCTATTTTTCAGCGGGCTAAGCTACTATGTTAAATTGTTAGTTGAAGCGTGCCTCCATAAGTGGAAATTTCTAAAGAAAAACAAAACAAGTGCTTTGTATATAAGAATGAAGCATCTATAACTCAAAATCATAAGATTTTAGACAAAGCATATATTTAATTATGTTAGAAACTAAACTTTGTTTAATGCATACTTCTAGATTTATGTAATGAGTTGTATTTGATTCTCTTTAAAAAAAAGAGTTGTATTTGGCTTACTCAAGTCAAATTATCTTCGAACTCCTTTGGACAGCTAACAATATAGTCAATTATTACGACTCTACTTCCCTATAAATATGGTCATTACATATGTATTGTACATAATAAAAATAAAAGTCCGTGAAAAAGAAATTGTGTAGGGAGAAGTTTTAATAGAGTATGTATTTTATTAAAGAACACCGTATCTATGAATGGCCCTCACTAATATATATTTTTGTTATCTTCTAGAAGTAGGCCCCACCCAATAATAATTTTTGAAGCACCAATGATTAGTAGAGTTATTGTGGTGGTGGAGGAGAGCGAAAGACTCACCTCTTTTGAAGAGGGGTTATTGATACAAATTAAGGTAGTTGAAATATTTATTTAAGAGGGAGTGAGCAAACCTAATACAATACGGATGAAAAGTTAGTGGAGGAGGGGATGGATATGTTAAGAATAAGCAAATATTGCTAAAAATGACGTTGTTGAATTGAAATAGAAAAAGTATTATTTGTAAAGTCGAGAATGCTAGAATTCTTTCATTAAAGTTATTCTATATTGAATTAAGAGAAACAAAGATATATAAATTTTGAAGTTTTGTAAAATGTGGCATCATCTATAGATGGTTCTCATTATATAATGTAAATTATTAGATATAACTTTTAGGTTTATCATAATCATACTTGTAAAAATTATTTAATATTTAAGGGATAGCCTACTTAATTGTCGTATTATGTTTAACTTATTTTATTCTTTTCTTTTTCAAAATTTTTCTCTTAATCTATTTAGTTGAGTTAAAGCATAAAATTGACTAATTACTTTCATATTTAAAAAGTTTATCTTTATAATTTTTTAATCTAATTATGCTCATTCCTAAAGTTTTGATAATAACAAAATATTGAGCTACAAATTGAAGTGAATCATACGTTAATACAAGACTTATTATACAATATATAAATGCACAAGAAGGGGGGGTTGAATTGTGTATTATTTTTTTAAGAGCTCCTTCGAAAACGTTTTGTTAAAAGAAACTTATTCTTTTCACAAGAACTACTAAAAATCAAAGTTATAAAGTATTTTTTGGAAACTTGTATAAAAACTAGTAATATCGAAAAATTGAAAGATAAGATAAATTAAGAGTTGAGAGATGTTGACACAGCGATTTTTATACTGGTTCACCCCAAACCGTGGGCTACGTCCAGTCCTCAGATATCTCTCTGAGATTTCACTATCTCTAAAAAATTTTACAAGTATTCTTTGTCTCCGAGCCTCTTCAGGTCTCTTACAATCAGTATTCTTTCACACTTAGCCTCTGCAGGCCATCTGCATTACTTTCAACTGAAAGGTTTTTCGAGCTTTGCTACAGAAAAATAGCTCTAGATTTTTCGCACAATAGTTTCTCTCAAGCATTGCTAACTTTTGTAACTTTTCGTTTTCGAGACTTTGTAATCTTCGACATCGACTCATATTTATAGCCTTCGTCTTTAACTGCTTCTAGATTCTTGATTCTTGCTTCTTTCAAGAAACGGTTATTCAGTTGAGTTCTGTAACTAACTCAAACTGATTCTTGATTTGACGTGGTTTGCTTCCATCTGTTTTTCTTCCGTCTGCTTTTCTTCGCCTGTTTTTCTTCGTTTGCTTTTCTATTGTCTGCATTTCTTTGTCATTTTTCTTTATGCGCTTTTCTTCGCATTTTCTTTTCTTACATCGCTTTTCTTCGTTTGCTTTTCTTTATGCATTTTTCTTAATACCTTTTCTTCTTCGCTTTTCTTGATCTTTTTTCTTCATCTATTTTTCGTTATCATTTGTACTTCATCAAAATCATTTATGTAACGTCATTTTGACTTAACAAAAATAACTTTCATTTAAGTGTGACAGGGACACGAATGTATGAGAAGGTAGTTTAAGCATTATTTCGTCCATTTGAAGGAAGATCAAGTTTAAAATCCTTGAAATTTATGCAAGAAATGAGACTATAATGTGATTTAGAGTTTCAAGAAGAGTGTGAGAATATTCAAAGAATTTTGAAAGGCAGTAATATTTAGGAACAAATTAAAAAGTACCAAATTTGAAGAGCGCATGAAAGATTGAAGAATATCTTTCAGAAGAGCATTATATTATGTCAACCGATTAGAAAAGCAACTCTCCCAATGAATAGTAATTCAATCTACCATATCAAGCCTCACTTTTTTGGGTACAAATGGTCATATTTGGCTCTATATGCAAATGATTGATCCTAAACACCTAGAAAGTTAGAGAACAAATTTAAGAAACTTTGTTTAAAAATGACACAAGATGAATAAGAGTTATTAAAAAGATCATAAGCATTATAAAATAATCAAAATGTTGGGAAACGAGGTCGAGATTCGATTCCGACCGTAGTGGAATAATCACGAAACTTTTTTGTGACTTTTGATTTTCCAAAAACTAAGATCTATTTAATTCTATAAAATGATTAACATAAATCATAATAAAACATAATTTAATTAGTACCTTATTCTGAAGCATAATCTTTATCTTGTTATATCCTTCGAACCATTTCTGAAATCGATCCGTCACTACTACCGTAGCCGCACAAGTGTCCGGCCTCTAACGTTATCCATAGAATAGGATGAGAGAACTCTGTAACTCTTACAAAGAGGTTAGGCAAGAAGTGCTAGCTTCATAAAGTTTAAGCCTATTTATAATAAACTTTGGATGTTTTAGTAATTGAATTGAAATTAAATTCTAATTTCAATTAAACTTTATATAGAATTACAAATAATTCTAATTAAATAATAATTATGCATATATAAGATTCAATATCTCATATTGATCCTTATTTATTAAACATCTCATATTTACTATTAAAGTTTCTCAAACTTTACAATCAAGTCCAACTTGATTAAACTAACTTTGCTCTCTTCAACTCATTCTATGTATAAGACCCATTAGGTTTCTAAATATGTTGGCAATAATTATAAAATCTAATTTTAATTCATAATTAAAATTAGATAAATTAAAACACCTTTTAATTTATCTTTAATTCTTCAATTAAATAATTTATAATTAAAGATCAAGATTGGTGTCTAGCAACGCATTATGACCACCTAAATATTTAGGAATGTCAAAGTAGTTTTAAATAACTTTTTCGTGCATAATTTTTTCGTATAATTCAATCCTTTTATCATACAATGTTTCGATTAGACTTAGAGCATGGAATTAATGTCTATTCTATTTTGAGTCTAATTATATTAGTTCTCCGTCATTAGCTATCAATTCAATTAATGACTTTTGTAAACTATTTACAAAGCATCATTTCACCTTGGCCAAGAATTTCTTGAATTAATACTAATCGAGAACAACGAAACATTCTCCCTAATTAATTTAGGGCGATGAATACTATCTTGATCATTTAACTATCTCCATATAGTTCATGTTACATACAATGAGTACCGATTAAATGACCTATGATTAAATAGATCATAAGTAGTATCAAAATATAGCAATCCTCATACAATATAACTTTGAATACCTCAAGTCAAAGGATCACTTACACAATCATCACAATGAGAATTTCATAAGTAGTATCAAGTAATGTTCGAAATGAATTTCTCATATCAGGTATATTCAATGAACTTGTTCTCTAGCAATCACTCACACGTTTGTTTAAGTATTTTTATACTTTAGCCAATGAGATCGATTACTCCCTTTATAAGCAAAAAACGTGTGCTAGTCTTTTTACGTTTTATTAATGTCTAATCTTAATAGAACAATGACTAGGAATATTTAGGAATAATACATAAATGCAATATTAATCTCATAATTATAATCTCATTATAATTACATTGCACATTTGCAATGTACAATTATCCCATGGACTTTATCATACACATCTAAACATGTACAAGATAAAGAATGTATTTAAATAATTTGTCACTAAAATATAACCGAAGTAATTGGTTGTAGGACATAAGCCATCAATCTCTTACTTGCACTAAGCTAATTGTTTAAGTATCTCCTACCATATCATCATATGATGATTATTCTACTACTAGGGCAATGATTTAATGAGAGAATTCTACAAGATTCTCTATAATGTGCACTTAATTAAATCTTACAGCTCCCATCTTAATTATCATCATAATTAAGAAAATTTTCCTAAACACATTCTTAAATCTTTAATGAGACATTAGCTCCTTATGCATGCCCAATGGCTCTAATGTTCTATAGTACATTACTATCTTGAACAAAGCAAAGAAACTATATGAAGTTCACTAAAGAACTTGTTGATTCAATTAATCATTTCCACTAAACGAAAAAATGTATTATGGCTTAATTAGCAACCAATTGCTGCATTGGAATCTTTCCAATCCTAAAGGATAATGTTATAAGTAAATAAACCTTAATTAGGATTTATTTATAAAGTTATAACCTTATCATCTTGAACTCAAATATCAACTCATACATAAAGTAATGAATATCTTTAATACTTCACAAGTATCTGATCTTTTAAATACTAAACATCTTTAGTACATTATCTATGCACTTGGACTTAGAATAAATTAACAACATCCAATTTGTCTCTATAGATGTAATTCCCATAATTAAGTTGTTACTTTTTCATATCCAACAAGAGTTGTTCTTGGAAAATTCTATTTTTAACAATTAAAAGTTAGACTTATTGTTCTCTGTGAGCAATATGTCTCCACATACCCCCATTGAAGAGGAAAACTATACTTCCACCTACCTTCTTGTAGATGTGATAAATTCATAATCATCTCTAAAACAAACTCTTTAAATTTATCGTAAAAGTAAATAATTCAATGTCTTGTAGCCTTTCAACTTTACATCAAATGTATCATTAAAGGCATTAGTTCCAATTAGATGTAATGTTGTAAGATTTGAAGCTTTTAAATTCTTTCTTACTCCCATTGCTTATCTTGAGAGCCATTCTCCTATAAGTATACATTGAATCAAACAATTTGTTCAATGAATCTGTAAGATTATATCCAATCTTTTGGATATCTCATAACCTTTTATTATCCAATTGAGTTATAAACTTAATGGATTATATATATGCTTCAACTAAGCGTCAATCCTTAAATCATTAACTTTGAGTCCTTCAAAGACTTTAGCGTTTCATATCTAATATGAAATCTTGCTAATTGATTCAACTGGAACTATAGAAAGTAAGTCATTATATTAGGCATTGCTACAAAAGAAATATTGTTACATCATACAATATCTTATATTATATCATTTGGCTGTGACCTAGTTTTTCGATACATCCTATTTTTCGATACAAAGTATTTCACTCGCTTACTATTTAATTATCATTTGGCTGTGACCTAATGCCTAAACTGTCCCATTGATGAGCTCAATAATATCTGACCCTTATCCAATACTGGATACCGGGTTCATTAAACGTTGAGCCTAAGGCTTTGGATCAGTCATGAACTCGAAGTTCATTTTCACACGTTGAACTAAAAGCTCTAATCGGCGGTAACTCTGGTCAACAGCTCTAGTATTCCATACAACATTAAACATATCACAATCAGTCATACATTCTATAATTAGGAGTACCCCATAACTGTTTTCACACCAGTATATGGCATTTCGCCTATCATTCAATCAAACACATCAGAATAAATGTAGTCTGTAATCTTGTAACCCATTATCAATTTATATCAGTGTTGTGACCAAGCATCTATACTGTCCCTATAAGGGCACATTAATCGTTGAGCCATAGGCTCTGGAACTGTCCCATCAAGGACTTATTAATCGTTGATCGCGTCTTAGGGGTAGGAGAGCCTTCTGGGTATGCACCACTTCCCACGCGTCTTAGAGGTAGGAGAGCTCTCTGGGTATGCACTAACTCATCAATCGTTGAACTTTTCGCTCTGAAACTATCCCGTCAAGGGCTCATTAATCATTGAGCGCGTCTTAGGGGTAGGAGAGCCCTCTAGGTATGCACTACTACCCACGCGTCTTAAAGGTAGGAGAGCCCTCTGAGTATGCACTAACTCATCAATCGTTGAGCTTTTCGCTCTGAAACTATCCCGTCAATGGCTCATTAATCATTGAGCGCGTCTTATTGGTAGGAGAGCCCTCTGGGTATGCACTACTTCCCATGCGTCTTAGAGGTAAGAGAGCCCTTTGGGTATGTACTAACTCGTCAATCATTAAGCTTTTCGCTTTGATCAGTATATTACAGTCATTTCTAATCTATTCCAGATTTTCACTTCACAAAAACAATTACACTTTCACATTCTCATAACATTTATGTATACTATCACTTCAATACTTCGGACCTTCTATCCGGAGTTCACATTCAACACTATCTCATCATTACACTTTAGAGAATTTAAATCACTGAATTATAACATTTAATACTTTGAGAACCGTCTAGGTCACTCACCTGGCTTCCGCGCTAACGCCTGGAAGTCTCTAAAATGTCTGAGGCTGACTTTCCAAAAGTGCCTCTATCATAAATCAGAACACATATTTTTAACACATAGTACATTTCAACAATAAAGCACATGTAGCAATCTAATGATAAATACTATGCACTTTCATGACATTCCCGACACTGACCATATCAACAATTCCCATTTAACTATCCAAAAAAACAGAACTCAATTGACTCTCAAATTATACAATTTGTTTCTGAAATTTAAAAATCATTGCCCAACATAGACGGACCATCTTTATGCCGAAACCATACTTTACACTAAACTTCCATCCAAATTTGAGGACCTTAACAGACTGCTTCAACACTCCCCCTTTCTATAAGCGTATAAACCCTTGTCTCTAGTTCATAACAAATCCAACATTATCTCATTTGAATGACAGTATAAAAAAATTATCGCTTAAAAACCAAAATATGACTTTCGGGAATAAGAGTCGCCATGGTAAATCAAACGTTAAGCCCTCGCGACGCGTGCGCACGCCGCCTAAATAACGTGCTTCTCACCCTCGTCGTGACGTGCACAAATTCGTGTGCCGGGACGTGCGAGCCCGATCGCGCCTCCCGAATCCGTCTTTCAACCAATTTAATCCAACTCTTCTAATTTATTCAACACATAACTCATCTAAACATTACAACATCACTCTCACACCAATTTCCAACCCATTAACAAACCAAATCCACTCTCAAACGTAAAAAATCTACCATATTCGAAAACCCTAAATCAACATATACTTAACCCAAATCTATCACTTTTCACACTTAAACACATAAATCATTCAACTAGTTAAGAGGAAAGGGGGTTTAACTTACTTGATTTAACTTTCAGAAACCTTAAACTCTTCATGGATTTGCCAAAACCCTTTTTTTCTCTTTTTCTTCTTCTTCGAATGTTCCTCTTCCTCCTTTCCCCTTTTTCAAACCCAATTTTCCCTTTTATAGTCTTACAAACTAAGAAAAGTCCATTTTGCCCTCTTCATTTAACCTTAAGCCTTATTCTCTTAAGTATCTTGCCTAAACTGCCCTTATCCAAATTCTTATAACTTTACTACTTCAATTTATAAATTCAGATTCTTACGGACTGAATTGAAATTCAATTCTTTTATAATCATTCGCTTTCATGCCTATCAATTTCCAATTCAGTCAATTTATTTGCTTTGACTTTCATAACCTTTCCAATTTCAATTACTCATGCTAACCAAAAATTCCTAAATAATGTTTTTAATTGAGTGTCAATTGTACAGTCATTGTACTGGAAATCTCATCGGTACCCACTTTGCACTTTAATGCTGAATACACGTAAATCATTCCAGTTCAATCCACACACACAAAATCTCATTTTCACAAAGACACAAAGCCAGGAATTGTCATGAGTGCATACACAATCTTGTGTACAAAATCACAACCCAGTCCAAATTTACTATTTTATCCTTTCTATTGGTGATGGGATGCTACAATTCTACTACTAGGGCAGTGATTTAATGAGAGAATTCTACAAGATTCTCTATAATGCACACTTAATTAAATCTTACAACACCCATCTTAATTATCATCATAATTAAGAAAATTTGCCTAAACACATTCTTAGATCTTTGATGAGACATTAGCTCCTTATGCATGCCCAATGGTTCTAATGTTCTACAATGCATTACTATCTTGAACAAAGAAAAGAAACTATATGAAGTTCACTAAAGAACTTGTTGATTCAATTAATCATTTCCACTAAACGAAAAAATGTATTATGGCTTAATTAGCAACCTAAATGATATTGTTCTAAGTAAATAAACCTTAATTAGGATTTATTTATAAAGTTATAACCTTATCATCTTGAACTCAAATATCAACTCATACATAAAGTAATGAATATCTTTAATACTTCATAAGTATCTGATCTCTTAAATACTAAAAAATTTTAGTACATTATCTATGCACTTGGACTTAGAATAAATTAACAACATCCAATTTATCTCTGTAGATCTAATTCCCATAATTAAGTTGTTACTTTTTCATATCCAACAAGAGTTGTTCTTGGAAAATTCTATTTTTAACAATTAAAAGTTAGAATTATTGTTCTCTGTGATCAATATGTCTCCATATACCCCCATTAAAGAGGACAACTATACTTCCACCTACCTTCTTGTAGATTTGATAAATTCATAATCATCTCCAAAACAAACTCTTTGAATTTATCATGAAAGTAAATCATTCAATGTCTTGTATCCTTTCAACTATACATCAAATGTATCATTAAAGGCATTAGTTCCAATTAGATGTAATGTTGTAAGATTTGAAGCTTTTAAATTCCTTCTTACTCCTATTATTTATCTTGAGAGCCATTCTCCTATAAGTATACATTGAATCAAACAATTTTTTCAATGAATCTGTAAGATTATATCCAATCTTTTGGGTATCTCATAACCTTTTATTATCCAATTGAGTTATAAACTTAATGGATTATATATATGCTTCAACTAAGCGTCAATCCTTAAATCATTAACTTTTAGTCCTTCAAAGATTTAGCGTTTCATATCTAATATGAAATCTTGCTAATTGATTCAACTGGAACTATAGAAGGTAAGTCATTATATTAGGCATTGCTACAAAAGAAATATTGTTACATCATACAATATCTTATATTGTATTTTACTCCTTATATAAATTCATACACTTATGAATTTAGTTGTGAAGGAATTTACTAAAGAATGTCATTCTCTATAGATAACCGAAAATTTAAAACTTAGCATAACGATCTCATTGAAGTGCTTTAGCATTCTCAATGCTTTATTTTTACTTATATTTAAACGACTTGAACATTTCAAAATTTTAAATCATTATTCCATTTAGTACGTATGGCTATATGATATAGGTCATTAGTAATATAATGAAATATTAAGTATTATCCTTTTATGAATTATTATTCTATCCAATACATCACATGTATAAGATTTAACAATTCAATAATATCATCATCCTTTCACCAAAGGTTGATTTGGTTATTCTTCAACTACATAAGTTTCATAAGTTCCATGCAATTCATAATTAAAAGGATACATGAATTCTTATATGTAATTTTATGATTCTCGTTTTGTTGATTTAACCAACATGATATAAAAGGATTATCTTAATTATCCAACTTTTATTCTTGCCATTTAGGTTAAGCATAAGTCTCCTTTGATCCTATACATAGACAAACTATTTGCATAAACTTGGATCAACTACTTTGACAATTAACAATCTATTTCTAATCATGTATTGAAAATTACAGTAATGTTGAATCTAAATTCAGTATCAAATACTTCTAAGCATGAATAAGAAATACATATGATCTTTATCATATCACATATAGGCAAGAAAAGTCACGCAATCGTTTTCTTTTAATGACAACTATTATCATAGTGTTGCTAAGCCTTTAATTGTAGTCCACCCTTATGCTTTTAGTGGGCTAAATTAAGTGGAATAATTTCAATTAGGTACTATACCTTTTAACCCTACTTTATGCAACCCCTTGCATTTTGCTATCATGGTGATGACATACATCTTACATGTCGCTTTCAAAGTTTACGACACATTAATCAACTCAAAATGTCAATACATTTTGTCATCTATATGATTTTGACATATCTCTATAACTTTTTCGCCATATCCTCAATGAGGATTATAGCAAAATTGCATAATGAACATACAATTTTCTATCTAACTTTTGAGAAATTTTCTCAAATATATCCTATGTCCAAGAACTTGGGTTCACTAACTCACATCAAATATACTAAATAAGGTAAATTTCACTAAGAACAAAATATAAATGTAAGAAAAGCAAGTAATCAATTATATGCCATGACTACCAAAAAAGATTAGGATTTTAATCATACATTTGGTTACTCCTACTATTTTATTCGAAATAATAACCCTCACTACTATTCAGAAAGATTACTCTAATCTTTCTAGTGAACTAGGATCCCATTCAAATATAGTTGGTCTTAAGTTTGCTCAACAAACCAACTAGACTTAAATTAGGTAGATAACAACTTTATCAATCATATCTCATGTGACTCCTAGATCCATTAGGTGACAACTCTTACCAAAACATATCTTATATGTTATTCCTAACCTTGTCTCTAAATTCATGTGATCATAAGTTTGCTTATCTAAATCAAACAAATTTAGTTAAGTAAAATTGACTATTATAAGATTAAACATATTCAAGATAAAGCGACCTTAAGTTTGCTCAATAAGCCTACAATAAACAAAACTTTGGTTTATTCTTATAATAATAGAAGGCAACAATCACGTTCTCAACGTGTACTTAATATTTTAAGGAGATATTTTAATTTCATATGTCTCATCAAACACAAATTGCGTGTAAAATGTCAAATATATAAAACATACAATTTATCATGCATCCAATATATATATCAATCATATAAATAAAGTATGCAACTTATGCACTCATAAAATATCCAATTTCGTTTGATTTTAGTTATTGATCTTCGTAATCTAAAATAACATTTCTAACTTCTTGGAAAACTTAAATTAGATTTAAAATCATTGATTCTTAAATAAATTAAATTCCTATTCAAAATAGAAATTTAATTAGATTTGAAAACAATTTTCAAATCTAATTGAAAACTATTTCCAATTATATTGACTCCTTTGATAAAATTTAATTGAAAACAATTTTAATAAATTGTACTTCTTTCTTATTATAATTTAGAAAACAAAATTATATAAGTAACACATTCTAATCTAATTAGAAAATTATTTCCAATCTAATTAGAAATTACTATTTCTAATCTCATTAAAATTAATTTCTCTTAATTAGAAAACTATTTTCTAATATTAAAGGAAGCTACTTTCAAAATTAAATTAAAAAATTATATTTAATTAAGAAAGTCCTTATATATTATTTATTTATAGATTTATTTCTTGACTAATTAGAAACCCTTTCTTTAATAAGTTAGAAAACTATTTTAAAAATATTAAAGATAGTTCATTTTCCGATAAATAAATGAAAACACTTTTCAAAATTTAATCAAGATAATATCCTTTTAATAAATCAAGAAAGTTATTATTTATAAATAAAGAAACAATTTATAAGTAAATAAAATAATAATCCTCTAAACAAATAAAATTAAGAATTTAATTTATCTCAATCAAAGTGAAATAAATAAATTTAATTAAGAAAAAATTTCTTAATAATTTAAGAAATCATTTTTAATTTCAAGAAGTCTAATTAATTAATTTCAATCTGATTGAAAATAATTAATTTTAATTTTAGAAACTGACGTTTCTAATTAATTAATTTCAATCTATTTGAAATTAATTAATTCTAATTTTAGAAATTATTTTTAAAACTAATTAGAAATCAATCTAATTATTAATCATAATCAAATTAAGAAAATAATTATGTTAATTTTGGAATTAATTTAATAATTAATTTAATTTAATAATTCAACATCTTGAAAAATTAAATTAACTTTTAAAACATTCCTAATAAAATTAACCCTTGAAAATTATATCTTTAGGTTGATAAATTATATCTTGATCATTCAACTATCTTTATATTATTTATGCTACATCAAATGACTCTTGATTAAACGATCTATGATTAAATAAATCATAAGTAGTATCACAACACAACAATCCTTCTACAAAAAAACACTTTGATACCTCAAATCAAAGGATTACTTATACAATCATCACAATAAAAATTTCACAGACATACAAGTAATGTTCAAAATGAATTTCTCATATCGGGTCTATTCAGTGATTTAGCAAGCACCAACACGTTTGTTTAAGTATCTCTATACTTTAACCTATGAAATCGACTATTTCCTTTATAAGAAAAAATAAAACGTATACTAGTCTTTTTATGTTCTATTAATATCCAATCATAATAGAACAATAACTAGGAACATTTAGGAATAATACATAAATACAATATGAATCTCATAATTATAATCTTATTATAATTTCATTTGTAATACAATTATCCCATGAATTTTATCATATACATTTAAACATGTACTAGATAAATAATGCTTTTAAATAATTTGTCACAAACTACACCAAAGCAATTGGTCGTAAGGCATAAACTAACACAAAATTGTGTAAATATTGAGTTTTGTATTTTCTTAGATTGATAAAATATTGTTATAATGAACTTTACATTATCTTGAGATAATATTGTTGTTGTGAGGCTTAGGAGTGTGTTATAGATAAAGTTTGTCTTGATATTTGAAAAGAGTTTGTAACAATTTTATCTTCTTTTATCGAAGAAGAGTCCTTATATATTATTTATTTAGAGATTTATTTCTTGACTAATTAGAATTCTTTAATAAGTTAGAAAACTATTTTAAAATATTAAAGAAAAGGATGATAAATAATTGAAAACACTTTTCAAAATTTAATCAAAATAATATCCTTTCTAATAAATCAAGAAAGTTATTATTTATAAATAAAGAAACAACTTATAAATAAATAAATTAATAATTCTCTAAACAAATAAAATTAATAATTTAATTTATCTCAATCAAATTAAAATAAATAAATTTAATTAAGAAACAGTTTTCTTAATAATTTAAGAAAACATTTTCTTAATTTGAAGAAGTCTAATTAATTAATTTCAATATGATTGAAAATAATTAATTTTAATTTTGAAACAACATTTCTAATTAATTAATTTCAATTTATTTTAAACTAATTAATTTTAATTTTAAAATAAGTTTTTAAAATTAATTAGGAATCAATATAATTATTAATTTTAATCAAATTAAAAAATAATTATGTTAATTTTGGATTTGATTTGATTATTAATTTAATTTAATAATTGACATCTTGAAAAATTAACTTCTAAAGCATTCCTAATAATATTAACCCTTGAAAGCAATTTTCAAATAATTAAAACACCTTTTCAAATTTATTAAGAAGTTAAACTTACTTAACTTCAATTAAAATCATTTAATTGGAATTAAGTTTCAAGGTAATCACACCCACCCAAGGTTTTTCAACGTTTTCCAACGGCTTGCTTCCCTCATGCCACCTCCTTCCGGCGACGACTCAGCCATATGGCTGAAAGTTACTCACTCCATTGATGATTTACGTGAACAGTAAATCTCCAAACCGCATCCATATCCTCAAACTCACCTATGGTACATGAGCGTAATGGCAGTTAGGAATCTCCATCACAACACATCATACCTTTACGTGGTGCTCGTGACGTTGGGTTATGCGAATCCTAAGTACGAATCTCTGGGAAAGGACGACATGTGCAAGAAACTTAGAAAAGGGACATTTATAAGCAAAGTCCATTGGAGTCTAGTATGCCGTGGAAAAGAATTGAGTGGTCCATTCAGATTTCTGGTTTTCTAGGTTCATCATATGAACTCTTCGTAATTATCAATTCCAAATTATAAATATCAATTACACGCAAATAATTTAATCAAATTATATAGATGAATTTTTGCTAGAAAATTGGGTCAAATTTTGGTCTCGATTGTGGGGGATTAATCATAAAATTTTTTTCGTTATTTTTAATTTTTCGAAAATTAAGATCTATTTAATTATATAAAATAAGTAACACAAATTATAATAAAACATAATTTAATCTATATATTATTTTGAAACTTGATCTTTATCTTGTTATATCTCTCGAATCGTTTCTGAAACCTATCCGTCTCTACCACTGTAGACGCACAAGTGTCCTGCCTCTAACAATATCCACAGAACATGTTGAGAGAACTTTGTAACTCTTATAAAGAGGGTTAAGCGAGAAGTGTTAGCTCCATATAACTTAACTTTATTTATAATAAACTTTGGACGTTTTAGTAATTTAATTGAAATTAAATTCTAATTTCAATTAAACTTTAATTAAAATTATGAATAATTCTAATTAAATACTAATTATATCTATATAAGATTCAATATCTCATATTGATCCTTATTTATTAAATATCTTAAGTTTAATCATAAAGTTTTTAAACTTTACAACCAAGTCCAACTTGATTAAACTAACTTTGCTCTCTTCAACCTATTATATGTGTGAGACTCATTAGGTTTTCAAATATGTTGGCAATGATTATAAAATCTAATTTTAATTTATAATTAAAATTAGATAAATTAAAACTCTTTTAATTTATCTATAATTCTCCAATTAAATAATTTATAATTAAAGATTAAGATTGGCGTCTAGCAATGCATCATGACTAGCCAAATATTTAGGAATGTCAAAGTAGTTTTAATTAACTTTTCCGTACATAATTTTTGTATATAATTCAATCATTTTATCATATAATGTTCCGATTAGACATAAAACATAGAATTAATGTCTATTGTATTTTGAGTCTAATCATATTAGTTATCTGTTATTAGCTATCAATTCAATTAATGACATTTGTAAACTATTTACAAAACATCACTTCACCTTGGCCAAGGATTTCTTGAATTAATACTAATCGAGAACAATGAAACATTCTCCCTAATTACTTTAACGTGAATCGTATCTTGATCATTCAACTATCTCCATATAGTTCATGCTACATCAAATGACTACCAATTAAATGACCTATGATTAAATAGATCATAAATAGTATCAAAACACAACAATCCCTATACAAGAAAACTTTGATGATCTCAAATCAAAGGATTACTTATACAATCATCACAATGAGAATTTCACAAACATGCAAGTAATGTTTAAAATGGATTTTTCATATCGAGTCTGTTCAGTAAACTTATTCTCTAGTAAGCACTAACACGTTTATTTAGGTATCTCTATACTTTAACCTATAAGATCGATTACTTCTTTTATAAGGAAAACAAAACATCTTATAGTCTTTTCAAGGTTTTATTAATATTCAATCTTAATAGAACAATGATTAGAAACATTTAGAAATAATACATAAATGTAATATGAATCTCATAATTATAATCTCATTATAATTTTAATTGTAATGTACAATTATCACATGAACATTATCATATACATCTAAACATGTACAAAATAAATAATGTCTTTAAATAATTTGTCACCAAACTACAACCAAAGTGATTGGTTGTAGGCCATAAACTGACACAAAATTGTATAAATATTGAGTTTTGTATTTTTCTTAGAGTGATAAAATATTGTTATAATGAACTTTACATAATCTTGAGATAATATTGTTGTTGTGAGGCTTAGGAGTGTGTTATAGATAAAGTTTGTCTTGATATTTGAAAAAGAGTTTGTAACAATTTTCTCTTCTTTTATCGAAGAAGAGTTATAATGAATTTGCAATTCACGAGTGAGCTTGAAACGTGGGTGTAGGTCAAAGCGAACTGAACCACCAGTTGAAGTATTTTTTTTCTTCTCTTTTCTCTTTAGATATTGTAATAGTGTTGTGATAGTATTATCGTACATATGTGTTACATAAAATTTCTCTTACTTCATTATATTAGCTTAACACCCGAAATTGCAAGGTTATTGACTCTAAAAATGTGATGAATATTTTAATACTGTATTTGTAATTATGCTATTTTAACAATAATAAGTATATTATTTTAATATCATTATGTTTATTTTAGCATTTTCAATATTATTAAGTGTTATATTTAAAAGTTCGTTGCTTTTTAAGTGCTTTAAAGTAACATACTTTTTTTGTAAACTCTTTACAATATTAAAAACATCGACAAAATTATGATTGTTGATAGATTTATTCATTTAGGCCTTAATATCTATTAGCAGTGAGAGAACTAAACAGTAACAATTAGAGAATCAAATTTGAAAATGAGGAGTATGATGATTCACTGTAAAATTCCTACTTATTACACATATTTTCCTTTAATTCAAAGGCAAGTTGACATTATTAGATTCAAATTTATTGCGGCACCAACGAATTTTAAAATTATTATTCAAATTTGAGTGGAGGCCATTTACTTTTCATTACCTTCTACAAAGAGAATGATATTGAAAAGTTTCTGGTTCTGCCGGACTCTGGCGGAACTGAACGTTGTCGTTTGGATCCATGAAGTTGGTTGTTTCTTGTAGTAACTTCAACGAGAAGGTCCCTGCAAAACAAAGAAGGCACGTCGGGGGTTGTATCCCGATTAGCCCCTCCGACGCTCAAGTCAGTCTTTTGGTGAATGTAGGTTTGTTGTAAACAGAGAGAATTAGGTTTATGATTGCATACCTCTGTTGTGGCAAAATTGTACCTTATATACGAAGTAACAACTAGGTTTAGATCTTTACGTGTTTGCATGGGAGACTCTCTCCTGCTAATGGGTCAGAGAAATCTCTGATTGGGCCTGGACTTGGCGCAGGCATAAGGCTGATCTTTGAAGATTGGACCGATCGGCCCATGCATCGTTGAGACTGAGTTCGGGCCCAGTATGACCTACCCGACCATAAGCCCCCTACTCCTCGAGTCTGAGTGAAGAGAAGGGTCAGAGGAGTATGTAGAGGTTTTGTAGCTCGTACATAGGACGACTCGTAATTAGGGAGATCGGTCGGACATTGAGATATAGCTCGTCTGTGGGATGTAGTCGATCGATCGGGCATTGTGGTTGTTGCTCGTATTCGGGACTTCTCGTAATTGACCCGGTCGATTGGCTGAGTGTCCTAATCGGTCAGCATTGGCATTTATTACACAATAGCTCGCGCTACACGGATCGGGTGGTCATCATTAGTGAGTGTGCGAAATATTTTTTGTCGACGGCGCGTGCCTTCTGACAGCTTTTCAGAATCTGAAACGGATCGTCCTTGTAACCGTTGTGCAGCTGTCATGGATGTCCTTTCAACTGTCATGCCGCTCCAACTTTTTAAATAAACCCTAATTTACCTTGGCTCGGATTTTTCCGCGTGTCCGAGCTCATTCGGATTTTCTCTACGTGTCACGCTCTGGTTGGGATGTCCGTTTAACTGATCTTCTATAAATGTTCAGGATCGACATGCTGTGAGTTTTCTTCACGCTTGTTTCGTTATTGCTTTCATTCTACCTTCGTCTACTCTTTCTTGCTCTCAGTTCCTGGAAATTTCCGTCAACTGTCGTTCGATTTCCCTTTCTCCGTTCACTAAATAGGTACGTCCTTTCTTCCTCTAAGTTTTTCTTATTAAAAAACCTCTTCTTGGTAAACATGTCGACTACCAGTGCTAGAAGTATGGTAGAGGGTGTCGAGGAAATATCGACGAGGGAGAGAAAGGATGGGTTGGTTGTGGAGGCGCCGCCAAGGGAGGCATCGACGATGACCGTAAAGGAGCTGAATCGGTCAATACTCAGATATAACATCCCCGTGTCCTGGGGACCTCGACTGGCTTTGGGGAACGAACGTATCCACAGCAACTTGAGCGGATATTTCGCCATTTCAGATAGTTTCTTCTCGGTGGGTGGCATGAGGCTTCCATACGCCCCGATCGTCGACGAGATATGCACGGCCTATCAGCTAATGCCAAGCCAAATTCCTCCGAATAGCTGGAGATTTATAAAAGGTCTGGCGTTGCTGTGCCACCAGTTCGGCTGCCCTCCTTCGATCGGCGTCTTGCGTCATTTCATGAGATTGAGTCAGAGTCCGATCTTTGGAGCTGGGATCCCTTCTCTGCAGTACCGAGATGCTCGGTATCGGCAGCCGGGACAGCTTCAAAGATCTCTTCTTGGCGGACAAAGTATTTCCTTGTGAAAACCCCAGGGTTCTCCTCCGAGTCTCGATCGTGGAGGTACCCCTTAGTCGAGCAATGGAATGACGTGTCGAGCGTATCCCTTAGCAGGGAGGAGTGGATAGTAGTAGATCGTATTAAAGCGCTCGGTCGATATGACTTCGCTCGGCTCGTCCAGGGCTATTTCGGGGGGGCCTCGGCCAATTCTTTTTTGCTCGACCCCCCGCCACGGATTAATGGGCTCGGAGAGGGAGCGGCCCCGCCTGGTTGATCCCGCGTAGTTTAGTTATTTACTGCATACCTTGATTATTGCATCTCCCTCTAACTTGTGTTTGTTGCCGTGCAGCCATGGTGAGAGTAGAGGACTATACCGGGCCTACCGCTCCCTCTAAGTCCAAAAAGCATGTCACAGGGAAGAAGAAGGGGAAGGAAGCGGAGATTGGTGAGGGCTCCGCTCCGTCGGTGGACCTCGGTCGTTCTACGGTGTCTCTGGTCCCTTCACTTGTTGAGGACAGTCCTGCAGGGCCGGCGTCGCTGCCGATCGTACCAGTAAGTACTGGCCGAGCAGGTGTAGAAGAGGATGAGGAGGAGGAAGTGGATCCTCCTCTTAAGAGGAGGAGACTGGTCCGACTTCGTGATCTTCCATCCGACCCGTCTGGGCTAGTTGGGAAGGCGAAAGAGAAGAAGAGCAAAGGGAAGAGTCAAGTGACTGGCGCCGAGCAGTGGGAGTCTTTGATCAAGCTGCCCATGACCTCCTCGATTGGGGACTTCGACGTGTCCCGCCACATTGTTGAGAGGATTACTCCTCCCGCGGACGAGGAGAAATTGGATAAGAAGAGTAATCAGGAGATGGGGTCTCTACTCCTTCGCAGCTGTGTACGGAACTCAGTTATATCCTTTGCAGCGGTGCAGTATCTGGAGGCTCTGGACCGGGAAATTCAGGACCTTCATGAGCAGATGAGGACTTTGAAGGACGAGCTTTCGGAGGTGAAAGAGGGGAGAGACTTTCTTCAGGCTCAGAATTCCTCTTTAGAGGAGGAGGAGAAGATTCGGGAGGAAGCAATGAGCGTTTTGAAAGCTCGAGTCAATACGGGGGAGGAGGAGAGGATCAGGGCGATTACAGAGAAAAGTGAGCTGGTCAAGGCGTGCTCTGTCTTGGAGCGGAAGGTGGAGTTGGAGAGGAAGCTTAAAGAGAACTTCCTCCAAGACTGCTATGCAGTGGTGGAAGACAGGCGCAGGACCGAGGAGGTGTTGACGAAGCTGGGATGCTCTATTAAAAAACAGAGAATCGAGGCGATCAAGCGGTGGAAGAGAAGGAATCTAAATGCGGAATGCTTGGAGCTCGCCTGCGACGCAACCCTTTTGGTCCTGAGGAAGTGCTATGAGGTTCACATTCCCGATGGGTTGGAGCGGCCTTCATTTGAAGATTATGCCGAGCCGTTGCTTCCTGGTCTTGGCCTTTTGTTGGAGGAAATGAAGGAGAGGGCCGTCGGGGAGCGGATCGTTACTCCGGACGAGGAGTTGGATCTCAGCTCGGAGGAAGAAGAAGAGGGGAATGTTTCCCTGCTACCAGCTCCTCTCGACCCAATTGCGGACCCTTCTCTTCCCTTGGCCGATTCTGCTGCCGACCCTTCCTCCGCTGACCCGGTTGATGGTTCTTCGTCTCCTCCTCCCGAGGCGTCGGGGTGATCGCTCCCTCTGTAAAGCTCATCCGGTCGGGCCCCAGACCAGAACTTTTGATTTTAATGTCGCTTCCTTTGTAAAGCTCATTCGGTCGGGCATGTGACCGGAACTTTTGAAATGAATGATAGTGTGTTTTTTACTATCTCTTCTGCTTTTTTTTACTACCTCTTCTGCGTTTAGGGTGAGGTTATCTCCTCAATTAGTGGATTGTGAACGAGTGTATTCGTTTTGTGTCGAACGAGCGAGTTAGGTCGAGTGATTATAAGGTCGTATGGTCCTAGGTTTTACCTTAGGATCCTGGGTGAGTGTGTTCGATCTACGCTGAGCGAGGGTCCCAAGGATCTTGCCTTGGCGACCCGACTGACCGTAGTCGATCTTCGTCGATGCCAAGCGACGGCGAGCGAGGGCCGCAAGGATCTTATCTTGATGACCCGATCGACCGTAGTCGATCTGGGGAGACGCCAAGCGATGGCGAGCGAGGGTCCCAAGGATCTCGTCTTGGCGACCCGACCGACCGTAGTCGATCTATGGAGATGCCGAGCGATGGCGAGCGAGGGTCCCAAGGATCTCGTCTTGGCGACCCGATCGACCATAGTCGATCTACGGAGATGCCGAGCGATGGCGAGCGAGGGTCCCAAGGATCTCGTCTTGGCGATCCGACTGACCGTAGTCGATCTATGGAGATGTCGAGCGATGGCAAGCGAGGGTCCCAAGGATCTCGTCTTGGCGACCCAATCGACCGTAATCGATCTATGGAGATGCCGAGCGATGGCGGGTTGGATTTTCTACTCTTTGCCACATATATTGAAACTTTTAATTGCTAAGAAATCCGAAAACCCCTTTATTGATGATAATGAGGGTGTGGGCCGTTAAAAAACCTGTCTGGTAGGGACAGGAAAAAGGTTCCCACGCGTTGTATACAAAAATAACAATAAACGAAGACTAACTAAAATAAAACTTATTTACTGGTAGAACGCCTTCAAATTTTGGAATTCCATGGCCTTGGTAGAATTTTCCCATTTGCATCGCGTAGAATGTAGGAGCCATGCTCGACTTGCTTGACGACCTGGTAGGGTCCTTCCCATGCTTGTCCGAGCTTTCCAGGATATTTTCCGACCGCCTCAGCTTTTCGTAGGACGTATCCCCCGATCTTTACGTCGCTCAGCTTTGCTCGTCTGTTGTAGAACCTTGTTGCCTTCTGCCTAACGGCTTTCGAGCGAGCGGCAGCCCTGTCCCTGCCTTCACTGAGAAGTACAAGCTCGGCTCAGCGGGCTTTGTTGTTCCGTTCCTTGTCATAGCTCGACATCCTCTAATTATGCAATATCACTTCTACGGGAACTAAAGCTTCTACCCCAAAGGTCATCCTGAACGATGTTTCCCCTGTGGCTCCGTTTGGTGTGGTCCTATACGCCCACAACACTTCATCGATTTCTTCCACCCAGGTCTTTCGTCCATCAAGGCGCTTCTTAAGAGCGCTCATTATCTTTTTGTTTGTGTTTTTCGCGAGACCGTTGCTTTGGGGATGAGCTACTGAGGTCAGTTGCAACCTTATCTTTAATCGGTCGCAGAAATCTCTGAACTTTTCATTATCGAACCGTCGACCGTTGTCTGCTACTAGCACCATAGGCATTCCGGAGCGGGTCAGTATATTTTTCTTTACAAAATTCTCCACCCTCTGCTCGGTAATTGTGGCGACCGCTTTCGCTTCTACCCATTTGGTGAAGTATTCCACAGCCACTATCAAGAACTTCTTCTGTCCGGGACCGAGAGGGAAAGGCCCCAGTATATCCATTTCCCATTGAGCGAAAGGGATAGGGTGACTCACAATTTTCATCTTCTCGGTCGGCTGGTGAGATAGACTGCTGTTTCTCTGGCAGGCCTCACATCGGTCGACTTTCTCCTGGCAGTCTTTTCTCATCGTTGGCCAGTAATACCCCTGCCTGATCAACCTATGGGCTAACATTCTGCCTCCTATGTGGTTGCCACACATCCCTTTGTGGACTTCGGCCATTGCTTGTTCCGCCTCTTCTTCGTTCAAGCATCGCAGTAGCAACCAGTCATAAGATCGCTTATACAGGGCATCATTTATGATCGCATATCCAGCCGCCTTTATTCTCAACTTCTTGGCCTCTGAGTTTTCTTGTGGCTGTGTTCCCTTCAGGAGATACCGTCTAATCGGTTCCATCCAACTTGATCGACCGGCATTTACATCAAGAACTTCCTTGGCTTTCTGAATACTGGGACGATCCAGTCTTTCGACTAGAACGTTATTTTTGGCGTTTCGATCAGAGGCCATTTTGGAGAGCGCATCCGCTTTAGCGTTCTGAGCTCATTCTATCCTGCTGATCGAATACTGCTCGAAATTATTCAACTCTCGCTTTACTAACTCCAGGTATTCGATCATGTCGCTCCCCTTGGCTTCTTACTGCCCAGTAATTTGGTCGACCACCACTTGGCTATCGCTATATATCTTTATATGCTTTATCTCCATTTCCTTAGCCAGTTGGAGACCGGCTATCAGAGCCTCATATTCTGCCTCGTTATTAGAGGCTTTGAATTTTAGCCGTAGAGCGTATTCCACCTTCTCTTCCATATGCGGGTTGATCAACACCACTCTTGCTCCGCATCCCTCGGCATTGGACGACCCGTCAACAAACAAACTCCAGGCAAGGAACTGCTCACCCTGCGAGCTGGGTTGGCTCATCTCAGCGACGAAGTCTGCCAATACCTGTGCCTTGATCGTCGTCCGGGGCTTATATTGTATGTTGAATTCTCCCAATTTTACTGCCCATTTTATTAGCTGACCCAAGGTTTCGGGCTTTTGAAGACATTGTCTGAGGGACTAGTCGGTCCACACCTCAATGGTATGACTTTGAAAATACGGTCTCAGTTTCCGCGCCGCAGTTATCAAGGAGAGAGCTAACTTTCTCTGGGGCGCATCGTGTTTCGCCCACTCAAGTACCTTTCTTGGACGTAGTAGATTGGAAATTGCTCCTTTCCATCCGATCGATCCAGAACTGCGCTAACTGCCCCCTCTGTGACCACCAGATAGATAATCAGGGTTTCTCCCTCAATCGGGCTATGCAAAACAGGTGGACTCGTCAGATACTGTTTTAAGTGCTGGAAAGCTCTTTCGCATTCCTCCGGTCACTGAAACTGGGTTACATCTGCTTTCCTCAGAATTTTGAAAAATGGGAGGCACTTGTCCCCCAATCTGGAAACGAATCTACTCAGGGAGACTATCCGACCAGTTAGTATCTGTACTTCTTTCAAGCATCGTGGTGAAGGCATTTGAACGATGGCTTCAATCTTCTCTAGATTAGCTTCAATCCCCCGTTGAGTAATCATGAACCCAAGGAATTTTCCGGATGCTACATCGAAGACGCACTTTTTCGGGTTCAGCTTCATCTTAAATTTATCAAGTGTTTGGAAGACTTCTTTTAAATCTCCCACATGCTTGGCAACCGTCTTACTTTTAACCACCATATCATCTACGTAAGCTTCGACAGATCGACCTATCTGTGTTTTGAAGACCTCCATGATGAGCCGTTGATAAGTGGCCCCCGCATTCTTCAGGTCGAACGACATCACTTGGTAACAGTACGTGCCCTGGTCGGTTATGAAGGCAGTCTTCTCCTCGTCTTCGAGGCTCATCTGAATTTGGTGGTAACCCGAGAAAGCGTCCAAGAAGCTGAGAAGTTCATGCCCGGAGGTGGAGTCTACTAGCTGGTCGATCTTGGGTAGGGGAAAACTGTCCTTTGGACACGCCTTGTTCAGGTCAGTGAAGTCGATGCACATTCTCCACTTCCCATTCTTCTTCTTCACCAAAACCACATTGGCGAGCCATTCGGGGTACTTGACTTCTCGGATGAACCCGACTTCAAGTAGTTTCTCTATTTCTTTCCCGATCACTTCCTGTCGTTCCTTGCAGTGCGATCGCTTCTTTTGCCTAACCGGCTTGTAGTCTTGTCGAATACCAAGTGAGTGCGATGCGACTGATCAAGAAATTTTAGGCATGTCGCTCGGTACCCAAGCGAAAACTGATCTATTTTCCACCAAACAGCCAGTGATTTCTTTAACTAGGTCCTTCTGCAGCTCGGAGCCTAGGTTTGTAAATTTAGAGGGGTCGGCCGTCCCAAGACGACCACCGTGTTTCTTCCACTGGGTTCATCCTATCCATCTCCTCATCGACTCTCACATTAAGAGAGCTCGTTAGGACTACCGCCTGCCTAATTTTTTTTTCGCTTCGCCAAGTAGCACTCCTTGCGCGATTCTCTCGACCCACGACAAGATCGATTCCATGAGGCGTTGGGAATTTCATCGCCTGATAGTATGTAGAGACGACCGCTCTAAGGGCGTTCTGGGTAGCTCGTCCGATTATTGCATTGTATGCCCCCTGAAACTTCACAACTAGGAATTCAACATCCCTTTCTATTTGGCACGGCTTTTGCCCGAACTTCACTTTTAAATAGACTCGGACGAATAGGTAGGCTGATGCTCCAGTTACCCCTTTCATGGGTCCGTCTATGGGCAATAGTCGATCTTTGGGTACCTTCATCTGCTTGAAGGCCTCATAATACAACAAGTCGACCGAGCTGCCCGTATCAATCATCACCCGCTTCACCTCGTAGCCGTTCATGTTCAGATTTACCACGAGGGCGTCATCATGAGGGAAACTTACTCCATCAAGGTCAAACTCATCGAACGATATCATCCCGTCGTTCTCCCTCGGCTTTTTGATTAATGAGTCTTTGCCAACCTGTTTGGCATATCTCTTTCTTCCTTTAGCAGTGGATCCCCCCGCTGCGTTTCCGCCAAATATCATATTAATGACCCCGGTCGGTCGGTCATCTTGTTGCTCGACATTTCTGTCATCACTTTCCCTCGATCGTCCTCTCTCTTCTCGTCGATTATCTGTATTCGCATTCTACCTCCCTCCATCATTCCTGTCATTTCGCCTCTAGGGCGGTTGCCTATTGTCTGGCCGACCTGTCCTTCGCTGATTATCCCGATCGGCATTTTGTTCGTGCCTCACGAATCGGCCTAACCTTCCCCTTTGTATGAGGAATTCGATTTCTTTTTTCAACTGCCAACAATCTTCCGTATCATGACCGACCTCTTTGTGGAAGCGGCAATATACGTTGGGGTTCCTATCCTTGTAGGGGGTCTTCATTTTATTGGATTCTCAGATAGTTTCCCCATCCGCTCTCATGGCAGCCAGTACTTCTCTATATCGCCTGTTGAGCGGGGTGAACTCCTGTCGATATTCCTATTGATAGGTCGGCTTTCTCCAGCTCGACTGGCCTTTTTGTCGCTTATGCGAATTGCCCGCTCTGTCATTGGGCGAGCGATCATCCATCCGACGCCTCGTATTTTTCAGAACTTCTTCAAGCTGAATGTACCTATCTGCCCTGCTTCTTATTTCCTAAACGGATCGGGGCTGATCGAGGGCTAACGACTTCTTGAACTCCTCGTCCCTCGTGTTGTTCATAAACGCGACTAGCATGGACGAGCAAGTGAGGTCGGGGACCTCGACCGCCTCGTTATTGAACCGAGTGATGAACTCTCGCAAACTTTCATTCCTTCCTTGGGTAAGTTGCATCACCTCCAAAGCTGTCTTCTGTGGCCGCTTACTGGTGGCGAACTGGTTCAGGAATAATAACCTGAAATCTTCAAAGCATGTGATACAGCTCGGGGGCAAGCTGTTGAACCATCGTCGGGCTCCCTCTTGGAAGGCCGTACAGAAAGCCTTACACTGGATGGCGTCCGGAACACACTGTAGATTCATCATGGACTGGAAGTGCTGTAGGTAATTCAGGGGGTTGGTCTTCCCAGTATATTTTTCGGGTGTCAATATTTTGGTGCCAGGCGCCAGGAGGCTATCCAAGATTTTCGGAGTAAAGGGAGAGCTGTACTGTACCGTCGGGCGATCTGGGCGGAAGCTCATAGCTGCGTTAATCCGATTATCCACGATCTTCTCTAAGGCTTCAGTTGGGTGGTGATCCGTTGTCATGCTAGCCTATCGTGCGACTGGCCGTGCAGACGGTTGCTGCTGTGCTGGCTGAGACTGCAAGATTTGGTGAATCAACAGGTCAGCCGCTTCCTCAATCTGTTTTCGGGTGAGGGAGGTGTGTACAGGTGGAAGAGGATCTGCATCAGAGAGGTGCTGGAGGTTCGGGCGCATGTTGGTTTCAGCGTTATCCTCCAGGGCTGCGCTCTGTTCTTCTTGTTCCAAGGTTTGAGGCTGCGGTTGATCATTCGGGTCTGAAGATTCCGTGCGAGAAACATGATGTGCAGGCGGCATGATCGCAGGTAACTATAAACCCATGCGTTGCATCGCCAGAGTTGCAACAGCGGCTATATCAGGGTTTGTCGCCGCCGCCTGGCTGATCTGTGTGTTTCTGGACGTGGTGCCCTGAAGTCGAGCCCCACGGTGGGCACCAATTAGTTCTGCCAGATTCTGGCGAAACTGAACGTTGCCGTTTGGATCCATGAAGTTGGTTGTTTCTTGTAGTAACTTCAACGAGAAGGTCCCTGCAAAACAAAGAAGGCACGTCGGGGGTTGTGTCCCGATTAGCCCCTCCGACGCTCAAGTCAGTCTTTTGGTGAAGGTAGGTTTGTTGTAAACAGAGAGAATTAGGTTTATGATTGCATACCTTTGTTATGGCAAAATTGTACCTTATATACGAAGTAACAACTAGGTTTAGATCTTTACGTGTTTGCATGGGAGGCTCTCTCCTGCTAATGGGTCAGAAAAATCTCTGATTGGGCCTGGACTTGGCGCAGGCATAAGGCTGATCTTTGAAGATTGGACCGATCGACCCATGCATCGTTGAGACTGGATTCGGGCCCAGTATGACCGACTCGACCAGTTTCTTTTGTATCGACTTTAACGTTATGTCATGGAAGATGACAGAATGGCAAACGTTTGATGGAGAAAAGAATAAGCATCTCATAAAACCTAGTTGTTAATATTGATCAGCACAGATACCAACATTACAAAGAAAAATAGAAAAAGACGACAGTGATTTTTTCCCCCCTTTTAGAAGAAGACAATGAAACGTTGCTAGATGATTAATACTAGGTTGAAAATTTTAGCATTCGACTTATTTCTTGTGAAGTCAAAAGGAACCAGTGAGGAAGTATTAAATACAAAAAATTAATTTAAAGAGAAAATTTTTTAATCTTTTATTTTCTTACCTTATAAATCACTACAAGAAAAATGTCATTTAGTGACGAAAATTGTCGATGAAAAATTTAAAAATTCCGTTGAAAAGGTAGTTTAGCGACGGAATTTTTCGACTGATCAAGGCGTTGTTAAAACAACCATAAATAATAATTTTCGACGAATAACAAAATATCTATCGATAAATTTACTGAAGGATAGTTTATGTACCGTCAGTAAATATACCAGCGGTTGTTTGTGCAATCGACTGTCGGTAAATTTTCGACGGTTTTGGTCATCTAAAAATTTACAAACGGTTCTGGTTATTCCTTCTGTAATTTTATTACAACATTATCGACAGTTATGTTTTTCTGTCAGTGCATATACCGACATTGTCAATATTACTGAGGGTTTGTTATTTTCTGTCAATAAATAGAGTTGATTTTTATCGACAAAATTTTGTTTTATGTCGGTAAATTAACAAAAACATTTAAAAAAATTCCTGTCATTAAATATTATTTGATGATCTTATGGTTGATACATAATTTGAACAGTTATGAATTATCTGTGCATAATATTTTGATTTGTTTATACATTGAATTTGTTTAAACAGAAAGTTGATTGATGATATAAAATTAAAATTATCTTAATTGATAATAAAAACAATAAATTGTACATAATAAATGTTTGTGACTCAAACGAAATGACTACAAGTTTACTATTGATTTGGTGACCGCGGATGCTTTGTTTGTTATGATGAGGTGCTATTACCCACTTCAACTTATCCATCTCATTATAAAGCTAGCTAAGTACTCAATCGACTATTGCAACTGAGTTGCCACTGTCTGGACTATGCTCTGATGCTCGTGGACTTCATTAGTTGTCGATCGTCTACTAGATGTTGCTGTATTGAATGTGGAGGATTGTGAATAACATGTGTTTACAAATGAACTTAAGTCGAATATCTTTCTAAGATAGTCCCTACCACCCACTGCATGAAAATAACTTTGAGTCTCATCAACATCTTCAGATTGCTGAGACTATCGTTGAATGCTTTCTTATATTTGGTCCTAGCAGAAGGTAGTATTTATATTAATAAGTGATAATTATTAAGCATTAATATTAAACTATAAATTTAACATACATTTAGTTCTCTACATCGAGTATTGATGAATGTCTCACCGTCATGCTTTTTAGTGTGAGTGTGCAAAAAGAGCTGATGGGATGTAGGCCTCATGCTTATAGACTTTTCCTGCATAAGAATAAAATATTATAAGTGAATTAGAATTACAAAAATTTTATCACTTTTGATTTCCTGAAAACTAAGATCTATTTAATTCTATAAAATGATTAACACAAATTATAATAAAGCGTAATTTAATCCGTACCTTATTCTGAAGCTTGATTTTTATCTTGTTGTATCTCTCGAACCGTTTTCGAAACCGATCAATCTCAATCACTGTAGCCGCACAAGTGTTCAGCTTCTAACAGTATCCACGGAACATGTTGAGAGAACTTTGTAATTCTTATAGAGAGGGTTAAGTAAGAAATGCTAGCTCCATAGAGCTTAAGTCTATTTATAATAAACTTTGGACGTTTTAGTAATTTAATTGAAATTAAATTCTAATTTTAATTAAACTTTAATTAAAATTACAAATAATTCTAATTAAATACCAATTATGTTCATATAAGATTCAATATCTCATATTGATCTTTATTTATTAAACATCTCATATTTAATCATAAAGTTTCTGAAACTTTACAATCAAGTCCAACTTGATTAAACTAACTTTGCTTTCTTCAATCCATTCTATGTGTGAGATTCATTAAGTTTCCAAATATGTTGGCAATGATTATAAAATCTAATTTTAATTCATAATTAAAATTAGATAAATTAAAACTCTTTTAATTTATCTTTAATGCTCCAATTAAATAATTTATAATTAAAGATTAAGATTGACATCTAGCAACGCATCATCACCAGTCAAATATTTATGAATATCAAAGTAGTTTTAACTAACCTTTCCGTGCATAATTTTTTCATATAATTCAATCATTTCATTATACAATGTTTCGATTAGACATAAAACATAGAATTAATGTCTACTCTATTTTGAATCTAATCATATTAGTTCTTCACCATTAGTTATAAATTCAGTTAATGATATTTGTAAGCTATTTACAAAACATCATTTCACTTTGGCCGATGATTTCTTGAATTAATACTAATCGAGAACAACGAAACATTTTCCCTAATTACTTTAGGGTGATAAATTATATCTTGATCTTTCAACTATCTCTATATTGTTTATGCTACATCAAATGACTACCGATTAAATGATCTATGATTAAATAAATCATAAGTAGTATCACAACACAACAATCCTTATACAAAAAAACTTTGATGACCTCAAATCAAAGGATTACTTATACAATCATCACAATAAGAATTTCACAGACATACAAGTAATGTTCAAAATGAATTTCTCATATCGGGTCTATTTAGTGATTTAGCAAGCACCAACACGTTTGCTTAAGTATCTCTATACTTTAACCTATGAGATCAACTATTTCCTTTATAAGGAAAAACAAAACGTGTGCTAGTCTTTTTATGTTCTATTAATGTCCAATCATAATAGAACAATAACTAGGAACATTTAGGAATAATACATAAATACAATATGAATCTCATAATTATAATCTCATTATATTTTCATTTGTAATACAATTATCCCATGAATTTTATCATATACATTTAAACATGTACAAGATAAATAATGCTTTTAAATAATTTGTCACCAAACTACAGCCAAAGCAATTGGCTGTAGGGCATAAACTAACACAAAATTGTATAAATATTGAGTAGGGCATAAACATAATTTGTCTCTAAATTTCTACACTTTTTTCCTACACCATTATCAATGATCTTCCTATTTCAAACTCATCTTTACAACAACTCATGCAATATTAATCATCATAAACACAAAAACAAGACACCAATATGTTTTCTTTACCCACATTTCAACATATATAAAACACCATTTAATGATCATTTAACCCCTAACTATCACCATACATGTTTCATTCAACAAATCATGAAGAATAATATAATACTTGATAAAACGCCAACCTTTTAAAATCACGTGAACCCTAGCTTTCCATGGTTCACATGATCATCAACATAGAGGTGGGTAGATTAGGTTTTCTTGTGACAAATGAAGAAGACAACAAGATGATAGTAGCAAAGAAGGGTAAGAGCAAGGCTTACGTTGACAGCGTTAAAAGAGAGGTTCGTAGGTGAAGAAGATCGAAGAAGATGAGAAGAGATATCAACAAGAGATGAAGAAATTAATAAAGTGAAAGACCAATTAAAGAGAAGATAGTCCTTCACTGGGAGAGTTTAGTAGGTGTGGAAAATGACACTTGGCACTTGCCACATCTCACTTTCTTATAGTCTCTCATTGGTCCTTTATTTAACTAGTTCATTTATCTCCAATTTTTACTCCAATTGTCTCCCAATTTTTGATGACATATGTCATTAAATCCCAATATCATTTTTAAAAATTTCTACTGCCATTTGACTCTTATTTCTACTACCACTTTTTAATTGTTTTGCCACTTGACATTTTTTCCTACTCTAAAAATTCTCATAATTTCAAAAATATTCCAAATTTTAAAAATCCAAATCAATAAATATACTCTCCAAATCAATTTTCAATACATATAATCCACAATTCTCAATATAATCATGTTTATAAATCAATTATATTTGAAAATATCAATGAATGCATATACAATCATTTTAATGTGTGAAAATTTTAATATTCATATATGCGTGTATGCTATATTATGAATGAGCATAAAATGCACTTTTTAATTTCTCAATAATCTCTTATGTACACTATTTTAGGGTTCTAACTCTTAATATGGGATAATGGGATGTTACACTACTTGCCCTAGATTATGATAGAAATGAAGAGGAAAGTGAAGGGTATTAATTCTTTCCTCTATCTGCTTCCATAACTTCTTGTCTATACTATAATTTTATTTTAATACTTTTTTTCGAATTATAGAATTGATAAAGATGCAATTGTTGACTAATTATGTTGTTAATGGTAAAGTTATGTGGTGTATGCTTAATCAAAACCAAATACTTATTTTATGAATGCTCTCACAACATTTTTAGTTGATTTTAAATCGAAGCTTTTTGGATGATTAAAAGTTTATGGACGTGGACAACACTAGGTAGTCATTCAGATTATACTTTAATATTTTGTAATCTGATTATATCATATTATAATTTATAAACTAATCTTTTATTTATTGTTTTATCTATAATAATTGTTCAAGTTGTCATTTATATCTTGTGTAGGAAGAAATGATCATCTTTTAATGTTATATTCTTTATGTTGATATAATTTAATGATATTTATTTAATTTTACTTTATCAATGTTCACTTTTTGAATTAATAATATTTTTATGATTTAATATAATAATAATAAACAAATAATTACAATAAATAACATGTCGATACATTATATACAAAACATATTGTTAAATATCACGAATTAAAAAGTAACAAATAGCATATTTTGACATTGTTAAAAGGTAGCAAATAACATTTGGCTATAGTATATGAAACGTAAGAAAAAAAAATAACATTTGACTACTTTATGAACATCGTAGCAAATAACATTTGACTATGTTATAAGAAACGTAACAAATAATATGTAACTATAAAGACAAAGATGTTGCCAAAAACTATTAACTACGTTTTATTTTCATTATCAATCATTTGACGCTAAATTTTCCCTGCCAACATTCAATTTTTAGCTATAGTTTTTAAATGTTTTATGTACAAAAAAATTTCATAGCTACTACTTTATGGCTACTTTTGAAAATATCGGCTATACTTTTAAACTACCTGGAATTGACGACAATTCGTACAACGAAACAAAAATATTACAAATAACTATAGGCGATGTTTTTTAAATGTTTAGCTACATTTTGTTTAGCCAATACTCAACTTCCAAAAAATATATTTTTTAATTCCCCTACAATTTAATTTTTTAATTGCCTAATTTATTCCAAATATAAGAACCACATTTTTTATCATCATCATCACGCCCAATCAGAACTCCCGCAATGAAGCGGGGTTTGAAAAAATCTGATAGTACGTAGCCTTACCCCTACATAGTAGCGAGGCTATTTTTGAACATTCTTTATGTTCATTCTAAATTGCTTCCACATAATATTTTCTCGTGCACGTTAGTATTCTTAAGTTTGAATTATTATATTTATTTTTATCATTAAATTCCTTATTATTAATAATTTTCTTCTTATTATTAACAATTTATTATTCTTATTTTATTAATTATTATTATTATTAATTTTCTACTTACTATTATTCTTATTTTTTTTTTTTTATTATTATTATTATTATTATTATTATTATTATTATTATCATTATTATTATTATTATTATTAAATTTCTTATTATTATTAATTTTTACTATATGTTAAAATTATTATTATTATTTATTATATTTATTATTAAAATCCTTATTATTATTAATTACTATTATTATTATTATTATTAAATTCCTTATTATTATTAATTTTCTTCTTATTATTATTTTTATTCTTATTTATCTATTTATTTATTATATTATATTATATTATATTATTATTATTACTACTATTATTATTATTATTCTACTTGCTGTTATTCTTATTATTATTAATAATTCTATTCTAGGAATACTTAAAGATACCTTTTATGATTTTTAACTATTTCTAAAATTGATGAATACCTAATCTTAGAATTAATAATTCACTTATAATATTTTATTCTTATGCAGGAAAAGTCTATAAGCATAAGGCCTACATCCTGTCAGCTTTTTTTGCACACTCACACTAAAAAATATGACAGTGTGATATTTGTCAACACTCAATATAGAGAATTAAATGCATGTGAAATTTATAGTTTAATGTTAATACTTAATAATTATCACTTACTAATATAAATACTGCCTTCTGCTAGTAACAAATATAAGAAAGCATTCAACGATAATCTCAGCAGTCTGAAGATGTTGATGCGACTCGAACTTATCTTTATGCAGTGGGTAGTAGGGACTATCGTGAAAAGATATTCGACTTAGGTTCATTTGTAAATACATGTTATTCGCAATCCTCCACGTCTAGTGTAGCAACATCTAGTAGACGATCGATAATCAATGAAGTTCACGAGCTTTGGAGCATAGTGCACTAGCTCTATAATGAGATGGATAAGTTAAAGGAGATAGTAGCACCTCATTATAGCAAAGGGCTTTCACTTGAGGGGTGTGTTAGAGAATATGACCTCACACAACAGCTTAAGTTATTGTGGTGAAATGGTCACTTAACAATTTTATGATATAATTTCCTTCTAATTTTTTTTATTTTATTTTTACCTTTTTTCCTAGTCTTCATCAAATATTTTGAGAAATGAACGTAATGCTTATTCCGACAATTACACCGTCTTCTATAAATAATATATATTTAACAACGGTGGGGAAAAAATATTTGACAACAGGGGGGACTTGAAAACAAAGAATCAAGTTGTTTATAAAAACAAACTCAAAATTAATTAATGGTTTTGTAAACCAAACCACAATTAATATTTGACTTGGCCCTAAAATTCAAATCAAATTAATTTTAGTAGATCATCATTGTTTTCACTTTCAGTATTAGTAATTTATTACTACTTTTTATTTTTATATAATATATTACTTTTTATCACAGAAGAACTTAGTTATTAGGAACACTACTGTCCAATAGAGGACGTGCATTCCAAATCATTCATCAGTCTTTGATAAAATGAGAGAAATTTAAGTACAATTTACTTGAACTATTTTTGGTGTCAATAATAAATTAAGCCGTCATGACGCAAATGCTTTCTCCAGTTTTATTACCTTACATTATAAGAAAATAACATCAACTGTTAGTAAAATTTATTATATTTATCGATAGAATAAAGAATCATTATCGATAATATTAACAACTGTTGCCAACTTTACTGTCAGAATTTGCTGAACCGTCAGTATACTTACCAACGAGAAATTATAACCAATGGTAATATTACCGATAAAATAACTAATATCGTCTACAAATATTTCGATGGAAAGAAAACAATCGTAGATAAATTTATAGACGGATATTTTATGTAACTGTTAGTAAATATATCGACAATTACCTGTGTCCGTCGATAAATTGTTATCCATCGATGGATTCCGTAACTAATTTATATTACCGATGGAATCTAAAAAATTTTCGTCGATAATATCTGTCAGTAAATGATATTTTTCTTGTATTGTTATAATTCCTCGTTATATTATATAATTATTTTTCTTTTCAAATAAACTAAATTAAATGATTGTATGTGATGTAATGTAATATAAGACATTTTAACTATTTAATATTAATTTTTTGAAAATTTTATTTCAAAATTAATTACTAGACATGAAGAGTTTTCCTAATCTTAAATCATGTTTTTAAATTTTCACTTTTTCTAATTAAGTTATTCATTTTATCCTATCGTGTTAGTTTTCTAAGAATATTATTTAAATAACTGAAATAACAGAACTAAAATTTTCAGCTGTTTAATACTCTAATTAAATCTCACATCTATAAAAATATTATTTTATTAGAAAATTAGATAAATAGGTCTATATATTTTTGTTTGTTTTTCAACGTTATTAAAATTTTAGAAAACATTAAAACAACTCAAATTAGTTTGAATTTGTTTTATTTAATTTAAATTCTATGTTATTTTATTTGATTTAAAATAAAAACTGCCGAGTAGTTTTCTAATATCCACAAATGTCAACAATTGCCTTTAATGAGAAATTGCTGAAGTGATCCTCGTCGGGCGTTGTTATGCTTTATGTCAAAGGTAATTGTTCAAGCTGTTTATGAGACATTAAAATCCGAAAGTCAACTTGACTTTCCATCTAAATGTACGAATTTAGCTTTTGTCAGTGTTAATAAATTCATAATGCCAAGTTCTCTGACCTATGCCTAGGCCAAGTGGAGGCACAGCTCTTCTATTAAGAAACTTCTCCGACAATGTTCCTTATTTTTTTTGCACTTTTGAATGCCAAACTTAAGTTCAAAGGAATAGGATTTTTTAAATTTAAATAAGTTTTTATGTGGTTAGATAAAAATACCAGAACACTTAGGGGGCGCTTGGTTCATAGAGGAGAATGAGAATGAGAATGAGAATGAGGATGAGAATGAGGATGAATATAGTGAAGAATGAGAATTGATATAATCATTATAATGATAATGGTTGGTTAAGATGAATGAATGATTACCATTATCATTGATGGTGATTGATTTGTTAAAAATGTTAAGAAATAAAATTTTGTTAAAATTTTAGTTTATAGCAAATTTTAAATATATTTTAAATAATTATTTTTAATTTATACACCTAATTATAATGACAAAATATTTAAAATAAAGTATATTGCGATTTTCCTTTTCAATAGCTCTTGAAGAAAAAATAATGTAGTATTTTCTTGCATCAACATATCATTAGTTACATAATACCTTCAAAATATAAATTAATCATCCAAAATATTGTGTAATATATCGACACAACTATAATATCCAACATTCCATTACTACAGTAAAATCAAGTAACATAATTTAATACAATTTACATTCATTTGATAATACGAATGAAGTTATATTTTAAGTAATTAATGAATAATATTTTAATTAATTATATTGTAATTAATTAATTATATTTTAATTAATTAATTAATTAATTAATATATTTTAATTAGATTTTAATTAAGCATGTAATTAATTATATTTTAATTAATTAATTAGATTTTAATTAGACTTTAATTAATTAATTATTTGAATTAATTAATTAAAATTTTATGTTGATTAATTATTTTACTTAATTAATGAATTTAATTTACTGTAATTAATTAAAATATAATTAATTATAATGAATAAATTAATTTAATTTATTGTAACTAACTAATTAATTAATTATATTTTAATTTCATATTAATTAATTATATTTTAATTAATCATGTAATTAATTTTATTTTCATTAATCATGTAATTAATTGTATTTTAATTAAATAATTAGATTTTAATTATACCTTAATTAATTAATTATATTTCAATTAATTAATGAGATTTTATGTTGATTAATTATTTTAATTAATTAATTAATCACATTTTGTAATTATTTTAATTAATTAATTAGCTTTTATCTTAATTAATTAAAGTTATTAATTAATTATATTTTATATTTTATCTATTTTAATTAGTTACATTTTAATTATATTTAATTAAAAATATTTAATTCAAAATTTAAAAAATAATGTTGGTAGGAATCAAACTCATTCCTCCCATATATGGAAGGTAGGGACCATTACCCTAAATTTGGGTATGGAAAAACTATTCAATCAATCATAATAATCAACCAACCACTACCTTTCATTCTATTCTTATTGATTTGTTCCCATACCCCTTAACCAAATATCCCCTTAGGGGGCGGTTGGTTAGCATGGGGGATGGTAATAGGAATGAGAATGGATATAGTGAGAAATGAGAATGAATATTATCATCATAATTATGATGGTTGGTTAAGAGGAAGGAATGATTACCATTATCATTGATAGTGGTTGGATTGTAAAAAATATTGTAATTAATTAATTACAAAATGAATTATATTTTAATTAATTATATTGCAATTAATTAATTAATAATAATAATTTAATTAATTAATTAACATTTTAACTAATGAATAGTTATATTTTAATTAGTTATAATTCAATTAATAATAATAATTTAATTAAATATAATGTAATTAATTAAATAATAATATTTAATTAATTATATTGTAATTAATTAATTACAATATTTTAACTATTGAATAATTATATTTTAATTATTTAATTAATTATAATATTTTAATTAATTATATTGTAACAATAATATTTTAATTAATGAATAGTTATATTTTAATTAATGAATCGTTATCGAACCTTGGTTGCATTATATTTTGTTTTCTTTTTGTGACATATTTCAATCTGAAATTCATATTTGATTGAATTTTCTAGAAATATAACAATTTGAATTCACTATTTTACACAATATATTGAAAAGGAAATAATTGATTTGTTCAATATAATATTCAATTACAAATACAAATTATTCGTTATCATCACTCTCTCCATATATTAATTCTTTCTCCTATGCTATTTCTAGAACTTCTTGTTTATGCAATAATTTTATTTTAATACTTTTCTCGAATTATAGAATTGATAAAGATGCAATTGTTGACTAATTATGTTACGTTTTTAGTTGATTTTATATCGAAGCTTTTGGATGATTACAAGTTTATGAATGTGGACAACATTAGTTAGTCATTTGTATTATACTTTAATATTTTTGTAATCTGATTATATCATATTATAATTTATAAACTAATCTTTTCTTTATTGTTTTATCTATAATAATTGTTCAAGTTGTCATTCATATCTTGTGTAGGAAGAAACGATCATCCTTTAATGTTATATTCTTTATGTTAATATAATTTAATTATTTAATTTTACTTTATCAATGTTGAATTTTTGAATTAATAATATGTTTATGATTTAATATAATAATAATAATAAACAAATAATTACAATAAATAACATGTCTATACATTATATAGAAAACATATTGTTAAATATCACGAATTAAAAAGTAACAAATAACATATTTTGACATTGTTAAAAAGTAGCAAATAACATTTGGCTATAGTATATGAAATGTAAGAAACAAATAACATTTGACTACTTTATGAAAATCGTAGCAAATAACATTTGACTATGTTATACAAAGACAAAGACATTGCCAAAAACTATTAACTACGTTTTATTTTCGTTATCAATCATTTGATGCCAAATTTTTCGGGCCAACATTCAAGTTTTAGCTATATTTTTTAAATGTTTTAGGTACAAAAAATTTTCATAGCTACTACTTTATGGCTACTTTTGAAAATATCGGCTGGAATTGACGATAATTCGTACGACGAAACAAAAATATTACAAATAACTATAGGCAATGTTTTTTAAAATATTTAGCTACGTTTTTTTGTAGCCAATACTCATTTTCCAAAAAAAAAAATTTATTTCCCTTGCAATTTAATTTTTTAATGGCCTAATTTATTCCAAATATAAGAATCACATTCTTTATTATCATCATCACACCCAGTCTGAAGTCCCATAGTGAAGTGAGATCTAGGGAGGTTTGATAGTATGTAGCCTTACCTTCACATAATAGAGAGACTGTTTTCGGATATTCTTCATATTCATTCTAAATTGCTTCCATATAATATTTTCTCATGCACGTTAGTATTCTTAAGTTTGAATTAAATAATTTTAAACTGTTTAAGGTTTTGACTGTGAGTGTTATATCGAACCTATGCAACAACCTGACTTGAGCAGATCGCAACCATCAAATAACATTGGTTTGAATGCTAGAATAAATAAGGAATAGAATAATTATTCTTAGGAATAGAAAAGATGAGGAATATAATATAATAGGTATTACTTTATTTGGTTTACTACTAAACAATTTCTATGTCGGTATTTAGTTTTAAAATATAAACTTGGAATGATAAAGAAATAGGTTTAAAAATCAAAATATCTTTATCTTTATCTTATTATTATTATTATTATTATTATTATTATTATTATTATTATTATTATTATTATTATTATTATTATTATTATTATTATTATTGTTGTTGTTGTTGTTGTTATTGTTGTTGTTATTATTATTATTGTTATTATTATTATTATTATTATTATTATTATTATTATTATTATTATTATTAAATTCCTTATTATTAATTTTCTTCTTATTATTATTAATTTATTATTATTATTAATTTTCTACTTACTATTATTTTATTATTATTAATTTTATTTATTTATTTATTAATTATTATTATTATTAAATTCCTTAATATTATTAATTTTTACTATATGTTAAAATTATTATTATTTATTATTATATTTATTATTAAAATCCTTATTATTATTAATTACTATTATTATTATTATGATGATGATGGCGATGACGATGACGATGGCGATGATTATTGTTGTTGTTATTGTTGTTGTTATTATTATTATTATTATTAAATTCCTTATTATTATTAATTTTCTTTTATTATTATTATTATCATTATCATTATTATCATCATCATCATTATTATTATTATTATCATTATTATCATTATTGTCATCATCATCATCATCATTATTATTATTATTATTATTATTATTGTTATTATTATTAATTTTGTACTTGTTATTCTTATTATTATTAATAACTCTGTTCTAGGAATACCTAAAAATATCTTTTATGATTTTAACTATTCCTAAAAATTGAGGAGTAACTAATCTTAAAATTAAGTATTATGATATTTTTATCTAGCCAAATAAAAAATTATTTAAATTTTAAAAATATATCAAGAATAGAATTTCTTTTCCTTTGAACCTAAGTTTGGCATTCTTAAGTGGAAAAAATATGAAACATTGTTGGAGGAGTTTCTTAATAGAAGACCCGTTCCTCAACTTTGCTTAGGC
Organism: Erythroxylum novogranatense; assembly: GCA_029891385.1. Taxonomy (NCBI): domain Eukaryota; kingdom Viridiplantae; phylum Streptophyta; class Magnoliopsida; order Malpighiales; family Erythroxylaceae; genus Erythroxylum; species Erythroxylum novogranatense. Next base: position 35,875,511 of record CM057232.1, on the reverse strand, counting down.
ATATGCCAGAGAACTTGGCATTATGAATTTATTAACACTGATAAAAGCTAAATTCGTACATTTAGATGGAAAGTCAAGTTGACTTTTGGATTTTTCTCATAAACAACTTGAACAATTACCTTCACTATAAGAAAATAACATAATCTGCGAAGTTTTATTAATAAAACGTCACAGATCGTGAAGATACGTCACAAAAAGTTTGCATTTTTTGCGATGTTTTATAAAAATGTCACAAATTTGTAACACCTTTTGCGATGTTTTAGCGATAAAATGTCACAAAATAAAACGTCGCGTTTTTATTTTATCGATAAAAAGCTAGCTAGTTTAGGAGATGATGGTTGGGTTATTATATAATATTGCTTTTGTTCTCATAAATGGTATTTGTAGTCTTATTTCATTCCTTTATCTGCTTTTCTTATTTCACAATTTTAGTGACTGAATTGGAATTATTGTGTTGAATATAACTCATATGGAACTGTTGAATCAATAATTATCCTATCTTTACTGGAAATGAACATTTCGTTTCCTTTTATGGCAGTTGAGATCTGTGGCTACTCCAATGGAAGATTTTTTAGATTTGATGATACGGTTTCTGGGACACAAAGGAAATATTATTTGCTATTAGAGGGGACTTTAAAAAGACGATGTATTTTAAATATCTCAAAGACTTTAGCATTCATGTCATTTCATTGAAATATCATAAAATTTCTATACTATGAGTAGCATTGGCAATTCAAATTTAGAAAATTACCCTTGTTCTTCTTTTCATGTCTTTTTTGTGTATTGTGTTTCTTTAACCATGTTAAATTCTTCATGTTTTGTTGTGAAAGCAATACGGGCTTTCTTGACGAATAGAATTACCTAATAAATCTATTTATCTCCATTGAACATCTAGATTTCATATGTGAATAGTTACCAGGTGTGATATTTGAACCCCAAATACATAATTATAGTCTTGTAATGCATTCCTTCAATGTTTACTTGCACGTGCATGCAACAATGATATTTAAGATTGACATTAGAGACAAATGGTTGGTCAGGAAATGGTTTGCAGATAGTTGTATATTTGCATATAGTTGTATTTTAGAAGTATAAACAGCTACAATGTTTCCTATATATATATATATATATAAAAAGGAAGATTGGGTAATTACATTTGTATAGGTACAATTTTGTTGCTTTTGCAGTTAACTATTGAATATCTTGCTATTTCGATTTGTTTCTTATGCTAATATTAATATTATATGGTTAGGTATAATTTTCAGGTTTTTATTTGCAATGTATTACAGGGATACTTTGCTCTGGTAAAGAACATTAGGCTCTTTGAATATCAATCCATTTTCTAATTTTTGCTCAATTATTTTGGGTTCACGCATTCCAATGTTAAAGAGCTTATCTCTGGAATTTTTTTCCAGCATTTCACACTTGTGTAGGTGCTAATGATGAAAGGTTGACTCCAGAATGGTACAAGGAACATGGTGAATATCTTTGGGTCATAGTTTTCCTCATTTGAAGGTCCATCTTTGTCTTTTCACCGTAAAAAGAAGTTCCATATCTTCCATTTTGAGTGTAGACTTTTAATTTTTGTACCCTGGTATTGAATTGGTTCTTAGCACTCGAGTTATGTTTGCTGATGTGAAATGTAAGACACTTCTAACTGCAATTAGGAAAACCATAAGTAACAGTATTCTCATCATTGCAATAGGTGCTTAGGTATTTTCCTGATTTTGCAATTATATTTCTGCCTTGGGTAATTAGCTGATAGTTTTAGTGATGGTCAAGGCTTTGGCACTTCAAATGGGATTTCATGTGGTTAGGGAAAATAACAGGGGTGAGAGTTGAATTTTGTCTTAAAACAAATTTGGCTTGAGCCATTATTTTTGCTTGAGTTATGGCTCTTGTACCTTTTCTCCTTCTTTTCCAAATAATTAAATAGTATATGTTTGAGTTTGGTTTTGGCCGTGTAAAAGCATCGAGCATAATTTGGTTTTCCTCTAGGAGCTATCTTCGGTGGTTTGCAAAACGATTTCTGCATCCAGCTATTGTTTCTGTTTATGACTACATATTTCTCTAGGATGAAGATTTGGGGGTGTAGAATTTTGATCCGAGAAGGTAAAGCCATGGACTTATTAAACTTGCTTAAATTCAATTTGTTTGCCTTCTATACTTTTTATTTTTATTATTGTGCTATATTCATTCTTAAGTGATACATGTACAGGAGACAATTTAGCCGATTTTACTTTTACAGGTATTTAGAGATTGCGAGATCAGAAGGGCTAGAGATATCTCAACCAGCTTTAGACCCCAATTCAACATATATGCATCATAGAATCACCATTCGTGCCATAACAAAGAAGGTTCATAGGTGAATGTGATGAGTTTTAGAAACTTTTTCTTGGGATCTTAGATTTCTGTTGCTTTAGAATTACTGACTTTTTCTTAATCGATGCAGAAGAGACTATGACAGCAGAGGTAGTACTAAGTGTTCAGATGCTAGTGAGGGGCCACCATGCACTGGGTATGTGGTCTCTCATCTTTGCATTGGTTGTTTTGCTGCTGATTTAAAAATCTGTATTGATTTCATTTGTATGGGCTATCCAATTGTTAATCATGTCAGAAACGATGTCCTTTATTATCACTGATGCTTTTATATATTGGAAGAGTTTTGAAGTACTTTTGTCCAGAATGTGAGAGATATAGTATGTTTTCAGGCTTTAAAAACCTAAAAATTCAATTATGCCTAGGAGCTTCAGTACCAACTTCATGAACTATATTATTGCTAGCTTACAGATGTCCTACAGGAGACTGTGAATCTAATTAATTCTTAATTTTTTAAGAATTAATGTGTAAGGAATTGGCAGATTCAATAGAACAAGGCAATGTGTAAGGAATTGGCAAATTCAATAGAACAAGGTCATCCGATGACAGAGGATGACCTTGTTCTATTGAATTTGCCAATTCCTTAGGATGATCTTATTCTATCGAATCTAACAATTCCTTACACATTAGGATGAAGTGTGCGAATATATCCAAAAGGTATAGTTTTGGGTGCTTATTTGACCACTTATCTTTAACTGTTTGCTTAACATAATTTGTATTGGTCAAACGTGACTTACTCTGTGTTTTTCTTTGTTGAAGTCAAAATAACACAAAACAAGTAATGCTTGAAGGAAGATATTTTAGCCAAGCTTACACAAACTGAAAGGACACTTGCAGATTCAAGAAACAAAGTAAATAAGCTAGAGGAAGACAATTCAAAACTTCGCATGACAAGACTTAATAAAATGTCTGTGGACCTTGATTATCTGGTGGACTTAATAGATACAAGAATGTTTATGTTCTTATATTAGTATCTTGATCAATGACTCGATATTTGAGTTGCCTTAATTTGGTCTCTATAGGAGATATAATAAACGTTATGATATAATAGTTTTTGTGGATCTATTGCTAATGCATTGTAGATGCAGATATTAAAGAAGCTTTAATTATTTCTCCCTCCCTCCATTTTTTTTCCAAAATCTCAAATGTTTCATCCCGTGGTTTTGATATTAATTAGTGTATTATGACATGTTTATGAATTGTAATTAAATAATACATGAATAATTATTAAAATTAATGATATATTAAAAAATTAAAGAATTATTAAATAAAATTCATAAATAATATTGAATAGTTATTAAACAAATAAGATTTAAATTTAAAATAAAAACGTCGCGAAATGTCTTCCGTGACGTTTCCAAACAAACTTCGTAGGTTCCTTCACATTCTGTGACGTTTTAAAAACATCGTGGAATGTTAGACAGAAAAATGTCACGGAATGTTTGAGATTCTGTGACGTTTTTAAAAACGTCGTAGATTGTCCAAACTTTCAGTGACGTTTTTATAAACGTAGCAAAATGTTAGTATTTTCTGTGACGTTTTACACAAAACGTCGCAAAAATCTTTTACCTACACCATATTCTGTTACATTTTGTAAAACGACGCAGAATATATTTTGCGAAATTTTTTAAACATTCTGTGACGTTTTCAAAACGTCAAAAAATGCTTATTTTTTGTAGTACTTTGACATAAAGCATAACAACGGCGGACAAGGATCACTTCAGCAATTTCTCATTAAAGGCAATTGTTGACATTTATGGATATTAGAAAACTACTCGACAGTTTTATTTTAAATCAAATAAAATAATATAGAATTTAAATTAAATAAACAAATTCAAACTAATTTGAGTTGGTTTAATGTTTTCTAAAAATTTTAATAATGTTGAAAAACAAACAAAAATATCTAGACCTATTCTTAGTAAACTAACACTATAGGATAAAATGAATAACTTAATTAGAACAAGTGAAAATTTAAAAACATGAATTAAGATTAGGAAAACTCTTCAAGTCTAGTAATTAATTTTGAAATAAAATGATTCAAAAATTAATATTAAACAGTTAAAATGCCTTATATTACATTACATCACATACAATCATTTAATTTAGTTTATTTGACAAGAAAAAATAATTATATAATATAATGAGGAATTATAACAATACAAGAAAAATATCATTTACTGACGGATATTATCGACGAACTTTTTTTAGATTCCATTGGTAATATAAATTGGCGACGAAATCCATCGACGGATAACAATTTACCGACGAACACAAGTAATTGTCGATATATTTACTAACGGTTACATAAAATATCCGTCTATAAATTTATCTACGACTGTTTTCTTTCCATCAAAATATTTGCAGACGATATTACTTATTCTATTGTTAATATTACCAATGGTTATAATTTCTCGCTGGTAAGTATATACTGACGGTTCAACAAATTATGACAGCAAAGTTGGCAACAGTTGTTAATATTATCGATAATGATTCTTTATTCCATCAATAAATATAATAAATTTTACGGACAGTTGATGTTATTTTTTTATAGTGTAAGGTAATAAAACTGGAGAAAGCATTTGCGTCATGACGGCTTACTTTATTATTGACACCAAAAATAGTTCAAGTAAATTGTACTTAAATTTCTCTCATTTTATCAAAGACTGATGAATGATTTGGAATGCACGTACTCTAATGGACAGTGGCGTTCCTAATAACTAAGTTCTTCCGTGATAAAAGTAATATATTATATAAAATAAAAAGTAGTAATAAATTACTAATACTGAAAGTGAAAACAATGATAATCTACTAATATTAATTTGATTTGAATTTTAGGGTCAAGTCAAATATTAATTGTAGTTTAGTTTACAAAACCATTAATTAATTTTGAGTTTTTTTTATAAACAACTTGATTCTTTGTTTTCAAGTCCCCCCAGTTGTCAAATATTATTTCCCCACTGTTGTTAAATATATATTATTTATAGAAGACGGTGTAATTGTCGGAATAAGCATTGCGTTCATTTCTCAAAATATTTGATGAAGACTAGGAAAAAAGGTAAAAATAAAAAATAATAATTAGAAGGAAATTATATCATAAAATTCTCATCTCATCCTCGTCGAGATACTTATCCGGATGTGAAACAACGCGCAGTTGATTCTGACTTTTTTTTTTTAGTACAATGGAAAGAGAATAAAAAGATCACAAAAGACAGTTGAAGTGGATCTACTCGGACTAGGAAATCGTATACTAAACGACAGTTGAAGTGGTAAAGGCACGACCAAGCACTCCTGATCCGACAAGCTTTGAGGGAATCAAAAGTCTGCTAACACAAAGGAACACAAAAACCGCAAACACCCAAAGAAAAATGGATCAAATCCAAAACAACAAGAAATGAAAATCGATTGGGGAAAAAGCAAGACAGATCTGGGAGCGAGGAACAAGATCTACAGGGAAAGGCAAAGGATTTCAATAGCAAGCCCAGAGGATCACAAGGGAAGCAACGTAGCCACCGGGACCGCCGCAGATGACGATGACATCGTTATCGTCAGATTCGGCGGAGGCAAAGCGGCGTGAGAAGAAGTTAACGGGCCCGTGAACGAAAACCGCCGTCTCCTTTCTAACTTTTTCCTTCTACACAAGAACAGACATTGCAGTTGATTCTGACTTTGTTTACGCATTAGCATGCAATTTGCTTCTCGTCCGTATATGAGAAGACAAAAGGATCCCAACTCATTATCCACATGTACTTTTGAATCTTCTCAATCCTTTCACTGACAGCCGACTTTGCTTACTTTGTTGTGGAACTTTTTGCCTGATTGATGCCTATATATGCACACTTCGCTTTGGCTCTAGACACAAAATCAAGCTCCAATGTTCCTTAGGTGATATATAATTATTCAGGTTCTGGAAGTATTAACAACATTAGTTTGTTACGATGGACACTAGATGTTGCCACCAACCAATAGTTTTTAGCTTGCTTTTGCTTGCCATGTTCTCCAACTTGGTGTATGGCCAAGGCACTCGTGTAGGGTTTTATTTAACCACATGCCCTAGGGTTGAAACCATTGTTAAAGCTACAGTCCAGTCTCATTTCAGGTCTGATCCTACCGTTGCACCTGGTTTGCTCAGGATGCACTTCCACGATTGCTTTGTGAATGGCTGTGACGCTTCTATTCTCATTGATGGCTCCAACACTGAGAAAACAGCCCCACCAAATCTTTTGCTTCGAGGATATGATGTGATTAACGATGCCAAGTCCCAACTGGAAGCCGCTTGCCCTGGGGTCGTCTCATGTGCTGATATTCTAGCCCTTGCTGCTCGCGATTCTGTAGTTCTGGTATACATATATACGTATATATACATTCGTTGAAGTTATACATAGCAACGTACCATTAATGCTACTTCCACTTAAGTTATCAACTATGAAAGCTTTAACATTGTAACGAATTTGCAGACACTGGGACCAAGTTGGCCTGTGCCCACGGGACGAAGGGATGGCAGGGTTTCATTGGCATCTGACACTGCCAATCTTCCAGGCTTCACCGATTCTGTCGATGTTCAAAAGCAAAAGTTTTCAGCATTGGGACTAGACACACAAGACCTTGTTACCCTTGTCGGTATGCTTCATTTGGATATGTTGTAGTTCGTCGTATTTACATGCGAACTTATGTAACTTTAAGTTCGGTATTCGTGTTTACTTATTAATATCGTTTTCTTCCCTTGAAAACAGGAGGGCACACAATAGGAACTTCAGCTTGCCAGTTTTCAGTTACAGATTGTACAACTTTACAACAACGGAAATGGCGTAGATTCATCAATCGACCCTGCATTCGTCTCTCAGCTACAGACACTTTGCCCACAAAACGGTGATGGATCGAGGCGTGTTGCACTAGATACGGGTAGTGCCAACAGGTTCGATTCAAATTTCTTCTCCAATTTGAGGGGAGGCAGAGGAATACTGGAGTCGGATCAAAAGCTATGGACCGATCCTTCCACAAGAAACTTTGTACAACGTTTCCTAGGTATCACAGGATTGGCTGGATTGACCTTTAACGTGGAATTTGGAAGGTCCATGGTGAAGATGAGCAATATCGGTGTCAAAACTGGAACTGACGGTGAAATCCGTAGAGTGTGCTCTGCTATAAATTGAAGCATGCTAGGATTAAGATGTAGTTTCATACGTAGTAATATTAATTAACTTTCTTAATTACTTTTCCTAATAGTTGTTGTAATGAAGTCAAACAAAAAGACTTGGACCAAAACTTTGTACTCCAGTGAACTGTTAATTCAAAATAAAATTTGCTTCCTATGCCATCGATCGCCATGCACTATGATCCTTGGCAACATCTTGGAAACACTGTCAGTTTCACATCTCTTTTTCCACTAGTGGCTGGGAGAAAGCCAGCAGCACCTTGTATAGGTTGAAGCTACGAAGCTTACCTTACCATTAGAGGAGAGCAGATCCTCTGTCGAGTTTTTCCTTTCTTATTCTGTCTAAGAATAAGATAACGCCGTTTTATCCTTAAAATTTGCACTATGATGTTTTAAATGGACAGCATTTATGGACCTACTCACGGACGCCGTTTTACAGCCATTTAAAAAGCTAAATTAACAGCCACTTTCCATTCTTTTAATCCACCTTCTTTTTTATACAACTCCAAAGCAACTGATTTATTGAATTATGGTTTTGTTGCTTATTCATATTAAGAATATAATTAAAAATAATCACCAATATTATTTAATATTATTATATATTTATTTAGTTATTATATTTTTATTATATTTGTAATAATATTAATATATATTTATTTAATAGATTAATTTTATTAATAATAATAATAATATTATTATTATTATTATGAATTTATTATTATTATTATATTAGATATGATTATTAAATTTATTAATTATATTAATTTCTATTATTATTATGAAATTTGTTATAATAATTTCTATTATTATTATGAAATTTGTTATAATTACCAATTTTCTACTTATTATTATTAACTTTAAAAATAAATTGTGTCACGAAAAATCATATTTTAAAATAATCTTTTATCTTAAAACTTTTATTTAAAAATAAGATTAAAATAATAAAATTCAAAATATGAGTCACAAATAAAATTAATTTTTAATTTTAATATTTATCTTAAAATTTTATTTAAAAATTAAATTTTAAATAATAATAAAATTAAAATATGTGTGTGACACAAATGAAAGCAATTTTAAAATTTAATTTTATCTTAAAATTTTATTTAAAATGTGACACGTTTTAATTTTGTACACATTATGATTAAGATTTTATTTATTTTCAAGATTAAAATTAAATTTAAAATAATAATATACAAAATATGTCACCTTTTAAATTTTAAGATAAAAATTAAAATATAAAATTGTTTTAATTTGTGTCACACACATATTTTAATTTTTAAACAAATAAGATAAAATTAAAATTCATTTGCATGACATAATTTGATTTTGTTTTACTTACTATTTTAACTTTACTATTCTGATTAATTTTATATTCCTTATAATTTTGACTACTATAATTATTTTATTATTTTATTATATATATTATTTTGTTATTATTATTATTATTTTCAAGAGTTGAATATCTATACTTATTATTATAAATCTTAGGAATTTTGTAATTAAATATATTATTAATCTTAGTATTATTATTATTATTAAATTCCTTATTACGGTTAAATGCATATATCGTAACTTCTAATATTATTATAAAATTGCTTATTATTATAAATTTTCTTGTTTTTATTATTAAATTTAGTATTCTTATTACAATAATAATATAATAAGTATAATATTTAATAGACTATTAGAATAATTATAATAATAAATATATTATACTAATGACAATAATTATCTAAATAAAAAATATACTAATTAATAATAATAATAATAATAAATACAAATTATATAATAATAATAATAATAATAATAATAATAATAATAATAATAATAACAATAATTACACATAATAATAATAATTTTGAATAATAATTTTGAATAACAATAAATATGAATTATAATATAATAATAATAAATATAATTACCAAAAAAATTATAATAAATTATTATAATGATAAAAAATAGCCAGGGCGAGGGCTCGCCCTGGCTATTTGGCCATTAAATAATAATAAATATATATTATTTATTTAAATAATATTTAATATTTAATAATATTATAAATTATTAAATAACATTATTTAATAAACTATTAGAATAATTATAAAATTATTTGGTCAGTCTCGAAGGCTCGCCCTCGCGAGACCAGCCATATTAATAAATAAATATAATACAAAATAAAAATAACACTAATATTAATAAATAAATATAATAAAATTATTATTAATTATTATTATTTTTCTTCTTATTATTATAAAATTCTTGAGTAGTATTAATTTAACTATTTAAAATGGGCTTTAATTATTAATGCTTTATTTACTATTATTCTTATTATTAATAAATTATTTATTTATTAATAAGATAGGTAGGAGTGGACACAAATAAACTCCATTTTAAAATTTAAAATTTAAAATTTTATCTTAAAATTTTAATTTAAAAATTAAAATTAAAATAGTAAGTAAAACAAAATCAAATTATGTCATGCAAATGAATTTTAATTTTATCTTATTTGTTTAAAAATTAAAATATGTGTGACACAAATTAAAACAATTTTATATTTTAATTTTTATCTTAAAATTTAAAAGGTGACATATTTTGTATATTATTATTTTAAATTTAATTTTAATCTTGAAAATAAATAAAATCTTAATCATAATGTGTACAAAATTAAAATGTGTCACATTTTAAATAAAATTTTAAGATAAAATTAAATTTTAAAATTGCTTTCATTTGTGTCACACACATATTTTAATTTTATTATTATTTAAATTTTAATTTTTAAATAAAATTTTAAGATAAATATTAAAAATTAAAATTAATTTTATTTGTGACACATATTTTGACTTTTATTATTTTAATCTTATTTTTAAATAAAAGTTTTAAGATAAAAGATTATTTTAAAATATGATTTTCGTGACACAATTTATTTTTAAAGTTAATAATAATAAGAAGAAAATTGGTAATTATAAAAATTTCATAATAATAATAGAAATTATTATAACAAATTTCATAATAATAATAGAAATTAATATAATTAATAAATTTAATAATCATATCTAATATAATAATAATAATAAATAATAATAATAATAATAATATTATTATTATTATTAAAATTAATCTATTAAATAAATATATATTAATATTATTACAAATATAATAAAATATAATAACTAAATAAATATATAATAATATTAAATAATATTGGTGATTATTTTTAATTATGTTCTTAATATGAATAAGCAACAAAACCATAATTCAATAAATCAGTTGCTTTGGAGTTGTATAAAAAAGAAGGTGGATTAAAAGAATGGAAAGTGGCTGCTAGTTTGGCTTTTTAAATGGCTGTAAAACGGCGTCCGTGAGTGGGTCCATAAACGCTGTCCATTTAAAACATCATAGTGCAAATTTTAAGGATAAAACGGCGTCATCTTATTCTTAGACATAATAAGACAGGGAAAACTCGACAGAGGATCTGCTCTCCTATTAGAGAGCCATTGCAGGCTAGCCTAGCTAGCAAACGTGCTATTGTTCAGCGGGCTAAGCTACTATGTTAAATTGTTAATTGAAGCACGCCTCCATAAGTGGAAATTCCTAAAGAAAAACAAAACAAGTGCTTTGTATATAAGAATGAAGCATGTATAACTCAAAATCATAAGATTTTAGACAAAGCATATATTTCCTTATGCTAGAAACTAAACTTTGTTTAATGCATACTTCTAGATTTTTGTAATGAGTTGTATTTGATTCTCTTAAAAAAAAAAAGAGTTGTATTTGGCTTACTCAAGTCAAATTATCTTCGAACTCTTTTGGACAACTAACAATATAATCAAAGTTACAAAGTATTTTTTGGAACTTGTATAAAAACTAGTAATATCGAAAAATTGAAAAATAAGAGAAATTAAGAGTTGCGAGATCTTGACACAGCAATTTTTATATTGGTTCACCCCAAATCGTGGGCTACGTCCAATCCTCAGATATCTTTATGAGATTTCACTATCTCTAAAAAATGTTACAAGTATTCTTTGTCTCCGAGCGTCTTCAGGTCTCTTACAATCAGTATTTTTTCATACTTAGCCTCTGCAGGCTATCTGCACTACTTTCAACTTAAAGGTTTTTCGAGCTTTGTTACAGAAAAATAGCTCTAGATTTTTCACACAATAGTTTCTCTCAAGTATTGCTAACTTTTGTAACTTTTCGTTTTCATGACTTTGTAATCTTTGACTTCCACTCATATTTATAGTCTTCGTCTTTAACTGCTTCTTGATTCTTGATTCTTGCTTCTTTCAAGAAACGATTATTCAGTTGAGTTCTGTAACTAACTCAAACTGATTCTTGATTTGACGTGGTTTGCTTCCGTCTGCTTTTCTTCGTCTATTTTTTTCCGTCTGCTTTTCTTTGCCTGTTTTTCTTCGTCTGCTTTTCTATCGTCTGCTTTTCTTCGTCTGCTTTTCTTCTTCTACTTTTCTTCCGTCTGTTTTTCTTCGATTGCTTTTCTTCGTCTATTTTTCATTATTATTTGTATTTTATCAAAATCATTTATGTAACATCATTTTGACTTAACACAAATAACTTTCATTTAAGTGTGACAGGGACACGAATGTATGAGAAGGTAGTTTAAGCATTATTTCGTCCATTTAAAGGAAGATCAAGTTTAAAATCCTTGAAATTTACGCAAGAAATGAGACTATAATGTGATTTAGAATTTCAAGAAGATTGTGAGAATATTCAAAGAATTTTGAAAGGGAGTAATATTTAGGAACAAATTAAAAAGTACCATATTTGAAGAGCGCATGAAAGATTGAAGAATATCTTTCAGAAGAGCATTATATTATGTCAACCGATTAGAAAAGCAACTCTCCCAATGAATAGTAATTCAATCTAACATATCAAGCTTCAGTTTTTTGGGTACAAATGGTCATATTTGGCTCTATATGCAAATGATTGATCCTAAACACCTAGAAAGTTAGAGAACAAATTTAAGAAACTTTGCTTAAAAAAGACACAAGATAAATAAGAGTTATTAAAAAGATCATAAGTGTTATAAAATAATCAAAATGTTGGAAAACGGGGTCGAGATTCGATTCCGACCGCAGTGAAATAATCACGAAACTTTTTTTTGACTTTTGATTTTCAAAAATTAAAATCTATTTAATTCTATAAAATGATTAACATAAATCATAATAAAACATAATTTAATTAGTACCTTATTCTGAAGCATGATCTTTATCTTGTTATATCCTTCGAACAGTTTCTGAAATTGATCTGTCACTACTACCGTAGCCGCACAAGTGTCCGGCCTCTAACGGTATCCATAGAACATGATGAAAGAACTCTGTAACTCTTACAAAGAGGTTAGGTAAGAAGTGCTAGCTCCATAAAGCTTAAGCCTATTTATAATAAGCTTTGGATGTTTTAGTAATTGAATTGAAATTAAATTCTAATTTCAACTAAACTTTACTTAGAATTACAAATAATTATAATTAAACACTAATTATGCATATATAAGATTCAATATCTCATATTGAGCCTTATTTATTAAATATCTCATATTTACTAATAAAGTTTCTCAAACTTTACAATCAAGTCCAACTTGATTAAACTAACTTTGCTCTCTTCAACTCATTATATGTATAAGACCCATTAGATTTCTAAATATGTTGACAATAATTATAAAATCTAATTTTAATTCATAATTAAAATTAGATAAATTAACACTTCTTTTAGTTTATCTTTAATTCTTCAATTAAATAATTTATAATCGAAGATCAAGATTGGTGTTTATCAACGCATTATAACCACTTAAATATTTAGGAATGTCAAAGTAGTTTTGAATAACCTTTTCGTGCATAATTTTTTCGTATAATTCAATTCTTTTATCATACAATGTTCTGATTAGACTTAGAGCATGGAATTAATATCTATTCTATTTTGAGTCTAATTATATTAGTTCTCTGTCATTAGCTATCAATTCAATTAATGACTTTTGTAAACTATTTACAAAGCATCATTTCACCTTGGCCAAGGATTTCTTGAATTAATACTAATCGAGAACAACGAAACATTCTTCCTAATTAATTTAGGGTGATGAATACTATCTTGATTGTAACATCCCACCCCCTCCTGGAAGGGTAAAATAGTAAAATTGGCATAGGATGAGATTGATAAGGAATAATTAGAACTGTTCATGCATAATAGGATTGATACACAGTATCAATTGTGTACATGGAATTACGGTAAATGCATTCATGACATTCCCGGTAATTGGGCCTAACGGTATTTTATTGTGATTAACGTGGTTATGGGATTTGAAAAATTGTTCTGAGTGCGCTATTAAGCGTTTTACATTATTTTGGGATTTATAGGAATTTTTCTGCAATTTTTCAGAGAAAATTCCCGGACCGAAAAAATCGCCGGTAACTGGCCTAAACATGTTTTGGGGTAGAAAAGGTGATTTTCGTGATTGAAAAATTATTTGGAGTGCACTGTTACCTGTTTTATAATTTTAGGGAATTTCATTAATTCTCAGAAAAATAATTCGGGGAAATTCTTGGAAATTTCCGGACCGGAAAAATCGCCAATTGGCGAACCGGTCGATTTTCGGTAGCGAGAGTTGCTACCCAATGACACTGTATTATTGGGTATATTATTGTGGGAGTGCAATTAGGGTCATTGGAGTTGATTGGGTTAGTTTTGATTTAGACTGGATTAAAGAATCATTAGTTGGACTTTTCTTTACACCTTTGACTAATGACATTTGGCCACTTATCCCTTCATTAAATGCTCCCATTTGATCCTATCGGTTGCCTAATGAATTACATAAAAAAGAGTGAGTTTTCTTGTTGGAAAACACTCATCCGAGGCTCTCTCCAATTGGCTTTCTCACCATCGACAATTTTGCTTCTCCTTCCTCCACAAATTCAAGAGCTCTCTTACTTGTCATTAACTTATTATCTTACCTCCATGATGATGTCGTGTATGAGGAGGAATTAGGAAGTTGTGATGGTTGAAGAGAATTAAAGAGAAGTTGAAGCTTGAAGGAGGTTTTGTATTAGGTAAGTTTTCATTTAAGGTTTGAGTTTTAAATGAGATTTGCATATGGAATTAAATGTCATGATAGTATGGGGTAGTTAATAAAAGGATTTAAAGCATGTATTAGGTTCATGTAGACATTAAAGTGATGATTATTGTGATTTGAAGAAAGGGGTATGAGGCTAGGTGAAGATGCATTAAAATTTATGATATGGTTTGATTTTGAATTGAATGGGGATAATTATTTGAGTCTTTGAATTGAGGAATTTAAGGCTGCCAATTTTTCAGTATTAACCCTAACATATCTATGATTGTGGTGATATTTAATTTGTATTTATTTTGATGTCTAGTGATGTGAAAAGGCATTGAAGTGGTTGAACTAAGGTTAACCTTAAATCTGGAAAATTGGAATTATAATTGATGTTACTGTTTTATTCATAACTTATTGTGTAGAAATGCAAATGAGGTAAGGTTAGTGGCTACTGAAACTTTGGAATGTTGGCTTCAATTTAGTGTGAAATAGGTGTTGTTGAATTTCAATGATAGAAGGATGAATTTTTGAATGGGAAAGTTCCTGTTCCATTGCCTGTGAACAGTAACCGCAACCATGACATCTGAGTTTTGTTGATTTTTATGAATTAATTGCGATGGAATAAGGGAAAATGGTCTTCATGGAAGTTGTAGTATATTGAATTATCTTTCCATTTCCACTGGTCTTGCTATTTTTATAGGTGTATATTAAGATATATGAACTGTTTTCTATGGACTGGTTTTGGGCATGTTGCTGAAAACTAGTCAGAGTGTTGATTTTGTGAGCTTTCTGTTTGGGAGCAATTTTAGTAATTTTTTTGAACTGAATTGGTGTGAGTGAGCTTCTGAAGAATTGTAGAGGA
The DNA here is from genome assembly GCA_029891385.1 of Erythroxylum novogranatense. Classification (NCBI taxonomy): domain Eukaryota; kingdom Viridiplantae; phylum Streptophyta; class Magnoliopsida; order Malpighiales; family Erythroxylaceae; genus Erythroxylum; species Erythroxylum novogranatense. The sequence goes on along the minus strand of CM057232.1, from coordinate 35,860,061 downwards.
AGAGATTACCTTGAAATTGATATATGTTTTGTAAATTTTAGAAGTCAGAATTGGGAGTTATGATTTTGTAAAAATTGATCCTGCATTAGGATGTGAATGGCTGATCATAACAGAAACTTCCATAACAGTTTTGAAATTGTTAGAGATCGAATTGGATGATGAGTGCTTCATGAAAAATGAAGTTTGAGATGTTATCTTTACAGGGATATAAAGTTCTGATTTTATTGACTTGTGTACAGGAAGTTATGCTTGTTATAAGGTCACTGCCCAAATTGGAGGATTTCAGGAACAGTAACATTGAATGAATTAATTGACTTGTTTAGAAATAGAGTTTGATTTTGGGTTGTTCATGGAAGTTGTTGGGGACATTGTGAAATTATTGACCATATTTTTGTGGTAATTTATTACTGAAGAATCAGTGAGTTATGAAATTGCCAATGTACTGCCCTGTGTTGCTGGAAATTGAGTAGGCAGTAGGTTTGATGGAGTATTTGACACCCTTAGAGTTGGAATTGATTTTTATGGTCTTCTTGAGAATTGTAGAGCTTTTCATAAGCTTTCCAACAAGGTATAGTTTGCATTTTCAGAAATGTGTAGAAAGAGTTATGGGTGTTGAAAGTTGGCTTGAAATCAAGAAATTAAAGAAGGAATAAGGGTTAGGTATATATATAGATATTAATTTCTTTTGTCAATTTCTTTCCCGTCCGACGTCCGAAAGTGACCTGATTCTAGAGGCATCGGAGTCATTGAATATTTAATTTCATATTATGAGAAAACGGAATTTTAGGCGGAATTTGACGTAGCCCCTATCGATGAACATGTAAACACTGTTTTATTTAATTGAGGACCTATAGAGGTCCAATTTGCATCCGTCGGCGCCTATGGATTTCTAATTTTTGATAGAATTTTATTATGGGAAAATATTGAATTAGGACCGGGATTGCCACGAACATGCATATCTCATCAACATGAGCACAAATTATATTTAGTGACTCGTACTTTTTCTGATTCATATAGAGGCCCAATTGGAGCGTCGATTGACCGACGTCACAGAGACTTCCCGGCATTTGCTCGGAAGTAATAGGTGAGTAACTTAGTTGGTTTCTCAAATTTCTGGTTGTTTACATGCTCAACGTGAATTACGTGCAAAAGTGGATGAATGATCACTGCGTGACTTGGCATGTATGGGATTGTATTGTATGATTTTCTTGTATTGAATGATACCGATGTCGATAGATCGGGCTTTATAGCCATATCGTTGACTTCTTGCTATATCGGGCTTTATAGCCATATCGTGGATATCTCGCTACACCGGGCTTTATAGCCAAACACCGCATATTTATCGACTCATCGATCGCATGCATAATTGCATGATCGGATAATGGACGTGCCCCAAGTTGCTATTATTACCGATAAGAGCTTCGAGCTCTCATCGATCGACCGGCCTCGAGCCCGAGGGGAAAATCCCACTCGTCCCCACCGAACACCGATCGAGCACTTGGGCACAATATCGAATAATCGAAAGAGTCACATATGCATTGCATTCGCATAAATGACTGTTCTGTGACATGTACTGTTTTTTTTGAAACGACATGAATTATCGTGAATGGTTTTCATTCTTGGACATTGTTATTGACTATTTCTTGGTGATTGATTATTATTGATCGCATCAGACGCCATGGGCGAATGCATGATTGAGTGAACCATCGATGATGGTTTTCACCGAGTTCGCAAAACTCACCCAAAATTTGCATCTATTTTTCAGGTCTCAAGAATACCCCGGTTGACACGGGAGTATGTCTACTGTAGACGAGTAAAGGTTAGAGGTCGGGATCAGTTCGTGTCTGCATTAGTGTCTTAGTAAATTGTATTCCGCAATCACTGTATAGCAAGGCTTTATATTTTCTTGAGCCATTGTGGTATTAACGCTTATCGCATTGGTGATTGTAATTATTCTTGGATGACCGTAATAATCAAACGGGTTTATATTGAATACGGATTTTATTTACTTACCGTGTTTGCCGTGTGAACGTGGAGTTAATGGCTATAAAAAAGTGTATCTGAATTTTAAATCGATCGATGTAGTACGCCATTCTCGTGGGACACGGACTCGGATATCACCAATGATATCGGGTTCGGGTCTTACGGGTGTGGGGTGTTACATTTAGGTGGTATCAGAGCCCAGTAGTACGTAATGTATCTGGGCACAGTTTGGAACATAGGTTTCATGCATTTGAGTCGCGTCGTTGCGGCATCGTGGTAATCGATCCTAGTCGAGTCGCACGAGGATAAAGCCTAAGGGTGCATAAGTGTCAAGTGATTAAGTGAGAGAAGAGTGAGACTGGATTAGAGTGAAAATCCCTAAAAGGGGATAATCAATTAGGAAAGGATAAAGGAAAAATGGATAAGAAGGTTGATGTTGTACTGGGTTAGAAACCCTCATATGTGATAACAAAATGACTGTGTTGGCCTTGACTAATTAAGAATTTCCAAATTAAATTGAGAATGTTATGGTGACAGAAAAATGCAGATGTTGAGAACTTGGAGAGGTTAGAGATATGGGAAGCATATTGGTTATAGTAGATCTTAGTGAAATTAAATGCCCGGGATGGTTAGGTAATTACAGTTCTGACCGTATATGTCATGAAAGGGGAAATATTGGAACTGAGAAAAATGTAGATGGTCCAATCGGGCATATTTTGCTTCACTGTATTTGAGTTAGAGATCAGTAGATATTATAGGCGAAAGATAATAGCGAAATGGAAAGAAGCTCAATAGAGTACTGTAACGGGTTATTGAGAACTGAAAGAATGTAAAGGTGTACAGATAGACTGAAATGAATTCGGGAAATGGTTATGAACTAGACCGCATAAGTTTGAGACTGAAATTGTTAGGTGATTATGGTGCTTCGAGGTTGGAAATTCGTATGGTAAAATCGTAAAGAAACAAGACAGACAGATGATTTCTACTGATGGTGTATCGGGAAATTCTGAATTAGGTGTATATGGACACGAAAATGGTAAATGGATAGGTATATAGATAGAGATAAAATGGAGTAGTATCAACGACTTTGTTTCGGTATTGGGACCGTGAACACCGATCATAGATCTGTTTGAGGAAAATAGAAGATAAGTAGAGAAAATGAATGAAATAAAGATCTTGAAATGAATGAAACCACAATAGTGGTGTATGAAAAGAGTTATTGCATTTAAATCGATTTATCGTTAGGGATATCTATTGACAAGAATGTTGATTGTGACTAATGAAATGTATGTGACAGATATATGGAAATCATAGAGGAAATGAGCGGTAAATGTTTAGAGTGATTATAAGTGTGAAGTTCTTAAGAGGTTAAAGTAAGACAAAGGTGGACTGAGTGTACCTGTATGAGAGGAACTGAAAAGTGATTCTGGTATAGATTACTGAATAAGTGGTAAAGAAAGTGTTTAAGTGACTGTCACAAGGAACCTTCGCGAAAGGAATGTTCTGATCTGTTAAATGATGACATAAGAGTGTCTTGATTGAGATTGTACGTATAGTGAAGAAGGATTGAAACACAATTAGGAATAATCATTGGTTGATGAGACTTTTGTGGACAAAATTAAAAGTGAAATTGGGTCATAGCTCATACTGCTGAGATTATCTGTATTGTATATACAGAAATGTAAAGTATCCAACATAAGTGAAATTTTACTTGGAGGTAATTCTATTGCAATGTGAAGTGAATCGATCTCCATTTATGATGCAAAACTGTTAAAGAATCCAGATTTGAAACGATGAATAAAAGAGTCCCGAACTGAGAAGTGAGATACTAAAATAAAATGGAAATTTTGGAGGTCCAAGTACGAATGACAAGGTATTAACATATGTTGATAGGAATGATATGAAAACAAATGAGAAGAGAAAATGAAAAGAATGGCGAATAGAGACAAGAGGTTCAAAAGGGAAACTGACAATGAGGTGATGTAGTGACACCTTCATAAAGAAATTGCAGATACACTGATTGTGGACTCAATGAAAAGGGTAAAAGATGTATGGTAAAGTCAATAGGACCCTAATAAGAGATTTATGCGAGGTAAGCAAATGGTAGTAACTGTGATTAGAGACAGAATGTGTTTGGAAGTGTTGAACAGTGAAAAGTAAAAAGAACGATAGGATGAATTGAGGAATCTGATACTGACGATAAACATACACTGGAAGAGTGGGCAGTGCGTGTTGAACTGAGACAATATGTTGAACGGGTATGAAATAAATTGAACTGACGTTGATAAATGGTATTGGTGTCATGCTCGCGAGTGAAAGTCATGGAGACTGTAGATTCCTATAAGGATATACTGTGTTAATTTGAGGAAAGAGACCGATGTAAATACGACAATGCTGTAATGAACGAACAATTCTGCCTACTAAACTCAACTGGTGAACAGATAATGCTGTAATGAACAGATTAATTACAGATATTGGGATTTTCAATGAGTGTCAAGCAGATTATGGGTAATTGTGAAGTGTTTCTGGAAAATTGAAGTTGTAAATCTAGTGATAAGAATGGTTAAGAGTGCAGAAAGTAAAGTGATAAATTTTATGATGAGTTGAATGTACGAATGGAATTGGAAAAAAAAAACAACAACAGTGAAAAAGTCGAAGAAGAAGTATGTGTACCCGATAAAAGTGTTAGAACAAGAAAGTGAACAGTCAAAGTTAGACATTTTAGTAAGTATATTTGAAAGGTGAAATTGAGTAATTGTAGGTATAGAATGAAGTGATTATTGGCTCAAGTGTTTATAGGTTGAATGTCCAATAGGAAAAAGGTTTGATTATGGTCGTGTTATAGAGTTTTGATTCACTGGAGAATATATACTGTTACACTGCACAGTGCCTACTGGGAGTTAAAGACCATAATGGGTTTGAGACTAAAATGTGTGAAACAAAGGGAAGTGACTGAGGAAGACTTCATGGTTAGCTAAAGTGGAACCGGGTCGGATAAATGAGATAGAGTAAACTGTATATCTGGATAAAGTGTGTGAACACTATAGAATAGTGAATTGTCTTACGAGAATCGAATTTAAATATAAAGTGAATGGCATATAATAAATGACTGCATTAGGTACATTGTTACTGATTATAGTGAAGTGGAGTTAAATGTTACTGTATTGGTACCAAGGGAATGTAAATCGTCCCTGACGTGATTAAGGGAGGTATCAAAGAAATGGAGATGTACTCAATGGAATACGAATTGGACTATATGGCATTTGGGAAAAAGGTATTAGAATGATAAAATGTGATCAGTAAATAGATTCGAAAATACTGAACTGAGTTATATATCGGAACCAAAGGTAGTGACAATTCTAGAAATGGCAAGTGAGATAGCTAAGAAAAATGAGATCGTCAACTAATAGTCTTGTTGAATCCTTCTACTGTACTAAGTGATAATGAGTGAGCCAAATTAGTAACTGAACCACGGACTGAGAGTGGTTACTGTGATCACTCCAAAAGTGAATCATTAAGTGAAAAAGTGTATAGGATATATAGACTCATATGATTACTGTCATAGTGAACCGTTGACTGAGAATTTCGAGGACGAAATTCTTATAAGGAGGGGAGAATTGTAACATCCCACCCCCTCCTGGAAGGGTAAAATAGTAAAATTGGCATAGGATGAGATTGATAAGGAATAATTAGAACTGTTCATGATAATAGGATTGATACATGATCAATTGTGTACATGGAATTACGGTAAATGCATTCATGACATTCCCGGTAATTGGGCCTAACGGTATTTTATTGTGATTAACGTGGTTATGGGATTTGAAAAATTGTTCTGAGTGCGCTATTAAGCGTTTTACATTTTTTTGGGATTTATAGGAATTTTTCTGCAATTTTTCAGAGAAAATTCCCGGACCGGCAAAATCGCCGATAACTGGCCTAAACATGTTTTGGGGTAGAAAAGGTGATTTTCGTGATTGAAAAATTATTTGGAGTGCACTGTTACCTGTTTTATAATTTTAGGGAATTTCATTAATTCTCAGAAAAATAATTCGGGGAAATTCTTGGAAATTTCCGGACCGGAAAAATCGCCAATTGGCGAACCGGTCGATTTTCGGTAGCGAGAGTTGCTACCCAATGACACTGTATTATTGGGTATATTATTGTGGGAGTGCAATTAGGGTCATTGGAGTTGATTGGGTTAGTTTTGATTTAGACTGGATTAAAGAATCATTAGTTGGACTTTTCTTTACACCTTTGACTAATGACATTTGGCCACTTATCCCTTCATTAAATGCTCCCATTTGATCCTATCGGTTGCCTAATGAATTACATAAAAAAGAGTGAGTTTTCTTGTTGGAAAACACTCATCCGAGGCTCTCTCCAATTGGCTTTCTCACCATCGACAATTTTGCTTCTCCTTCCTCCACAAATTCAAGAGCTCTCTTACTTGTCATTAACTTATTATCTTACCTCCATGATGATGTCGTGTATGAGGAGGAATTAGGAAGTTGTGATGGTTGAAGAGAATTAAAGAGAGAAGTTGAAGCTTGAAGGAGGTTTTGTATTAGGTAAGTTTTCATTTAAGGTTTGAGTTTTAAATGAGATTTGCATATGGAATTAAATGTCATGATAGTATGGGGTAGTTAATAAAAGGATTTAAAGCATGTATTAGGTTCATGTAGACATTAAAGTGATGATTATTGTGATTTGAAGAAAGGGGTATGAGGCTAGGTGAAGATGCATTAAAATTTATGATATGGTTTGATTTTGAATTGAATGGGGATAATTATTTGAGTCTTTGAATTGAGGAATTTAAGGCTGCCAATTTTTCAGTATTAACCCTAACATATCTATGATTGTGGTGATATTTAATTTGTATTTATTTTGATGTCTAGTGATGTGAAAAAGGCATTGGAAGTGGTTGAACTAAGGTTAACCTTAAATCTGGAAAATTGGAATTATAATTGATGTTACTGTTTTATTCATAACTTATTGTGTAGAAATGCAAATGAGGTAAGGTTAGTGGCTACTGAAACTTTGGAATGTTGGCTTCAATTTAGTGTGAAATAGGTGTTGTTGAATTTCAATGATAGAAGGATGAATTTTTGAATGGGAAAGTTCCTGTTCCATTGCCTGTGAACAGTAACCGCAACCATGACATCTGAGTTTTGTTGATTTTTATGAATTAATTGCGATGGAATAAGGGAAAATGGTCTTCATGGAAGTTGTAGTATATTGAATTATCTTTCCATTGCCACTGGTCTTGCTATTTTTATAGGTGTATATTAAGATATATGAACTGTTTTCTATGGACTGGTTTTGGGCATGTTGCTGAAAACTAGTCAGAGTGTTGATTTTGTGAGCTTTCTGTTTGGGAGCAATTTTAGTAATTTTTGTGAACTGAATTGGTGTGAGTGAGCTTCTGAAGAATTGTAGAGGAAGAGATTACCTTGAAATTGATATATGTTTTGTAAATTTTAGAAGTCAGAATTGGGAGTTATGATTTTGTAAAAATTGATCCTGCATTAGGATGTGAATGGCTGATCATAACAGAAACTTCCATAACAGTTTTGAAATTGTTAGAGATCGAATTGGATGATGAGTGCTTCATGAAAAATGAAGTTTGAGATGTTATCTTTACAGGGATATAAAGTTCTGATTTTATTGACTTGTGTACAGGAAGTTATGCTTGTTATAAGGTCACTACCCAAATTGGAGGATTTCAGGAACAGTAACATTGAATGAATTAATTGACTTGTTTAGAAATAGAGTTTGATTTTGGGTTGTTCATGGAAGTTGTTGGGGACATTGTGAAATTATTGACCATATTTTGTGGTAATTTATTACTGAAGAATCAGTGAGTTATGAAATTGCCAATGTACTGCCCTGTGTTGCTGGAAATTGAGTAGGCAGTAGGTTTGATGGAGTATTTGACACCCTTAGAGTTGGAATTGATTTTATGGTCTTCTTGAGAATTGTAGAGCTTTTCATAAGCTTTCCAACAAGGTATAGTTTGCATTTTCAGAAATGTGTAGAAAGAGTTATGGGTGTTGAAAGTTGGCTTGAAATCAAGAAATTAAAGAAGGGAATAAGGGTTAGGTATATATATAGATATTAATTTCTTTTGTCAATTTCTTTCTCGTCCGACGTCCGAGTGACCTGATTCTAGAGGCATCGGAGTCATTGAATATTTAATTTCATATTATGAGAAAACGAGAATTTTTAGACGGGAATTTGACGTAGCCCTATCGATTTTAACATGTAAACACTGCTTTATTTAATTGAGGACCTATAGAGGTCCGAATTGCATCGTCGTCGCCTATGGATTTCTAATTTTTGATAGAATTTTATTATGGGAAAATATTGAATTAGGACCGGGATTGCCACGAACATGCATATCTCATCAACATGAGCACAAATTATATTTAGTGACTCGTACTTTTTCTGATTCATATAGAGGCCCAATTGGAGCGTCGATTGACCGACGTCACAGAGACTTCCCGGCATTTGCTCGGAAGTAATAGGTGAGTAACTTAGTTGGTTTCTCAAATTTCTGGTTGTTTACATGCTCAACGTGAATTACGTGCAAAAGTGGACTGAATGATCACTGCATGACTACTGGCATGTATGGGATTGTATTGTATGATTTTACTGTACTGAATGATACTGATGCTGATAGACTGGGCTTTATAGCCATATCGTTGACTTACTGCTATACTGGGCTTTATAGCCATATCGTGGATATACTGCTACACTGGGCTTTATAGCCAAACACTGCATATTTACTGACTACTGTACTGCATGCATAATTGCATGATCAGATAATGGACGTGCCCCAAGTTGCTATTATTACTGATAAGAGCTTCGAGCTCTCATATCAGATCGACCGCCTCGAGCCCGAGGGAAGAAATCCCGACTCGCCCCACCGAACACCGATCGAGCACTGGGCACAATCTTGAATAATCGGAAAGAGTCACATATGCATTGCATTCGCATAAATGACTGTTCTGTGACATGTACTGTTTTTTTTGAAACGACATGAATTACTGTGAATGGTTTTCTATTACTGGACATTGTTATTGACTATTTACTGGTGATTGATTATTATTGATCGCATCTTTGTACGCCATGGGCGTAATGCATGATTTGAGTGAACCATCGATGATGGTTTTCACCGAGTTCGCAAAACTCACCCAAAATTTGCATCTATTTTCAGTCTCAAGAATACCCCGGTTGACACGGAGTATGTCTATCAGACGAGTAAAGGTTAGAGGTCGGGATCGGTTAGGTTCGCATTAGTGTCTTAGTAAATTGTATTCGCAATCACCGTATAGCAAGGCTTTATATTTTCTTGAGCCATTGTGGTATTAATGCTTTACTGCATTGACTGATTGTAATTATTACTGGATGACTGTAATAACTGAAACGGGTTTATATTGAATACGGATTTTATTTACTTACTGTGTTTGCCGTGTGAACGTGGAGTTAATGGCTATAAAAAAAAGTGTATACTGAATTTTAAATCGACTGATGTAGTACGCCACTCTCGTGGGACACGGACTCGGATATCATCAATAATATCGGGTTCGGGTCTTACGGGTGTGGGGTGTTACATTTAGGTGGTATCAGAGCCCAGTAGTACGTAATGTATCTGGGCACAGTTTGGAACATAGGTTTCATGCATTTGAGTCGCGTCGTTGCAGACCGTGGTAACTGATCCCTAGTCAGAGTCGCACGAGGATAAAGCCTAAGGGTGCATAAGTGTCAAGTGATTAAGTAAGAGAAGAGTGAGACTGGATTAGAGTGAAAATCCCTAAAAGGGGATAATCAATTAGGAAAGGATAAAGGAAAAATGGATAAGAAGGTTGATGTTGTACTGGGTTAGAAACCCTCATATGTGATAACAAAATGACTGTGTTGGCCTTGACTAATTAAGAATTTCCAAATTAAATTGAGAATGTTATGGTGACAGAAAAATGCAGATGTTGAGAACTTGGAGAGGTTAGAGATATGGGAAGCATATTGGTTATAGTAGATCTTAGTGAAATTAAATGCCCGGGATGGTTAGGTAATTACAGTTCTGACCGTATATGTCATGAAAGGGGAAATATTGGAACTGAGAAAAATGTAGATGGTCCAATCGGGCATATTTTGCTTCACTGTATTTGAGTTAGAGATCAGTAGATATTATAGGCGAAAGATAATAGCGAAATGGAAAGAAGCTCAATAGAAATCAGAACGGGTTATTGAGAAGCGAAAGAATGTAAAGGTGTACATGATAGGTGAAATGAATTGGAAATGGTTATGAACTAGACCGCATAAGTTTGAGACTGAAATTGTTAGGTGATTATGGTGCTTCGAGGTTGGAAATTCGTATGGTAAAATCGTAAAGAAACAAGACAGACAGATGATTTCTACTGATGGTGTATCGGGAAATTCTGAATTAGGTGTATATGGACACGAAAATGGTAAATGGATAGGTATATAGATAGAGATAAAATGGAGTAGTATCAACGACTTTGTCGGTATTGGGGACTGTGAACACCTGATCATAGACTGTTTGAGGAAAATAGAAGATAAGTAGCAGAAAACAGAATGAAATAAAGATCTTGAAATGAATGAAACCACAATAGTGGTGTATGAAAAGAGTTATTGCATTTAAATCGATTTACTGTTAGGGATATCTATTGGACAGTAATGTTGATTGTGACTAATGAAATGTATGTGACAGATATATGGAAATCATAGAGGAAATGAGCGGTAAATGTTTAGAGTGATTATAAGTGTGAAGTTCTTAAGAGGTTAAAGTAAGACAAAGGTGGACTGAGTGTACCTGTATGAGAGGAGCGAAAAGTGATTCTGGTATAGATTACTGAATAAGTGGTAAAGAAAGTGTTTAAGTGACTATCACAAGGAACCTTCGCGAAAGGAATGTTCGATCTGTTAAATGATGACATAAGAGTGTCTTGATTGAGAATTTTACGTATAGTGAAGAAGGATTGAAACACAATTAGGAATAATCATTGGTTGATGAGACTTTTGTGGACAAAATTAAAAGTGAAATTGGGTCATAGCTCATACTGCTGAGATTATCTGCATTGTATATACAGAAATGTAAAGTATCCAACATAAGTGAAATTTTACTTGGAGGTAATTCTATTGCAATGTGAAGTGAATCGATCTCCATTTATGATGCAAAACTGTTAAAGAATCCAGATTTGAAACGATGAATAAAAGAGTCCCGAACTGAGAAGTGAGATACTAAAATAAAATGGAAATTTTGGAGGTCCAAGTACGAATGACAAGGTATTAACATATGTTGATAGGAATGATATGAAAACAAATGAGAAGAGAAAATGAAAAAGAGTAACTGAATAGAGACAAGAGGTTCAAAAGGGAAACTGACAATGAGGTGATGTAGTGACACCTTCATAAAGAAATTGCAGATACACTGATTGTGGACTCAATGAAAAGGGTAAAAGATGTATGGTAAAGTCAATAGGACCCTAATAAGAGATTTATGCGAGGTAAGCAAATGGTAGTAACTGTGATTAGAGACAGAATGTGTTTGGAAGTGTTGAACAGTGAAAAGTAAAAAGAACGATAGGATGAATTGAGGAATCTGATACTGACGATAAACATACACTGGAAGAGTGGGCAGTGCGTGTTGAACTGAGACAATATGTTGAACGGGTATGAAATAAATTGAACTGACGTTGATAAATGGTATTGGTGTCATGCTCGCGAGTGAAAGTCATGGAGACTGTAGATTCCTATAAGGATATACTGTGTTAATTTGAGGAAAGAGACCGATGTAAATACGACAATGCTGTAATGAACGAACAATTCTGCCTACTAAACTCAACTGGTGAACAGATAATGCTGCAATGAACAGATTAATTACAGATATTGGGATTTTCAATGAGTGTCAAGCAGATTATGGGTAATTGTGAAGTGTTTCTGGAAAATTGAAGTTGTAAATATAGTGATAAGAATGGTTAAGAGTGCAGAAAGTAAAGTGATAAATTTTATGATGAGTTGAATGTACGAATGGAATTGGAAAAAAAACAACAACAACAGTGAAAAAGTCGAAGAAGAAGTATGTGTACCCGATAAAAGTGTTAGAACAAGAAAGTGAACAGTCAAAGTTAGACATTTTAGTAAGTATATTTGAAAGGTGAAATTGAGTAATTGTAGGTATAGAATGAAGTGATTATTGGCTCAAGTGTTTATAGGTTGAATGTCCAATAGGAAAAAGGTTTGATTATGGTCGTGTTATAGAGTTTTGATTCACTGGAGAATATATCTTTGTTACCTTCGCATGATTGCCTCTTGGGAGTTAAAGACCATAATGGGTTTGAGACTAAAATGTGTGAAACAAAGGAAGTGGTGAGGAAGACTTCATGGTTAGCTAAAGTGGAACCGGGTCGGATAAATGAGATAGAGTAAACTGTATATCTGGATAAAGTGTGTGAACACTATAGAATAGTGAATTGTCTTACGAGAATCGAATTTAAATATAAAGTGAATGGCATATAATAAATGACCGCATTAGGTACATTGTTACCGATTATAGTGAAGTGGAGTTAAATGTTCTTGTATTGGTACCAAGGAATGTAAATCGTCCCCGACGTGATTAAGGAGGTATCAAAGAAATGGAGATGTACTCAATGGAATACGAATTGGACTATATGGCATTTGGGAAAAGGTATTAGAATGATAAAATGTGATCAAGAATAGATTCAAAATCTTGAATCGAAGTTATATATCGGAACCAAAGGTAGTGACAATTCTAGAAATGGCAAGTGAGATAGCTAAGAAAAATGAGATCGTCAACTAATAGTCTTGTTGAATCCTTCTACTGTACTAAGTGATAATGAGTGAGCCAAATTAGTAACTGAACCACGGACTGAGAGTGGTTACTGTGATCACTCCAAAAGTGAATCATTAAGTGAAAAAGTGTATAGGATATATAGACTCATATGATTACTGTCATAGTGAACCGTTGACTGAGAATTTCGAGGACGAAATTCTTATAAGGAGGGGAGAATTGTAACATCCCACCCCCTCCTGGAAGGGTAAAATAGTAAAATTGGCATAGGATGAGATTGATAAGGAATAATTAGAACTGTTCATGCATAATAGGATTGATACACAGTATCAATTGTGTACATGGAATTACGGTAAATGCATTCATGACATTCCCGGTAATTGGGCCTAACGGTATTTTATTGTGATTAACGTTGTTATGGGATTTGAAAAATTGTTCTGAGTGCGCTATTAAGCGTTTTACATTTTTTTGGGATTTATAGGAATTTTTCTGCAATTTTTCAGAGAAAATTCCCGGACCGGCAAAATCGCCGATAACTGGCCTAAACATGTTTTGGGGTAGAAAAGGTGATTTTCGTGATTGAAAAATTATTTGGAGTGCACTGTTACCTGTTTTATAATTTTAGGGAATTTCATTAATTCTCGAAAAATAATTCGGGAAATTCTTGAAATTTCGGATCGGAAAAATCGCCAATTAGCGAACCGGTCGATTTTCAGAAGAGAGTTGCTACCCAATGACACTGTATTATTGGGTATATTATTGTGGGAGTGCAATTAGGGTCATTGGAGTTGATTGGGTTAGTTTTGATTTAGACCGGATTAAAGAATCATTAGTTGGACTTTTCTTTACACCTTTGACTAATGACATTTGGCCACTTATCCCTTCATTAAATGCTCCCATTTGATCCTATCGGTTGCCTAATGAATTACATAAAAAGAGTGAGTTTTCTTGTTGGAAAACACTCATCCGAGGCTCTCTCCAATTGGCTTTCTCACCATCGACAATTTTGCTTCTCCTTCCTCCACAAATTCAAGAGCTCTCTTACTTGTCATTAACTTATTATCTTACCTCCATGATGATGTCGTATGAGGAGGAATTAGGAAGTTGTGATGGTTGAAGAGAATTAAAGAGAGAAGTTGAAGCTTGAAGGAGGTTTTGTATTAGGTAAGTTTTCATTTAAGGTTTGAGTTTTAAATGAGATTTGCATATGGAATTAAATGTCATGATAGTATGGGGTAGTTAATAAAAGGATTTAAAGCATGTATTAGGTTCATGTAGACATTAAAGTGATGATTATTGTGATTTGAAGAAAGGGGTATGAGGCTAGGTGAAGATG